>CM052665.1:24226404-24294925 GCA_028533165.1 Leontopithecus rosalia
TCATTTTGTTGATGCTCTTTAGCATTTGGTATATTTTTGGAATGGTTGGTGCTGGTTGTCCCTTTCTATGTGTAGTGTCTCTTTCAGGAGCTCTTGTAAACCAGGTCTTGTGCTGGCAAAATCTCTGAGTACCTGCTTGTTTGCAAAGAATTTTATTTTTTTCTTCACTTATGAAGCTTAGTTTGGCTGGATATGAAATTCTGTGTTGAAAGTTCTTTTCTTTAAGGATGTTGAATATTGGCCCCTACCCTCTTCTGGCTTGTAGGGTTTCTACCGAGATATCTGCTGTGAGTCTGATGGGCTTCCCATAGAATACTCTACACAACAACAGTCATTGTACAGAACTCCAGCCAACAACAGTGACAATGGAGCACCCTACCAAGCAACAGCCACTATAGAGCACTGTAAACAACAACAGTGGCTAAAGATTATCTTACCCATCAACAGTCACTATAGAGCACCTATCCAACAACAGTCACTATAGTGCATCATACCCAACAATAGTCTCTATGGAGCACCCTATTCAACAACAGTAACTGTCAACACCTACCCAACAACAGTAACTATAGCGCACCCTACCCAAACTCTGTCACTACATAGGACTTTAACCAAAAACAGTCACCATAGAATACTCAACACAACAACATTTACTCTACGGAAGTCCAACCAACAACAGTCATCTATAAAGTACTCTAACCAACAACAGTCCTTTTAGAGCACCCCAACCAAAAACAGTCACTATAGGCCACCTTTTCAACAACAGTTACTATGGAGCCCCATACCTATCAACAGTCACTATACAGCACCTATAAAAAAACCATCACTATAGAGTACTTTACCCGGAAACAGTCAGCATAGAGGACCCTATGCAACAATAGTAAGTATAGAGCCCACTACCCAGAAACAGTCACTATAGAGTCTTTACCCAACCAAAGTCACTATAAAGCACCTTACAGAACAGTCACTATAGAGCACCATATCCAGCAATAGTCACTATATAGCAGTGTACATAACAACAGTCACTATAGAGGACCATACACTATTGTTTAGGTACCGTATAATGACTGTTCTTTAAAAGGGTGCTCTATAGTGACTGTTGTTGTGTAGGGTGCTCCATAATGACTGTGGTTCATTAGGGGCTTAATAGTGACTCTTTTTGCATAGGGTTCTCTATAGTTTATGTTGTTGTGTAGGCGCACTATAGTGACTGTTGTTGGGTAGGTGTTTCATAGTGACTGTTGTTAGGTAGGTTCTCTATGGTGACTGTTGTTTTGTAGGGTGATCTATAGCGACTGTTGATGGTAGGGTGATGTATAGTAATGTTGTTGTGTAGGGTGCTATATAGTGACAGTTTCTGAATAGGGTGCTCCATAGTGACTGTTGCTAGGTGGGGTTCTCTATAATTACTGTCATGTGGAGTGCTCTATAGTCACTGTTGTTGAGTAAAGGGCTCTATAGTGACTGTTATTTTTAGGTGCTCTATAGTGACTGCTTTGGGTGGGGTGCTCTATACTAACTGTGGCTTAGTAGGTGTTCTATCGGTACTGTTTTGTGTAGGGTTCTGTATAGAGACTGTTGTTGGGTCAGGTGCTTTATGGTGACTGTTGTTGGGTGGGCTGCTCTTTAGTGAGAGTTGTTTGGTAGGTTTCCTATAGTGACCATTGTTGGGTAGAATGCTCTATAGTAAATGTTGTTGGGTCGGGTGCTGTATACTGACTGTTGCCTAGTGGGGCGCTCTATAGAAACTTTTGTTGCATAAAGTGCTCTACATAGTGACTGGTTGTTATGAAGTTTGCTCTATAGTGACTATTGTTGGGTAGGGTGCTCTATACTGGCAGTTTTTGTGTAGAGTGCTCAATAGTGATTGTTGTGGGTAGGGTGCTCTCTAATGACTGTTGTTCAGTAGATGCTCTATAGTGACTGGTTTTGGGTAGGGTGCTCTATAGTGACGGTTTTGGGGTAGGTGCACTATAGTTATTGTTTTTGGGTAGGTGCTCTATGGTGACTGTTGATGGGTAGGCCCTCTATAGTGACTATTGTTTAGTAGGTACTCTATAGTGACTAATTTTTGGTAGGGTGCTTTATAGCGAATGTTGATGGTAGGGTGATGTCTAGTGAATTTTGTTAAGTAGGGTGCTATATAGTGACTGTTGCTCAGTAAGGTGCTCCATAGTGACTGTTGCTATGTGGGTTCTTTATAGTGACTGTTGTTGTGTGGAGTGCTCTATAGTGACTGTTGTTGTGTAAAGGCTCTATAGTGACTGCTGTTTGGTAGGTGCTCAATAGCGACTGTTATTGGGTGTGGTGCTCTATAGTGATGGTTGTGAAGTAAAAACTATCGGGACTGTTTTTTGTTCGAGTGCTTTATGGTTACTAATTTTGGGTGGAGTGCTTTATACTGACTGTTACTGCATAGTGTTCTCTATACTGACTGTTTTTGGGTAGGTTCTCTACAGTAACTGTTGTTGGATGGGGTGCTCTTGAGTGACTGTTATGGGTAGGGTGCTCTATAATAACTTCTGAGGTGTGTTCACTGTGCTGTGTGTGTTTGTGGTGAGTGTTTTGCCTGTGTGAGGTGTCTGCACTGTGGAATGTGTGTGTGGTGGGTGTTGTGTCTGTGTGAAATGTATTTACTGTTTAGTGCATGTGAACATTCGTGTGTCTGTATGAGGTTTTTCTATGTGGAGTGTGTGTTTCATCAGTGGTGTGTGTGTGAGGTGTGTACACTATGGAGTGTGTGTGGTGACTGCTGTGTGTCTGAGTTGTGTAAACTGCGGAGTGTATCTTTGGTCAGTGGTTTGTGCCTGTGTGAGGTGTGTGCACTGCAAAATGTGTGGAAAATGAGTGTTGTGTGTCGGTTTGTGGTGTGTTGCTGTGTAGTGTTTGGTCATTCTTGTGTCTGTGGGAGCTGTCTTCACTGTAAAGACACACTGTGTGTGTCATGAGTAATGTATGTCTGTGTGAGACCTTTGCACTGTGGACTGTTATATGTGTGGTGAGTGGTCTGTCTGTGTGAGTGGTGTGCACTCATTAATGTGTGAGTGGTGTGTCGGTTTAAGGTGTGTGCACTGTGGAGTATGTGTGTGGAGAGTGTGTGATGGTTGCTGTGCGTCTGTGTGAGATGTCTGCACTGTGGAGTATGTGTCTTGTGAGTGGTGTGTGACTGTGTGAGGTCTATGAACTGTGTAGTATGCGTGTGATGAGTGGTGTGTGTCTCTGAGAGATATATGCACAGTGGATTGTGAGAGTGCACTGAGTGTGGTAAGTGGTGTGTGTTTTTGCTAGGTGTCTGAACTCTGGACTGTGTGTGTTGCATGTTGTGTGTCTGTGTAAAATGTAAACTGTGGAGAGTGTGTGTGTGGTAAGTGGTGTGTGTCTGAGGTGTGAGCACCATGTTGTATGAGTGTCTGAAAAGTTGTGTTTGTCCCTGTGAGGTGTGTGCCCTGCGGAGTGTGTGTGTGATGAGTGGTGTGTGTGTGGTGTGTTGTGTGTCTGTGAGGTGTGTGCAATGTGAAGATTGTGTGTGGTGAGTGACGTGTCTGTGTAAGGTTTCTGCACTGTGCAGCTTGTGTGTAGTGAGTGTTGTATGCCTGTATAAGGTGTGTGCTGAATGGATTGTATGTGTGCTGATATGTGTGTGTCCCTGTGAGGTCTGTACACTGTGGAGTGTCTGTGTGGTCAGCGGTGTGTATGTGTAAGGTGTGTGCACTGTGTAGTGTCTGTGTGGTAAGTGCTGTGTGCCTTTTGTGGTGAATTCACTGTGCAGTGTGTGTTTGTGCTTTCTGTTGTGTCTTTGTGAGGTGTCCACAATGCAGAATGTGTGTGGTGACTGTTGTGTGTCTGTATAAAATGTATTTACTGTGTAATGTGTGTGGTCAGTCATATTTTTGTATGTGGTTTTATTAATGTGGTGTGTGTGTATTGTGAGTGGTGTGTCTGTGAGGTGTGTTCACTATGGAGTGTGTGTGGTTACAGATCTTTGTTTGTGTAAATTGTGTGCACTGGGGAGTTGTGTAAGGTGAGTGGTGTGTTTCTGTATGAGGTGTGCACTGTGTCATATGTGTGTGTTCCACAGTGTGTGTTGTGTGAGGTGTTTTAACTGTGTAGTGTGTGCTGAGTGGTGTGTGCCTGTGTGAACTGTGTGCAGCTATTGTGGGTTGAGTGTGTTTCCTGACTGGTGTGTGACAGTGTTAGGTGTCTGCATTGTGGATAAAGTGTCAGTTGATCGGTGTTTGTAGTATATGTGTACATTGTGTTGTGTGTTTGTATAGTTTGTGTGGTGCGTGCTGTGTGTCTGTGTGATGTGTGTGTACTCTGGAATGTGTGTGATTGTGGTGATTTTGTATGTCTGTGGTATGTGCACTGTGGATTGTGTGTGGAGTGTGTGGAATTCTTCTGTTTCTCTGTGTAAGGTGTGTGCACAGTGGAGGGTGTGTGTGTGGTGAGTTGTGTGTATCTGTGAAGTGTGTGCACTGTTACGTGTGTGTGATGAGTGGTGTGTGTCTGTGTGAGGTGTGTATACGGTGCAGAGTGTGTGTTTTCTGAGTTTTGTGTCTGTGGTTTCTGTTATGTAGAGTGTGCGTGAAGTGTGTTTATTAAATGGTGTGTCTATGTGAGGTGTATACACAGTAGAGTGAGAGTGGAGTGTGTGTGGTGAGTGTTGTGTGTCTCTGTGGAGTGTCTGCACTTCGGATTTTGTGTGTAGTAGGTGGTGTGTGTCTATGAGCTGAGAGAACTGTGTAGTCTGTGTGGTAAGTAGTATGTCTGTGTTTGGTGTCTGCACAGTGGATGGTGTGTTTGGTGAGTGGTGTGTGTCTGTTTGAGGTGTGTGTACTGCGTACTGTGTGTGTATGGTGAGTGGTGTGTGTTTGTGGGAGGTGTAGACACTATGAAGTGTGTGTGGTCAGTGGTGTGTGTTTTGTGAGGTGTGTTCACTGTGCATTGTGCGTTTGTGGTGAGTGTTCTAGCTCTGTGAGGTGTCGGCACTCTAGAATGTGTGTGTGGTGAGTGTTGTGGGTGTGTGTAAAATGCATTTACTTTGCAGCATGTTTGGTCAGTCGTGTGTGTGTTTGAATTTTTTCAATCTGGAGTGTGTGTCGTGAGTGGTGTGTGTGTGTGTGACTTGTGTGCACTATGGATTCTGTTTGTGATGACTGCCGTGTGTCTCTGTGGGTTGTGTGAACAGTGGAGTGTGTTTGGTGAGTGGTGTGTGCCTGTGTGAGGTATGTTTACTGTGTAGTCTGTGTGGTCAGTTTTGTGTTTTTTTGAGTTGTCTTCACTGTAAATTGTGTGGGTCGTGAATAATGTGAGTCTGTGTGAGATTTGTGCATTCTTTAATGTATGAGTGATGCGTGTCTTTTTAAGGTGTGTGCAGTGTGGAGTCTGTGTGTGGAGTGTGTGTGAAGTGTGTGCTGATTGTTGTTTGTCTGTGTAAGGTGAGTGCACTGTGTAGTGGTGAGGAGAATGATACGTATGTGTTAGGTGTCTGCACTGTGGAGTGTGTGATTGGTGAGTATTGTCTCGGTGTGTGATGTGTGCACTGTGTAGTGTGTGTGTATGGGGAATGGTGTGTGTTTGTGTGGGTTGTGTGCACTGTGGAGGATGTGTTCGGACTGCATGTGGTGACTGGTGTGTGACTGTGTGAGGTGTCTGCACTGTGGAATGTGTGTGGTGAATGCTATGTGCCTGTGTGAAGTGTGTGCACTATGTAGTATGGGTGTGATGAGTGATGTGTATCTGTGTGAGATGTATGCAAAGTGGAGCGTGAGTGTGCAGTGTGTGCGGTAAGTGGTGTAGGTCTGTGCTAGGTGTCTGCACTCTGGAATGTGTGTTGTCTGGTGAGTGTCTGTGTAAGGTGAGTGTACTGTGTAGTGTGTGTGGTGATTGGTATATCTGTGTTTGGATTCTGCACAGTGGAGTGCATGTTTGGTGAGTACTGTCTGAGTGTTGTGTGCACTGTGTAGTGCGTGTTTATTTTAAGTGGTGTGTGTTTGTGTGAGGTGTGTTTTCAGTGTAATGTGTGGTCAGTCTTGCGTTTGTGTAAGGTGTCTTCACTGTAAAATGTTTGTGTCGTGAGTAGTGTGTGTCTGTATGAAGTGTGTGCCCCGTGGAGTGTGTGTGTATGGTGAGAGCTGAGTGTCTCTGTGAGGTGTGTGCACTGTAAAGTCTCTGTGCATGGAATGTGATGGGTGTCTGCGTGAAGTGTGTGCACCGGGTAGTGAGTGTGTGTTCTACAGTGTGAATTTCTGTGAGGTGTGTGCACTGTGTATTGTGTGTGCTGAGTGGTGTTTGTGTGAAATGTGTGCAATGAATATGTCTGTTGAGTGGTGAGTGACAGTGTGAGCTGTCTGCATTGTGGATAAATTGTCAAGTAATTTTTGTTTGTTTATGTGATGTGTGCACTGTGGTGTGTGTTTGTAAAGCTTGTGCGGTGTGTGCTGTGTGTTTCAGTAAGGGGTGTGTACTGTGGAATGTGTGTGAGTGTGGCGAGTGTTGCATGTCTGAGGTATGTGCACTGCGGATTGTGTGTGGAGTGTATAGAATGCATGGTGTGTCTCTGTTTAAGTTACGTATACTGTGAAAAGTGTGTTTGTGGTGAGTTGTGTGTTCGTGTTAGGTGTGGGCACAGTGGAGTGTTTGTGTGAAGAGTGATGTGTGTCTGTATAAAATGTGTTCAATGTGGAGAGTGTGTGACGAGTTTTGTTTCTGTGTGAGGTTTGTGCTCTGTGGAGTGTGTGTGTGAAGTGTGTGCACTAAGAGGTATGTGTTTGTGTGAGCTCTACGCACAGTAGGGTGTGAGTGGAGTGTTTGTGGTGAGTATTTCGTGACTCTGTGGAGTGTCTGCACTTTGGGTGTGTGAGCAGTGGGTGCTGAGTGTCTGCGTGAGGTGAGTGCACTGTGTAGTGTGGGTAGTAAGTGGTATGTCTGTGTTTGGTGTCTGCACTATTGATTGTGTGTTTGGTGAGTGATGTTTGTGTGAGGTGTTTGCACTGTGCAGTATACGTGTATGGTGAGTGGTGTGTGTTTGTGTGAGGTGTGTGCACTGTGCAGTCTGTGTGTGTTTGTGTGGTGAGTGGTGTGTGTCTGTGTGACGTGTGTGTGTAGTCAGTGGTGTTTGTCTTTGTAATTTGTGTTCACTGTGCAGTTTGTGTTTTGGTGAGTGGTGTGCCTGTGTGAGTTGTCTGCACTGTAAAATGTGTGTGCAGTAAGTGTTGTGTGTCTGTGTAAAATGTATTTAGTGTGTACTCTGTGTGATCCGTCGTTTTTATAAAGTTTCTTTAATGTCGAGTGTGTGTCGTGAGTTCTGTGTGTGAGGTGTGTGCACTATGGAGTGTGTGCATGTGGGGACTGGTGTGTCTCTGTGAGTTGTGTAAACTGTGGGGTGTGTGCATGTGTTGAAACGTGTATTTGTGTAAGGTGTGTGCACAGCATATTGTGTATGGTGAGTGGTGTGTGTTTGGATTAAGTGTGTGCACAGTGCAGTGTCTGTGTTTGTGTGGAGTGTGTCGTGTGTCTGTGTTTGGTGTGTGCACTGTGTAATGTGTGTGGTGAGTGGTGTGTTTTTCTGTGAGATGTGTGCACTCTCTATTATGTGTGTCTGGAGAGTTATGTGTGTTTGTGTGATGTGTGTGCACTGTGGCGTGTGTGTGTTCTGCAATGTGTGTTTGTGTGAGGTCTCTACACTGTGGAGGATGTGTGTGTGTTGAGTGGTGTGTCTCTGTCTGAAATGAAGGCATTGAGTGTTTGTGTTTAGTGTGTTTGGTGAATGGTGTGTGACAGTGTGAAGTCTCTGCACTGTGGACAGGGTGTGACGTGATTGTTGTGTGTTTGTGTAATATGTGTGCATTGTGGTGTGCACGTAAGAAATTTGTGTAGTGCATGCTCGGTGTTTCTGGGGTGTGTGTTTTGGAGTTTCTGTGTGATGAGTGGAGTGTGTCTGTGTTATTTGCACTGTGCATTCTGTGTGGAGTCTGTGGACTGTGTGGTGTGTGTCTGTGTGAGGTGTGTGCACTGTGGATGGCATGGGTATGGTGAGTGGTGAGTGTTTGTGTGAGGTGTCTGCACTATGGTCTTTGTGTGTGATGAGTGGTTTTTGTCTGTGTGAGGTGTGTGTACTGTGGAGAGTGTGGGTGTGTGGTGAGTTTTGTGTCTGTGTGATGTGTGTGCTATGTGGAGTGTTTGCATTAACTCTGTGTATTGAGTTGTATGTGTCTGTGTGAGATGTCTACACATTGGAAGGTGTGTGAAGTGTGTGTGGTGAGTGATGTATTTCTGTGTGGACTGCATACACTTTGGATTGTGTGTGCGATGAGTTTTGTCTGTGTGAGGTGAGTGCACTGTATCGTATATTTGGTGGGTGGTATGTCTGACTTAGGTGTCTGCATTGTGGAGTGTGTGTTTGGTGAGTATTTTCTGTCTGAGTGGTGTGTGTACTTTGTAGTGTCTGTGTATGGTGAGTGGTGTCTGTTTGTGTGAGGGTTATGCTCTGTGTGGGTTGTGCTCTGTGCATTTTTTGTGTGTTTGGGTGGTAAGTGGTGTTTTTCTATGTGAGGTGTGTGCACCGAGGAGAGTGAGTGTGGTGAGTGTTGTGTGTCTATGTGAGGTGTACACACTGTGCGATGTGTGTTTGTGGTGAGTGCTGTGACTGTCTGAGGTGTCTGCAATGCGGAATATGTGAGTGGTGAGTGTTGTGTGTCCGTGTGAGGTGTGTTTACAGTGTAGTGTGTGTGGTCAGTCTTGTATTTTTGTGAGGTGTCTTCATGGTAAAGTGGATGTGCCGTTAGTAATGTCTGTCTGTTTGAGGTGTGTGCACAATGGAGTGTGTGTTTGGTGAGTGATGTGTGTTTTTGTGAGGTGTGTGCACTGTGTAGAATGTGTTTATGATGAATGGTATATGTTTGTGTGAGGACTGTGCACTGGGCAGTTTGCATGTGTTTCTGTTTTGAGTGGTTTGGGTCTGTGTGAGGTGTTTGTACTGTGGATTGTGTCTGGTAAGTGCTGTGTGTTTTTTGAGGTCTGTTCACTGTGCAGTGTGTGTTTGTGGTAGGTGGTGTGCCTGTGTGAGGTGTCCGCACTGTGGAATATTTGTGTAATATTCTGTGCCTGTGTTTCTGTTGTTGTGTGAAGTGCTCTATAGTGATTGTTGTTGAGTACAGTGCTGGTTTTTGACTGTTGATGGGTATGTGCCCTATAGTGACTATTGTTCGCTAGGTGGTCTATAGGGACTTTTGTGTTGTAAGTGCTCTTATAGTTACTGTTGTTGGGTGGAATACTGTATAGTGACTGTTGTTTGTAGGGTGCCCTATACTTACTACTGCTAGGTAGGGTGCTCTAGAGTGACTGTTGTTGGGTATAATGCTCTATAGTGACTGTTACTGTATAAATTGCTGTATACTGACCGTTGCTGGGTAGCATCCTCCACAGTGACTGTTGTTGACTACGGTGCTCTATATTGACTGTTATTGGGTAGAGTGCTTCATAGTGACTGTGCATGGGTAGGTGCTTTATAGTGACTGTTGTTGAATAGTGTGATTCATAGTGACTGTTTTTTGATAAGGTTTTCCATCGTGACTGTTGTTGGAAACTGTGCTCTATAATGACTGTTGCAGGGTAGACTGCTCTATAGTTACTCTTGATGGCAGCATGCTCTGTAGTGACTGCTATTGAGAAGGGTGCTCTGTAGTGACTGTTGCTGGGTAGGTTACTTTGTACTAACTGTTTTAGGGTGGGGTGCTCTATATTGATGGTTTTTGGGTAGTTACTCTATATAGTGACTGTTGTTTTGCAGGGTGCTATTTAGTATGTTGTTTCATAGGTGCTCTGTATATACTGACTGTTGTTAAGTGAAGTGCTCTAAAATGACTGTTGTTGCATAAGGTCACCTATAGTGACTTTCTTAATAAGATGCTCTCTGTTGTGTATTGTTGGGAAGGTGCTCTTTACTTTCTTTTGTAGGAGAAATGCTCAATAGTGACTGATGTGTAGTGGAGTGCTCTATAGTGAATGTTGTCTGGGAGGGTGCTCTATAGTGACAGTTGTTGGGTAGGGTGCTCTATAGTGACTGCTGTTGAGTAGGGTACTGTATAGAGACTGTTGCTGAATAGGGTGCTCTATAGTGACAGTTGTTGGGTAGAGTGCTTTCTAATGCCTTTTGATGGATAGGGTCCTCTATTAGTGACTGTTGTTTGGTATGGTGCTCTACAGTTACTGTTATTTAGAAGCGTGCTCTATAGTGTCTGTTGTTGGGAAGAATGCTGTATAGTAATTGTCATTAAGTAAATGCTGAATAGTGACTGTTGTTGTGTAGGGTGCTCTATAGTGACTGTTGGGTAGGGTGCTCTATAGTGACTGCTGTTGGGTAGGGTACTGTACAGAGACTGTTGCTGAATAGGGTGTTCTATAGTGACAGTTGTTGGGTAGAGTGCTTTCTAATGCCTGTTGATGGATAGGGTCCTCTATTAGTGACTGTTGTTTGGTATGGTGCTCTATAGTTACTGTTATTTAGAAGGGTGCTCTATAGTGTCTGTTGTTGGGAAGAATGCTCTATAGTAATTGTCATTAAGTAAATGCTGAATAGTGTCTATTGTTGTGTAGGGTGCTCTATAGTGACTGTTGTTGGGTTGGGTGCTTTATACGGACTGTTGTTTGGTAAGTGCTCTATAGTGACTGTGGTTTCATAGTGTGCTCTATTGTGACTGTTGTTGTGTACGAGGCTCTATAGTGACTGTTGCTGTGTGGGGTGCTCAAAACTGACTCGCTGAATGGAATGGCTATAGTGACTGTTGTTGGGTATAGTGCTCCACAGTGACTATTGTTGACAAGAGTACCTGACACTGACTGTTGTAGAATAGAGGGCTCTATAGTTAGTATTTTGGAGTAGGTGCTCTATTGTGACTGTTTTTGGGTAGAATGCTATATAGTAACTGTTTTTGGGTAGGGTGATCTATAGTGACTGTTGTTGGGTGAAGGCGCGATAGTGACTGTATTTAGCAGAATGCTTTATAGATGATTGTTATTTGGTGGGGGCTCGATAGTGACTGTTTTGAGTTGAATGTTCTATAGGTGACTGTTTTTAGGAGTAGGGGTTCATAGTAACTATTGTGTAGAGTGCTCTATAGTGACTGTTGTTTGTTAGGGTGCTATATAGTGACTGTGGTTGGGTAGGATTTTTAGAGTGACTGCTTTTGTGTAAGGTTCTCAATAGTAACTGTTGTTGGGTCGGTGGTCTATAATGACTGTTGTTGCATAGAATGCTCTACAGTGACTGTTGATGGGTAGGGTGCTCTATAGTGTCTCTTGTGTAGGTGCGCTATAGTGTCTGTTGTTAGGTGCTCCATAGTGACTATGGCTGAATAGTGTACTCTATAATTACAGCTGTTGGGTGGGGTGCTCTATGCTGACTTTTTCTGGGTGGAGTGCTCTATAGTTACTGTTGTTTAGTAGGTGTTATACAGCAACTGTTTTCGGGTAGGGTGCTCAATAATGACTGTTATTGGGTAGGGTGTTCTATATTGACTGTTCTTGAGTTGGGTGCTCCATAGTGACTGTTGTTGAATAAGGTGCACTAAAGCTGACTGTTGGGTAAAATGCTTTATAGTGGCTTTTGTTTTGTAGAGTGTTCTAAGGTGACTGTTGTTGGGTAGATTGCTCTATAGTGACTGTTGCTGCATAGAGTGCTCTATAGGTGACTGTTGTTGGGTGGAGTGCTTTATAGTGATGTTTGCTAGGAAGGGTTCTCTATAAGGACTGTTTTTGGGTACAGTTCTGTATAATGACTGTTGTTGGGTAGAGTGTTCTATAGAGAATGTTGCTGCATAGTGTGCTCTACAGTGAATGTTGCTGCGTACAGTGCTCTTTTGTGACTACTTTGGACTAGATGCTCTATAATGACTGTTCTTGTGTGGCGTGCTCTAGATTGACTGTAGATGCTTTATATTAATTCTTGATGGGAAAGATACTCTATAGTGACTGTTATTGAGTAGAGTGCTCTATAGACACTGTGTCTGCATAGGGTGCTCTATAGTGACTCTTGCTGTCTTGAATGCTCTATACTGAATGTGGTTGGGTGGCATGCTTTATACTTAATATTGCTGGGTAGGGTTCTGTATACTGAGTGTAGTTGTGTAGGTACTCTATAGTGACTGTTGTTGGGTGGGGTGTTTTATAGTAACTGGTGTTGTGTAGGTGATCTATAGTGACTTTTTTCTGTAGAATGCTCTATACAGTCTGTTGTTGGATATGGCACACTACAGTGAATGTTGTTGTGTGGAGTTCTCTATAGTGACAGTTGTTGTGTGGAATGCTCTCAATAGTGACTAATTTTTGTAGGGTGCTCTATAGTGACTCTTGTTGGGTAGAGTGCTCAACAGTGACTGTTGATTGGTAGAGTGCTCTATAGTGACTGTTCTTGAGTAGTTTCCAATATAGTCACTATTGTTAAGTAGAGTGCTCTATAGTGACGGTTTTTTATGAAGAAGCCTCAATAGTGACTGTTGTTGGGTAGGTGCTCTATGGTGACTGTTGTTGGGTAGGGTTCTCTATAGTGACTGTTGTTGGGTAAGACAATCTATAGTGACTGTTGTGGGTTGAGATGTTCTATAGTGACTGTTGCTGGGTAGAATGCTCTATAGGTAACTGTTGATGGGTGGAGTGTTTCACAGAGACTATTGTGTAGAGTAATCTATAGTGACTGTTGTTTGTTAGAGTGTTCTATAGTGACTGAAAATGGGTAGGTTTTCTATACTGACTTTTGCTGTGTAGGGTGCTGTATACTGACAGTTGTGGGTTGGGGTGCTCTATAGTGACTGTTGCTGGGTAGAGAACTCTATTGTGATGGTTGTTGGGTAGGCGTTCTATAGTTAATGTTGTGTAGGGTCATTTATAGTGACTGTTGTTGAGTAGGTGCTCTACAGTAACTATTGTTGTGTTGGTGCTCTATAGTAAATATTGGGTAGGGTGCTCACAGTGACTGTTGTTGGATGCAGTACTTTATAGTTAATGTTGTTGGGTAGAGTACTCTATACTGACTGTTGTTGTGTAGAGTGCACTATACTGACTGTTGTTGTGTAGAGTGCTCTATACTGTCTGTTGTTTTGTAGAGTGCTCTATACTAACAGTTGTCGGGTAGAGTGCTCTATAGTGACTCTTCTTGATTACCGTATTTTATAGTGACAGCTGTTGGGTAAAGTGCTTTATCGTGACTCTTATTTTTGTACAATATTCCATAGTGAGAATTGTTAGGTAGGGTGCTCTATACTTACTGTTGTTGGATAGATGCTTTATAGTGACTGTTTTTGGATAGGTTTCTCTATAGTTACTGCTGTTGTGTACAGTGCTCTATATTGAATGTTGTTGTGTATGGTCCTTTATAATGACTGCTGTTGTTTAGGGTGCTCTATTTTGACTGATGTTGGTTATAGTGCTCTATACTGACTTTTGTTGGGTAAGGTACTTTATAGTCACTGTTATGGGTAGCGTGCTGTATACTTACTGTTGGTTGGGTAGAATCCTTTATAGCTTCTGTTGTTGGGTAGGGTGCTCTATAGTGACTGTTGATGGTTAGAAAACTATATAGTGACTGCTGTTGGGAAGGTGCTCCATATGGACTGTTTTTGAGTAGATGCTTTATACTGCCTGTAGTTGGGTTGGTGATCTTTAAGTGACTCTTTTTGGGTAGGTGCTGTATAGTGACTGTTCAGAAGGTGCTCTATAGTGACTGTTGTTCGGTTAGGTGCTATTAGTGACTGTTGCTGGTAGGGTGCTGTATAGTGACTGTTTCTGGGTAGGGTGCTCTAAAGTGACTGCTGTAGGGTGGGGTGCTGTATTGTGACTGTTGCTAGGTAGAGTGCTTTATTGTGAGTGTTCTTGAGTTGGTACTCTATAGTGAATGTCATTGAATGAAGTGCTCTATAGTGACTGTTATTGGGTGGTGTGCACTATAGTGACTGTTTTGTGGGGTGCTCAATAATGACTGCTCTTGGGTGGATGCTCTATTGTGCCTGCTCATGTGTAAGGTTCTCTATAGTGACGGTTGTTGGATAAAGTTATATATAAGTGATAGTTGTTAGTTAGAGTGTTTTATAGTGATTATTTTGTGGAGTGCTTTATAGTGACTGCTTTTGCGTGGAATTCTCTTTAGTGAGCATTGTTCGGTAGAATGCTCTATAGTGACTGTTGTTAAAAATAGAGCTTTCTAGTGACTGTTTTGATGTAGAGGGCTTTATGCTGATTACTCTACCCATCAACAGTCTTAATAGAGCCCGAAAAACCACAGTCACTATATAGCACTTCACCCAACAGTCATATATAGAACACTCCACTCAACAACGGAAAATATAGAGCACCCCACTCAACAACAGTCACTACCTAGAGCCCACTACCCAGCAACAGTCACTTTAAAGCACCCTATCCAGCAAGAGTCACTATAGAGCACCACATCCAACAACAGACACTATAAAGCAACTTACCCAGAAAATGTCAGTACAGAGCACCTATTCAATATAGTTACTATATAGCACCCTACCCAACAACAGTCAATATTGAGCCTGCCACCAAGCAGCAATCACTAAAGAGCACCCTATGCTTCAACAGTCACTGTAGAGCAACTGCCTACCAACAGTCACTATAGAGCACCAACCCGACAACCATCACTACAGAGAACTTTACACAACAACAGTCACTGTAGAACCCTCTACCAATCATCAGTAATTATAGAGCACTCTCTCCAGGAAATGTCAGTATACTGCAACTTACTTAACAACAGTCACTATAGAGCACCATACACAGAAACAGTCATTAAAGAGCACCTATTAAACAATAGTAACTATAGAGTAACCGACCCAAAATCAGTCCATATAGAGTACCCTACAGACAACATTCACTATAAAGCATGATACCCAGAAACACACAGTATAGAGCACCCTATGCAGCAACAGTCACTATACAGCACCAACCAAACAACATTCACTAAAGAGCACTCTTCCAAACAACAGCCACTATAGAACAACATATTTAAAACAGTCACTGTAGAGCACATTATGAAACAAAAAATTACAATAGAGCACCTTCCCATCAGCAATCACTATACAGCTCTCTACCCAACAAGTCACTGTAGAGCATTCTATTCAGCAACAGTCTCTATAGAGCACCCCACCTAACAACAGTCACTATAAAGCACCCTATCAAGCAACAGTCACTAAAGAGCACCTATAGTTACTGTAGAGAACCTACCCAACAACAGTCTGTATAAAACACCTACACAGCAACAGTCACTAAAGCGCACCTACCCAACAACAGTCATCATAGAAAACCTACCAAAAACAGATTGTATAGAGCACCTACCAAGCAACAGTCACTGTAGAGCACCTGCCAAACAACCGTCAATATAGAGCAACTACACAAAACCCACCTCTATAAAGTACCCTACCCAACAACATTCATGATAGAGCACTCTACGCAGCAACAGTTACTATAAAACACTCTACAAAACAACTCCACCCAGCAACATTCAAGAATAGAGCAGTATAATCAGCAGTCACTATCAAGTACCCCAACCAACAACAGTAACTATATAGCAGCTACCCAATGATGGTCACTGTAGAGCACCATGCCCAACAACAATCAATATAGGGCACCTGCCCAGCAACAGTCACTAAAGAGCACTCTACCCTACAACAGTCACCATAAAGCCACTCAACAAAAAACAGTCACTATGGAGATCCTACTCAACCACAGTCACTATATAGCACTCTGCACAATTGTCACTATACAACAACTAACAAACATCAGTATAATGCACCTACCCTACAACAATCACTATATAGCACTCTACCCAACAACAGTCATTATATAACACTGTACCCAACATCAGTCATTATAGAGCACTCTACCCAACAACAAACACTACAGAGCACCTACCAAACATCAGACACTATAGAGCACCAACCCAAAAACAGTCACTATAGAGCACCCCACTCAACAACAGTCACCAGAGAGCACTTACACAAAAACAGTGAATATAGAGCACTGAACCAACAACAGTCACTATAGAGCCCTCTACCCAAAAACAGTCACTATAGACAACTCTAAGTAATAGGAGTCATTATAGAGCCACCTATCCAATAACAGTCATTATATAGAACTTCCTACCCAACAAGAGTAATGGTAAAGCACCTAGACAGCAACAGTCACTGTAGAGCCTTCTACTCAGAAACAGTCACTATAAAGTACCTACTCAACAACAGTCAAAATAGAGCACTCTTACTAGCAAGTCACTATAGATCACCTAGCAACATTCACTATAGATCACCCTCCCATCAACAGTCACTATAGAGCACACTATTAAACAGCAGTCACTATAGAGAGCTCTACCAGACAAGAATCACTTTACAGCACACTGCCCAGTAACAGTCAGTATAGAGCACTCCACCTAGCAACAGTGACTATAGAGCACCTACACAACAACATTCACTATAGAACACCTATTCAGCAACAGTCATTATGCAGCAGCTGCACAAAAACCGTCACAAAATGTAACTACTCAACAACAGTCACAATAAAGCACCAACCCTGAAAGAGTAACTATAGACCACCCTAACCAAAAACAGTCACTATAGAGCACCTCAGCCAACAACTGTCACTATAGAAAAGCTACCAAACAAGAGTCACTATAGAGCATTCTAAACAGCAATGGTCAATACAGAGCATCCTACACAATAAGAGTCATTATACAGCACCCTACCAAACAACAGTCATTGTAGATCGCCTACCCAACAAAAGTCACTATAGAGCACTCTAGTGAACAATATTCAGTATAGAGAACTCTACCCTACAGCATTCAATATAGACTACTCTTGTCAACAACAGTCTTTATAGAGCACTCTACCCAACAACATTCAATATAGACTACTCTTGTCAAGAACAGTCTTTATAGAGCACTTTACCCAGCAACATTCAATATAGACTACTCTTGTCAAGAACAGTCTTTATAGAGCACTTTACCAAACAACAGTCATTATAGAACATGCTACCCAGCAACAGTCACTGTAGAGAAACCTCTTCATAAACACTCACTATAGATAACTGTACACTACAATGGACACTATGGAGAACCTATCCCAAAAAAGTCACTATATAGCACCTACCCAAAAACAGTCACTATAAAGGACCCTACCCAGAAAAATGTCACTATAGAACACCTTCCCCAAAACAGTCAGTATAGAGCTCTCTTCCCAGCAACAGTCACTTTTGAGCACTGTACCCAGTAACAGTCAGTATAAAACACTCCATCTAACAGTGACTATAGAGCACCTAAACAACAACATTCAATATAGACCACCTATCCAACAACAGTCACTATTGAACAGCTACACAACAAGTCACAAGAAAGAAAGTACTCAACAACAGTCAAAATAAAGCACCTACCCTAAAACACTAACTATAGACCACCCTACCCAACAGCAGTCAGTATAAAGCACCCTACACAACAACAGTTACTAAAGAGCAATAACCAAACCAGAGTCACTATACAGTATCCTACTCAGTAACTGTGAATAAAGAGCACCCTACAAAAAAGTCACTATAGAACACCTACCCAACAACACTCACTATAAAGCCCTCTACCCAACAACAATCACTATAGAGCACCCTAATCAACAACAGTCACAATAAAGCACTACTCCACAACAGTCACTATAGATCCCTTCATCCAACAACAGTGATTGTAGAGCACTGTTGCAACAACAGTCACTATAGAGCACTTTGCCCAACAACAGTAAGTTTAGAGTATCCTACACAACAGAATCACTATAGAGTACTCCACCCAACAAGAGTCTCTGTAGAGCACTATACACCACAATAGTCATATGGAGCACACCACCCAACAACAGCCACTTTTGAGTATCGTACACAACAACTGTCACTATCTAGAGCTCTGAACAAAACAAGATACTATAGTGAACCCTACCCAACAACAGTTACTATAGGGCGCCTACAATACAGCAATCACAATATAGCCCCTTACATGGTACAAGTCACTGTAGAGCACCTATGCAACAACATTCACTATACTGCACCTTACCCACAACAGTCATTATAGAGCAATTTACCCAACAACACTCAGTATGGAGCAGTCTACCCAACAAAAGTCACCGTAGATAAAACTATAGAGCAACAGTCATTATAGATCACTTTACACAACATCAGTCACTATAGAGCACCCTATAGAAGAACAGTCACTGTAGAGCATTTACCCAACAACAGTCACTATAGAGCACCTAGCCAACAACAGTCAGTATAGAGCACTCTACAAAACGACCGTCACTATTTAGCAACTACCCAACAAGAGTCACTATAGGGCATCCTACCAAGCAAAGGTCACTATACTGCACCCTACACAGCAACAGTCACTATAGAGCACCCTACAGAACAACAGTCCCTATAGAAAACCTACACAACAACAGTCAGTATTGGGCAGTCTACCCAACAAGAGTCAGTATAGAGAACTCTACCAAACAACAGTCAATATAGAACACTTTTGTCAACAAGAGTAAGTATAGTGCACGCTATTCAACAATAGACACTATAGAGCACCCTACACAACAACATTCACAACAGAGGACCTACTCGAAAAGTCAGTATAGAAACCGCTACGCACCTACAGTCAAGGTAGAGCACTCTTGCAACAACAGTGACTATAGAGCTCTCTGCCCAACAACAGTCACTATAGAGCATCCAACAGAACAGAAGACATTATAGAATACTCCACCCAACAATGGTCACTGTAGAGCACTATACTCAAAAACAGTCACTGTGCTGCACCCCACCCAGCTACAGTTAGTATTGAGTACCCTTCCCAGCAACAGTACTATAGAGCAGTGAACACTGTTTTGGTCACTATAAAGCACCTACATTAAAACAGACTCCATAGAGCACCCTGCACACAAAAGTCAATGTATAGCACCCTACCTAACAACAGTCACTACAGAGCTTTTACCCAACAAATATCACTATATAGTGCCTCCCCAACAACTGTCACGATAGAGCATCTACACAATAACAGAGACTATGGAACACCTACCCAAAAACAGTCACTATAGAGCACTCTAATCAACAACAGTAACTATAGATTACCATATACAACAAGAGTCACTATGTGCACCCTACCTGACAGTCAGTATAGAGCACTTACCCAACAACAGTCACAATACAGTACTCTACCCAGCAACAGTCACTATAGAGCACTGCACCCAAAAGCAATAACTATAGAGAACCGTACCCAGCAACACTCTCTATAGATCATCTACCCAACAAAAGTCAGTATACATCACCCTACTTAACAACAGTCACTATAGGGCACCCTACCCAGCAACAGTCACTATACAGCTCCTTACATGGCAACAGTCAATATAGAGCGCTCTACTCAACAACAATCACTATAGAGCACCGTACCCAGCAACAGTCCATATAGAACTCTCTATCCAGCAACAGTCACTTAAAAGCACCTTACCGAAGAACAGTCACTCTTGAGAATTGCACCCAATAGCAGTCAGTATATAGCACACTACCAAACACCTGTCGTTATAGAGCACCTAACCTACCACAGTCACTATAGAGCACCTATGCAACAACAGTCTCTATAGAGCATTCTACCCAGAAACAGTCACTATACAACACCCTAACTAATAACAGTCATTATAGAGCACCTACCCAAAAACAATTACTATTAACCCCTCTACATAAAAATTGTTACTATAGAGCACTCTACCCAACAATAGTCACCGTAGAACACTGTACACAAGAACAATCACTATAGAGCACTCTACCCAACAGTAACTATCGAGCACTCTACACAAGAATAGTCATTATAGAGCACCCTACCAAAGAACAGTCACTATCTAGAGCACTCTACACAACAACAGTCACCATAGAGCACCATAAACAGCAACAGACTCTATAGAGCATTCTACCAGACAACAGTCACTATAAATGACCTTCCCAACCACAGTCACTATAAAGCACTCCACAAAGAGTACCTATCCAACATCTGTCAATATAGAGCACTCTAACTAGCAGCAGTCAGTATAAATCACCCCACCCAACAAGTCATTATAGAGCACCATACCCAGAAACAGTCACTATATAGAGCACCCTGTCCACCAAGAGTCACTATAGAGCACTTTACCCAAAATCAGTACGTATACAATATTCTTCCCATCAAGAGTCACTTAAGAGCACCTACTCAGCAACAGTCACTATACAGCACCCCAGCCAAAAAGAGACAGTATAGAGCTCCTACCATGCAGTAGTCACTAAAGATCACCATATGCAGCAAAAGTCAGTGTTGAGCACTCTACCCAACAACAGTCTATATAGAACCATACACAGTAACAGTCAATATAGAGAACATACATAGCAACCATCAGTTTAGAGCACCCCACCAACAAAAGTCTCTATACAGCACCAACCCAAAAAGTCAGTATGGTGCACTCTACCCAGCATCAGAAAATATAGAGTGCCTAAACAACAGTCACCATGAAGGACTGAACCCAGCAACAGTCAATATAGAGCACTCTACAAAGCAAGAGTCACCGTAGAGAACCCCACCAAACAGCAGTCAGTGTAGAGCACCCTACCCAGCAATAGTCACAATAGAGCACCCAAACAACAAGGGTCAGTATAGAGCAGTCTACCCAGGAACAGTCATTATAGAACACCATACACAACAAGAGTCACCAGAGAGAACCCTACCCAAGAACAGTCACTATAAAGAACTCCACGCAAATACAGTCACCTATAGAGACCTCTACCCAACATCAGTCATTATAGAGTACTGTATACAATAACAGGCACTATAATGTCTCCACCCAATAACAGTCACGTGTATAGCACTGTACCAAGCAACAGTCATTAGAGAGCACCCCACCAAACAACACGAAACAACACCTACCCACAACAACCACTATAGAGCACCCTACCCAGAAACAGTCACTATAAAGCACGTAGCCAACATCAGTCATTATAGAGCACTCAACCCGGCATCAGTCAGTATTGAGCACCCCACACACAATAGGACTAGAGATCACACTAGCCAGCAATAGTCACTATAAAGCACCTAACCAACAACAGTCACTATAGAGCACCCTACCCAACAACATTAACTATAGAGGACCCTACCCAACAACAGTCACTATAGAGCACCCTACCCAGCAGCAGTGTTTAGAGCACACTACACAAAACAGTAAGTATAGAGCACTGCACCAAACAACAGTCACTATAGTGCACATACTGAAAAACAGTGAATATTAAGCACCTACCAAACAAACCGCACGGTACACAGACCACACACAAACACCCACTGCAGAACACAAACACACTCCACAGTGCACACACCTGATGCAGACACAAAAACTTTCCAGACACACATACTACACAATGCCCACACCTCACAATAACACACACCACTTATCACAATCACACAATCCACAGTACACACACTGCACACAGAAACACACCACTCAGCACACACAATCCACACAGATTCCACTGGGCATACATATTACACAGAAACCTACCATTTAGTACAAACACTTTATGCACAACTTACACATAGCATAAACCTCACACAGACACAAAACTTAACACACACACACTCTTCACAGTGCTCACACCTCACAGACACACACCATTCATCACACACACACTTCACAGTGCAGAAACCTCACACATACGGCCACACACCACACACGAACCATCTACAGTGCACACACTTTACACGGAGATACAACAAACACTCCACACACTCCATACGCAATACACAGTGCACATTGCTCAGACATATACCACTCACCACCCTCACACACAACCAAGAGTACACACACCACACAGTGGCAAACAACATGCACCACAAAATCTCCACACACACTACAATGCACACACATCACAGAGACAAACAGCAAACACCTGACACAGTATCCACAATGCAGACAACTTACACTGTCACACACCAGTCACCACACCCACTCAACACACACATTCAGTGCACACATTTTACAGAGACACATACCACTCAGCGTGCATACTCCACAGTGCACACACCACACACAAACACACTGTAGAATATGCACACACTCCACAGTTCCCACACCTCACACAGACACAAACCATATACCAAGCACAGAGACTCCACAGTGCACACAGCTCAAGCAGACACACACTACTCACAACAAACACACTTTACCGTGAAGACACCTCACATAGACACAAAACTTACCACACACATTACTAAGTTAAACCACCTCACACAGACACACAAAACTCACCACACACATTCCGCAGTGCAGACACCTCACACAGGCACACGACTCAGCAGAAACACACACTACACAGTGCGCACACATAACAGGGACACAGAACTCTCACTGCACCCATTGCACAGTGCAGGCACCTTACACAGGCACACCACTCACCACAAACAGACACGGCACAGTGCACACATCTCAAACAGACACACATCTCTGACCACACAGACACACTACACAGTGCACACACCACACGCAGACACAAACCACACACCGCAAAAACAGACGCACTGCAGTGTGCACAAATCTGGCTTAAACAGACCCCTGTCTCCATACACACACTACACAGTCCACACAACTCTCACAGACGCTCAATATTCACCACATGCACACACTCCACAGTGCACAAAACTTACACAAACACACACCACTCACCACACAAACCACTCACCACAGACACTCTGCAGAGTGCAAATACCTCACACAGACACAAGTCACTCACCACAAACACTTCACAGTGCACATACTTCACACAGAGACACACCACTCATCGCACACACTCCACAGTGCTAACACCTCACAGGGACACACACCAATCAGCACACACACTCCACCGTGCACAAACCTAACAGAGACACACACCACTTACCACATACACATTGTTCACAGTGCACATATTTTACACTGACACACCAGAGTGCAGACAACTAGCACAGACACACATCAGTAACCACACACTCCACACACAC
The DNA here is from genome assembly GCA_028533165.1 of Leontopithecus rosalia. Classification (NCBI taxonomy): domain Eukaryota; kingdom Metazoa; phylum Chordata; class Mammalia; order Primates; family Cebidae; genus Leontopithecus; species Leontopithecus rosalia. The sequence continues at coordinate 24,249,449 of CM052665.1, forward strand.
ACTTCACGGTGCACACACCTTAAGCTGACACCCAACACTCACACATCAAATAGTGCACAGAATTCACACAGACACACCACTCACTGCACACATAAAACCTTACAGTGCACACATTTTACACAAACACAACTCAAATACACACACTCCACAATACACAAAACTCACACAGATACAAAGCAGTCATTACACACACTCTCCGTAGTGCAAACACCTTACACACACACCACTCAGGATGCACACACTCAACATAGAGGGAACCTCATACAAACACACGACAGACCATACACTACGCAGTAAATACATTTCACACAGATGCACTACACCCACCACAAACACATTTCGCAGTGCATATACCTCACACAGGCACACCACTCACCACAACCACACACTGTACAGTGAACACACCTCACATAGACACACATCACTGATCACACACACACTTTACAGTGCACACACCTCATGAAGACACACACCACTCACCACAGAAACGCATACAAAGTACACAGTGCACCCACATCACACTAACATTTGCCATTCAAAATGCACACACACTACACAGTGCAAACCACTCACACAGACACACACCACTCACCAAACACACAATCCACAGTGCAGACACCAAACGGAGACAACCAGTTACCACACACACTACGCAGTGAACTTACATGACACAGACACACACCGCTAAACACACACCCCACACACATTCCATGGGCATACGTATCACACAGACACACACCATTTAAAACACACACTTTATGCACAAACTCCACAGTACACACATCTCACACAGACAATCATCACTCATCACACACACACTCCACCATGCACACAGATCACACGTACACACAACTTACCACACACACACCTTCTACTGTGAGCACACTTTACAAAGAGACACACCATGCACTCCACAAACTCCACATGTAAAACAAAGTGCGCATTCCTCAGACATGTACCACTCACCACACACAACCCAGAGTAAACACACCTCACAGAGACACACATCACACACCACACAAACTCCACACACACCACAATGCACACACATCACACAGACAAACACCAATCACCAGACACCTTATCCACAATGCAGACATTTCACACTGTCACACAAGTGTCACCACAGCCACTCAACACACACTCAGTGCACACATTTTACACAGACACACACTACTCAGCATGCACACTCCACAAGGAACACACCTCACACAAACACACTGTGTAGAAAACACACACACTACACAGTGCACACACTTCACACAAACACACACTGTAGAAAACACACACACTACACAGTGCACACACCTCACATAGACACACTCCACTCACCAAAGACCCAATCAACAGTGCAGACAGCAAATACAGACATACAACTTACCACACACTACACTATGCACTCACCTCACAGACACACACAACCCACTACACACACAATTAAAATTGCAGACACTCTAGAGAGACACACAACACTCATCACACACACTCCACTCGCACTTCTCTGTGCATACACCTGACCAGACACACACTACTTAAGACACAAACTTTATGCACACACTCCACATAGCATAAACCTCACACAAACGCAAAACAACGCATACACACTTTCCACAGTGCACACACCACACAAAGAGACGCATCACTCATCACACATACTCTACAGTGCACACATCTGAAACATACACAGAACCCACCAAACACACCTTCCACAGTGCACCCACCTTACACAGATAAACACCATGCAGTCCACTCAATCCACACACAATTCACAGTTCACATACCTCAGAGATACACCACTCACCAAACTCACACACACTGCTGAGTACACACACCTCACAGAGACACACAGCATGCACCATGCAAACTTTACACCACAATGCACAGACATCACACAAACACCAATCAGCTCACACCTTATTCACAATTCAGGCTCCTCACTCTTTCACACACCAGTCACCACGCATACTGACCACACAAAACGAATGCACACATTTCACAGAGACATACACCATTCACCACACACACACTCCATGGTGCACAGGCCTCAAACAAACAAACACTGCAGAACACACAAGGTCCACAGTGCAAGTACCTCTCACAGACACCCACAATTCTCAAGACACTCATACTACACAGTGCACACACTCCACAAAGACACACACCACTGAACACAAACACACTCCACAGTGCACACACCTCACAAAAACACAAACCAATCAATACACACACTCCATATTGAAGATATTTTACACAGAAACACTACCGACCACACACACAATACAGTGAACACACATAACAAAGACTCGGAACACACACACATACTCACCACACACATTCCATTCTCTAGACACCTCACACAGGCACACTAGTCACCACAACACACACTACACAGTGCACACATGGGACACAGACACACCCCTCTGACCACACACACACTCAACAGTGTACACACCACACACAAACACCACATACTACATAAACACACACACTGCACTATGCACACACCTATTTCTAATGCACACCTCTCAACATACACACACGTGACACAGTGCACACAAAGACACAGAAGATTCACTACAGTCACATTTCATAGTTCACAAACCTCATACAGACACACACCACTCACCAGACACTCATACACAGTTCAAAAACCTCACAGACACGTCACACAACACACACTCTCGTCACCATGTAGGCACTTCACACTAAAACACCACTCACCAAACACACACTCCACAATGCACACACCTCACAAAGACACACACCAGTCAACACACACGCACTCCACGTGCCCACACCTCATGCAGACACACACAACTTATCATGCACAAACTCTTCAGAGTGCACACAGCTCACACAGACACACCACGCAAAACACACATTCCAAAGTGCAGACACCAAGCACTGACGCACACTACTTACCACACAAACTGCACCCTCACACTCCACTGTGCATACATCTCACACAGAAATGCACAGCTCACCACACGCATACTACACAGGGCAAAAACTTCTCACTGTCACACAACACTTACCACACACACTCCACAGTGCAGAAATGACATGCAGACACACACCAGTCCGCACACACACACCACACTCCTCCTCCACAGTGCACACACCCTAAACACACATTCAACACTCCCACATTAAAAATGTCCACAACTCACACAGGCACACCATTCACCACATAACACACCGCAATGCACACATTTCACACAGACACACACCACTCTCCAAACACAGAATCCACAGTTCACACAACTCACACAGAAACACAGCAGTCACCACACAAACACTCCATAGTACAAACACCTAACACACACACCACTCACGACACACACATTCCATATTGAAGAAACCTCATACAGCACACGACTGACCACACACACTACACAGTAAATCCATTTCTCACAAACACACAACACCCACCACAAACACATTTCGCAGTGCAGACACATCACACAAGCATACCATTCACCACAAACAAACTGCACAGTGACACAAACTCCACAAGAAACCACCACAATACACACACATCACACACAAATACAAATCATTTGACAGCTTATCCAAAATGCAGCCACCTCCCACTGTCACACAGCACTCAGAACACACACTCAACACACACACTGAGTGCACACATTTCACCCAGACACACACAACTCAGCACACACAGGCCACAGTGTGCACACCTCACACAGACACATACTATAAAACAAACACACACAACACAATGCACACACTTCACACAAACACACACAACATACAATGCACAGAGAGACCACAGTGCACACACCTCACACAGAAACACAACACTCCCCATAGACACACACTCCACACTGTTACACTTCAAACAAACACACACTGCTTACGATGCCCACACTTTACAAAGGACCCCTCACAAAGGCACAAGACTGACCAGACACACTACACAGTTGACACACTTCACGCAGACACAGAACACTCACCACACAAATATTCTGTAATGCAGACACCTCACACAGGCACACAACTCACCAGAAAAACACACTGCACAGTGCACACACATTACAAAGACACACCACTGACCACACACTCTCCTTTGTGCAAACACCTCACAGAGAAAAACACACTCACCACACAAACACATAAAGTGCACAGTGCAAACACCTCACACAAACACACATTACTCACCAAACACACACTACACTGTGATTACACCACACACAGAAAGACAATACTCACTGAACAAACACGCCACCCTGAAGAACTTTCACAGACATACCCCTCACCAAACACACCATACAGTGCACTCACCTCACACAGACACACAACACTTACCTCACACACAATCCAAAATGCAGACACTTTACACAGACACACAGCACTCACCACATACACTCCACCGAGACTGCACTGTTCACACACCCCACAGAGACACACACCACTTACAACATACACTTAAAGCACACACTGCACATAGCACAAACATTACACAGACACAAAACTCAACACACGCACTCCCTTCACAGTGCACACACCTCACACAGACACACACCATGAAGTCCACGGGCTCCACATATAACCCACAGTGCACATACCTCAGACACACATGACTCTTCACACAGAAACTCCACAACACACACCTCACGGAGATAAACAACATGCACCACACAAACTCCGCACAGACACACCACAATGCACAGACATCACACAGAAAAACACCAATCACGTAACACCCAATCTGGAATGCAGGCACCTCACTCTGTCACACACCAGTCACCACAAACACTCAACACACACACTCAGTCCACACATTTCACACAGGCAAACACCACTCACCACAAACACACTCCACGGTGCACAGATTCCACACAAACACAAACTACACAACACACACACTCCACAGTGCAGACACGTCACACAGACACACAGTCATTCAGACACTCATATTACACACTGCACAAACTTCACAAAGACACACCACTCACTGCACACACTCCTCAGTGAACACACCTCACACAGACACACACTAGTCAGCACACACACTTTACACACATAGTCCACAGTACACACACCTTAAACAGACACACACAACTTACACAGTATAGACTGCACAAAGCTCTCACAGAAACAACACTCATCACACGCATAATACTCCACAATGCTCACAATTTATACAGAAACCCACCACTCACCACACACTCAACAGTTTATATAACTCACAGAGACACACAGCAGTCACCACAAACACAGTTTGTAGTGCACACACCTAACACACACGCCACTCACAACACACACACACCACATTTAAGAAACCTCATATAGAAACACGACTGACCACACTCACTACACAGCAAACACATTTGACACAGACATCCAACAGTCACCACAGAAACACACACAAACTGCACAGTGCCCACACCTCACACAAACACACAGCACTAGCCATACACACACACTCCACAGTGCACACACCTGACACAGACACAGGAGATTCACCACACACACTCTACAGTGAACAAAACGGACACAGACACACACTACTAATCAAACGCATGTGACACAGAGCACACACCTCACAAATGCACACACCACTCACCACGCATACACTCCACAGTGTAGACACCTCAGACACACACCAGTCACCACACACTCCACACACATACTCCACATTGGACACATTTTAAAAAGACATGCATCACTCACACATTATAGAGTGCACACGCCGGGCGTGGTGGCTCAAGCCTGTAATCTCAGCACTTTGGGAGGCCGAGGCAGGTGGATCACGAGGTCAAGAGATCAAGACCATACTTGTCAACATGGTAAAACCCCGTCTCTAATAAAAATACAAAAAACTAGCTGGGCATGGTGGCGCTTGCCTGTTATTTCAGCTACTCAGGAGGCTGAGGCAGAAGAATGCCTGAACCCAGGAGGTAAAGGTTGCAGTCAGCCAAGATCACACCATTGCACTCCAGCCTGTTTAACAAGAGTGAAACTCCATCTCAAAAAAAAAGAGTACTCACAACTCACAGGCACACCACTCACCACACACATGACACTACAGAGTGCACACATTTTACTCACACACTGCAGTGACCACATACACACTTTATAGTGCACACAACTAACACACACACCACTCACGACACACTCCACAATGAAAAAACCTCATACAAACACACGACTGACCACACCCACTAAACTGTAAATACATTTAACACAGACACCCAACACTCACCACACACACATTACGCAGTGCAGACACCTCACAAAGGCACACCACAAACCACAAACACAGCACAATGAACAAACCTTACAAAGTTACTCAAGAGCACCATACCAATAACAGTCACTAAAGAGCACCCCACTCAACAATAGTCACAATAAAGCATCTACCCAAGAATAGTCACTGTAGAGCACCATAAGGAGTAACAGTCACTATACAGCACTACACCCAACAACAGTCACTATGGAGCTTCCTAACCAAAAACAGTCCCTATAGAGCACCTCCTAAACAACAGTCACTATAGGTCACCCCACCCAATAACAGTCACTATAGATCACCTAACAAGCAACAGTCACTCCAGAGCACCCTACCCAACAACAGTCGCTATAATGAATCCCACGCAACAAGAGTCACTATAGAACACCCTACCCAACAACAGACACTTTAGAGCACACCACCCAACAAAAGTCACTATACAGCCCTTAATTTAACAACCGTCACTATGGAGCACTCTACAAAACAACAGTCACTATAGACACTCTACCTAACAATGGTCAACATAGAGCCCCCTCTCGAACAACAGACATTATAAAGCACCTAAACTAAAAAAGTCACTATGAAGCATCTACCCAACAAGAGTCACTATAGAGCCCTTAACGAATCACCAGTCACTATGGAGCACTCCACCCAACAACAGTCACTATAGAGCACCCCACCTAGCAACACTCACTATGGAGGACCCTATCCAGCAAGAGTCACTATAGGTCACCCTAACCAACAATATTTATTATAGATCACCATACCATCAACAGTCACTATAAAGCACCCTAAAGAAAAACAGTTAATATAGAGCACCTACACAAGAGTCATTATAGAGCATCTACCCAACAGTCACTAAAGAACAACTACGAAAAAAGTCACTATAGAGCACCTACACAACAAAAGTCACTATAGAGCAGTCTACCCAGAATCAGTTACTATAGAGCACCGTACCAACAACAGTCACTACACAGCACCCTACCCAAAAACAGTCGCTAAAGAATACCTATCCAACAACAGTCATTATTAAAAACCCTACACATCAACAGTCACTATAGAGCCCTCTACCCAAAAACAGTCACTACAGAGTACCCTACCCAACAACAGTTACTATAGAGCATCCTACAAAACCACAGTCACTATCTAGAGCACTTTATGATACAACAGTCCCTATAGAGCACCCAACTCAGCTACAGTCAGTATAGGACACCCCATTCAACAACAGTCACTATAGAGCATCCTAACCAAAAACAGTCACTATAGAACGCCCCACCCAACAACATTCAGTATAGAGCACCTATGCAACAACAGTCATATAAAGTACCATACTTAATAGCAGGCGCTATAGAGTACCCCAACGAACAACAGTCACTCTAGAGCACCCTACCTGGCAACAGTCACTAAAGAGCACGCTACTCAACAACAGTTACTATAGAGCACCCAACCCAACAACAGTCACAAGAAAGCATTCTACCCAACATCAGTCAGTATAAAAAACCACACCAAACCGATGTCAGTACATAGAACCCTATCAAGAAACCGTCAGTATAAAGCACAGTACACAATTTTTGGGTTTTGTGTAGGGTGCTCTATAGGGACTTTTGCTTGGTAGGGTGCTCTATAGTGACTGTTTTTGCGAAGGGTGCTTTATAGTGACTTTTGTTGAGTAGGTGATCTATAGTTACTGTTGCTGGGTAGCGTGCCTTATAGTTACTATTGTTAGGCATGGTGCCCTATGATAACCGTTGCTGGGGAGAGTATTGTAAAAGTTGTTGGTTAGGTGCTATAAAGTGACGGTTGATAGGTAGGGGGCTCTGCAGTGACTGTTGTTTGATAGGTTGTCTATAGTAACTGTTGTTTGGGTACTCAATAATGACTGTTGTTGGTTTGAGGGCTCTATACATGACTGTTGTGGAGTGGAGTTATTTATGCTGACTATGTTGTGTAGAGTGTTCTTTACTGACTGTTGATGGGTAGATTCCTTTGAGGTGGTTGTTGTTGGGTAGGGGCTTTATAGTGACTGTTGTTGGGTAGGGTGCTCTATGTTTAATGTTGTTGGTTATGGTGCTCTATAGTAATTGTTGATGAGTAGGGTCCTCTATAGTGACTGTTTTTGTGTATGTGCTCTATAGTGACTGTTGTAGGTTTGGGGTTCTCCATATTTACTGCTGATGAATACAGTGCTTTATATGTTACTGTTGTTGGGTGGAGGTCTCCATAGTGACTGTTGTTGTGTAGACTGCTATATAGTGACTGTTTTTGGGTAGAAAGCTCTATATTGACTGTTGCTGGATAGGGTGCTCTATACTGACTGTTGTTGACTAGGCTCTCTATAGTGACTGTTTTTGGGTAAAGTGCTTTATAGTGACTGGTTTTTGGTATGGTGCTCTATAGTAACTATTGTTGGGCAGAGTGCTCTATAGTGACTCTTGTAGTGTAGGTGCTCTACAGCGACTGTGGTTGGGTAGAGTGCCTTATTGTGATTGATGTTGTGTACTTTATAGTGACTGCTGTTGGATAAAGTGCTCTATAGTGACAGTTGTTGGGTAGGGTGTTCCATAGTAAAAGTTGTTTTGCAGAGGGCTTTATAGTAACTGTTATTAAGTAAAGTGCTGTAAACTGACTGTTGTTGGGTGGGGTGCTCTATACTGTCTCTTACTGGGTGGGGTGCTCTATAGTACCTGTTGTTGAGTAGAGTGCTTTAGATAGTGACTTTTGCTGAGTCGGGTGCTCTATACTGACTATTGTTGAATACAGTGCTCTAAATAGTGACGGTTGTTGTGTAGAGTGCTCCACAATGACTGTTTGTGGGTAGTGTGCTCTGAATTGATTGTTGGGTGAAGTGCTGTATAGTGACTTTTGTTCAGTTGGGTGCCCTATACTGACTGTTGTTCGGTAGAATTCTCCACAAAGTGACTTGTTGAGTAGAATGTTTTATAGTTACTATTTTTTGTAGAGTTGTCTATAGTGACTGTTGTTTTGTACTGTGCTCTATAGTAACTGTTGCTGGATTGGGTTCTCTATAGTGAATGCCATTGGGTAGAGTGCTCTATAGTGACTGCTTCTGGGTAGGGTGCTCCAAGGTGACTTGCTGCATGAAGTGTTCTTCAGTGATTGTTGTTGCATAGGGTGCTCTATAGTGACTGTTATTTGTAGGGTGCTCTATAGTTACTGCTTTTAGGTACGGTGCTCCATAGTGACTGTTGCTTGATAAAGGGCTTTATTGTGACTGTTCCTGGGTAGAGTGCACTTTAGTGACTGTTGGTGGGTAGTTACTCTAGAATGACTGCTTTTGGGTGTGGTGCTCTATACCGAGTGATATTGGGTAGGTGCTCTATATTGACTGTTGATGTGTATCATGCGCTTTAGTGACTGCTGTTGGGTAGGGTGCTCTATAGTGACCATTGCTGAATAAACGGTTCTAAAGTGACAGTTGTTGTGTAGGAACTCTGTAGTGACTGTTGTTGGGTAAAGGGCTCCATAGTTACTGCTGTTGGGTGGATTGCTGTATAGTCACTGTTGCTAAGTAGGGTGCTCCTTAGTGACTGTTATTGGGTAGGTGCCTATGGTGACTGTTGTTGGATAAAGGTCTCTAAAGTGACTGTTGTTGGGTAGGTAATCTATAGTGACTGTTTTGGGTAAAGGAATCTATAGTGACTGTAATTTGGTAGAGTGCTGTATACTGACTGTTGTTGGTAGGGTGCTTTATAGTGACTGTTGTTAAGCAGACTGCTTTATAAAGACTGTTGTTGAGTAGGGTACTCTATAGTGACTGTTTCTCAGTGAAGTGCTCTATACTGACCCTTGTTGAGTAGAGTACTCTATAGTGACTGTTGTTGGGTAGGTACTTTATAGTGGATGTTATTTGGTGGGGTGCTCTACAGTGACTGTTGTTGGGTAGTGGTCTATAGTGTATTGTTAGGTCCTGTGCTCCATACTACCTGTTGTTGGGTAGGGTTACATATTGGCTGTTGTTGGGTGGAGTGCTGTATACTGACTCTTGTTGGGTAAAGTGCTGTATAGTGACTATTTTTGGGTAGGGAGCTCTAAACTGGCTGTTGCTGGGTAGGGTACTCTATAGTGACTCTTGTTGCCTAAAGTGCCCTATAGTGACTGTTGTTGGTAGGGTGCTCTATAGTGTCTATTGCTGAGTAAGTACTCTACAGGGAGTGTTGTTCGGTAGATGCTCTATAGAAAATCTTTTTGGGTAGGGTAAACTATACTGACTGTGGTTGGTAGGGTGCTCTATACAGACTGTTGCTAGGTAGGATGTTGTATAGTGACTGTTATAGGGTTGAGCGCTCTGTAGTGACTCTTCTGTGGTAGTGTGTTTTTAGTGACTGTTCCTGGGAAAAGTGCTTTATAGTGACTGTTGTTTAGTAGGGGGCTCTATAGTGACTATTGTTGTGCAGGTGCCCTATAGTGACTGTTGTTAAGTAGGGTGCTCTATAGAAACTTTTGTTGCATAGGTGCTGAATAGTGACTGTTGGGTAATTGCTCTATAGTGACTCTTTTTGTGTAGGTTCTCTGTACTGATTGTCATTTTGTAGGGTGCTCTCTAGTGTCTGCTGTTGGGTAGGGTGCTCTAAAATGACTCTTATTGTGTAAGTTCTCTATAGTGAGTGTTGATGGATAGCATGCTCTATTGTCACTGTTGTTGCTAGGTTGTTCTCCGTTGTGATTGTTGCTGGGTACGGTGCTCTATAGCGACAGTTGTTGGGTAGGTGCTCCATAGTGTTTGTTGCAGGGTAGGGTGCTCTATATTTACTATTTGTTGGTAGGAGCTCTATACTGACTGTTGTTGGTTTGAGTGCTCAATTGTGACTGTTGTTAGGCAGAGTTCTCTATAGTAACTGTTGTTTGTAAGGTGCTATATAGTGACTGTTTTTGGGTATTGTGCTCTATAATGACTGTTCTTCAGTAGGGTGTGCTATAGAAACTGATGTTGTGTAGAGTGCTCTGTAGTGCCTGTTTTTTGTAGTTTGCTCCATAGTCACTGTTGTTGGGTAAGTTCCCTGTACTGATTGTTGTTTTGTAGGGTGCTCTCTAGTGACTGTGGTTGGGTAGGGGGCTTTAAAATGACTATTGTTGTGTAGGTGCTCTATAGTGAGTTTTGATGGATAGGATACTCTATAGTCAACGTTGTTGCTAGGTTGTTCACAATTATGATTGTTACTGGGTAGAGTTCTCTCTAGCGACGGTTTTTGGGTAGGTGATCTATAGTGACTGTTGCAGGGTAGGGTGCTCGATATTTACTATTTGTTGGTAGGAGCTCTATACTGACTGATGTTGGTTTGGGTGCTTTATAGTGACTGTTGTTAGAGTTCTCTATAGTAACTGATGTTGGTAGGTGCTACATAGTGACTGTGGTTGGGTACTGTGCTCCATAGTGACTGTTCTTCCGTAGGGTGTGTTAAAGTGACTGTTGTTGGGGAGAGAGCTCTATAGTGACTGTTGTTTGGAAGTTTGCTCTATAGTTACTGTTGTTGAGTAGAAGACTCTAGATACGCTTATTGTGTAGGATGCTCTATAATGACTCTTGTGAGATAGAGTGCTCTATAGTGACTATCGTTGGACAGTTTTCTATAGTGATTGTTGTTGGGTAGGTGCTCTATAGTGACTGTTGGTGGGAAGGGGCTCTATATTTACCTTTGCTGCATAGGGTGCTCTATAGTGACTGTTGCTGTGTAGGGTGCTCTATGCTGACATTTATTGGGTAAAGGGACCCATAGCGACTATTGCTATGTAGGGTGCTCTATAGTCACTGTTTATGGGTATGAACCTCTAAAGTGACTGTTGTTGGTTAGAGTGCTTTATACTGACTGTTGCTAGGTAAGATGCTCTACACTGGCTGTTGTTGGGTAGGTGATCTATAGTGACTGTTGTAGGATTTTTTGCTCTATAGTGACTGTAATTATGTATGGTGCGCTATTGTTACTGTTGTTTAGCAGAGTTTTCTATAGTGACTGTTCTTGGATAGGTGCCATATACTGACAGTTGTTGTGTAGGTCCTCTAAAATGACAGTTGTTGGGTAGGTGATCTATAGTGACTGTTGATTTTTATGGTGCTCTATAGAGACTCTTGCTGGGTGAGTTGCTCTAGAGTGACTTTTACTAGGTAAGGTGCTGAACGGTGATTGTTGTTGGGTAGAGGGCTCTATAGTGATTGTTGATGGGTAGATGCACTATACTGACTGTTATTGGGTAGGCTGCTATAAAGTGAGTATTTTTGAATAGATGTACTTAAGTGACTGTAGTTGGGTAGGGTGCTTTATACTGACTGTTTTTGTGTGGGGTGCTCTTTAGTGACTGTTGCTGGGTAGAGGGCTCTATAGAGACTGTTTTTGGGTAGAGGGCTCTATAGTGACTGTTGTTGAATAGTGTGCTTTATATTGACTGTTGTTATGTACAGTGTTCTATAGTGATTGTAGTTGGAAAAGTAATCTATAGTGACTGTTGTTGGGTAGGGAGTTCTATGGTGACTGTTGTTGGGTAAAGTGCTCTATAGTGACTGTTATTGGGTATTGAGCTCTATAGTGACTATTGTTGGGTAGCTGCTTTATAAGGATTGTTTTTGGGTATTGTGCTGTATACTGACTTTTGTTTGGTAGGGGCTCTATACTGACTATTGTTGGGTAGGTGCTCTGTAGTGAGTGTTGTCGGTCAGAGTGCTTTATAGTGACTGTTGCTGGGTAGGGTGCTCTTTAGTGGCTGTTTTTGGGTAGTGTGTTTGATCATGGCACTTGTTATGTATGGTGCTTTATACTGACTGTGGATTGCTGGGATGCTTTATAGAGACTGTTGCTGGGTAGGGTACTTTATAGTGACTGTATTTGAGTAGAGGTCTCTGGATAGTGACAGTTGTTGGGTGCTTGCTCTATAGTGACTGTTGTTTGGTACGTGTTCTATAATTAGTGTTGTTTCTTGAAGTGCTCTATAGTAACTGTGGTTTGGTGGAATACTCCAGAATCACTATTGTTGTGTAGAGGGCTCAATAAGTGACTGTTGTTGGGTGGAGTGCTCTATAGTGACTGTTGTTGTGCATAGAGCTCTCTAGTGTTTGCTTTTCGGTAGAGTTCTTTATAGTTACTTTTGTTGGAGGGTTGCTTTATACTGACTGTTTCTGGGTAGGTGATCTATAGTGAGTATTGTTGGTTTCGTTGCTACATAGTTACTGTTTTTTGGTATGGTGCTCTATTGTGACTGTTGTTTGTCAGAGTGCTCTCTTGTGACTGTTGTTGGGTAGGTGCCTTAAACTAACGGTTATTCGGTAGGTGTTTTATGATGACTGTTGTTCGGTAGAAGCTCTATAGTGACTGTTGTTCTCTAGGGTGCTCTATAGTGACTGTTGCTGAGAGGGTGTTCTATAGTCTGTTGCTGGGTAGAATGCAATGTAGTGACTTCTGTTGGCTGGTGGCTCCATATTGACTGTTGTGTTGGGTGCTCTATAGTTACTGTTATTGGGTATGGTGGTTTATAGTGACTTTTCTTCAGTGGAGTGCTGTATACTAACCGTTGTTTGGTAGGGTGCTCTATACTGAGTGTTTTTGAGTATTGTGCTCTATAGTGACTCTTCTTGAATAGGGTGTTCTATAGAGTCTGTTGTAGGGTAGAACTATATATACTGACTGTTGTTGGGTAGTTTTCTCTATAGTCAATCTTGATGAGTAGGGAGCTCTAGATACTGTTATTGTGTAGGGTGATCTATAGTGATACTTGTCGGATACAGTGTTGTATTGTGACTGTTGTTGGGTAGATGCTCCATAGTGACTGTTGGTGGGTAGGGTCTCTATAGTTACTGTTGCTGCATAGGGTGCTTAAAGCTAACATTGGTTGGGTGGGATGCTTCATAGTTACTGTTGCTGGTTAGGGTACTCTTTAGTGACTGTTGTTCAGTAGAGGGCCCTATATAGTTACTTTTGTGTGGGTGCTCTATAGTGACTGTTTTTGTGCAGGTGCACTGTAGTGACTGTTGTTGGGTGTTGTGCTCTTCAGTGACGGTTGTTGGGTGGGGTGTTCAGTAGTGACTAATGTTGTGTAGAGTGCTCTACGAGTAACTGTTTTTGAGTTCTCTATAGTGACTGTTGTGTAGAGTGCAGTATAGTTACTGTTGTTTTGGAAATTTCCCTATAGTGATTGTTGTTGGGGAAGTTGCTCTATACTGGCCATTGTTAGATAGGTGATCTATAGTGACTGTTCTTGTGTTGGTTGCTCTATAGTGACTGTTGCTAACTAATGTGCTCTATGGTGACTGTTGTTAGGCTTTATAGTCACTGCTGAAAAATATGTGCTCTATAGTGTCTGTTGTTGAAGAGTTTGCTCTTTAGTGACTGTTGCTGGCTATAATGTTCTATAGTGATTGTTGTTTGGTAGCGTGCTCTATAGTGACAGTTGTTGGGTATGAGCTCTATACTGATTTTTGTTGGGTAGGTGCTCTATAGTGACTGTTTCCGGGTGTTTTGATGTATGTTGACGCTTGCTGGGAAAAGTGCTCTACAGTGACTGTTGTAGGGTAGAGTTCTCTATATTAATTTCTTTTGGGTTGCTGCTCCATAGAGTTTGTTGTTGGGCTGATGCTCTATAGTTACAGTTTTTAGTAAGGGTGCTGTATAGTGACTGCTTTTAGCAGGATGCTCTATATTGAGTGCTGTTATGAAGGATTCCCTAAAGTGACTGTTGTTGTGTATGGTGCTTTATAGTGACTTTTCTTGAGTGGAGTGCTGCATGATAACTGTTTTTCTGTAGGGTGCTCTATAGTGACTGTTTTTGGGTAGAGGGCTGTGTAGTGACTGTTGCTGGGTCGGTGCTCTATAGTGACTGTTGTTTGGTAGAGGGCTCCAAGGTGACTGTTTTTGGGTAGGTGATTTATAATGACTGTTGTTGGGTCGGTGCTCTATAGTGACTGTTGCTGGGAAGGGTTCTCTACAGTTATTGTTGTTGGGTATGGTCCACTAGATACTGACTGTTATTGTGTAGGGTGCTTTATAGTAGCTCATTTTGAGTAGAGTGCACTATAACGGCTGTTTCTGTGTAGAGGACTGTATAGAGACTGTTGCTGGGTTGGTGCTATATAGTGACAGTTGTTGGGTAGGTGCTCTACAGTGACTGTTGCAGGGTAAGTGCTCCATAGTGACTGTTGGCTGGTGGCGTGTTCTCTAAAAAGTGTTGTTGCATAGGGTGCTTTAAAGAGGCTGTTGTTGAGTGCTCTTTGAGTATTGTTGAATAGGTGCTCCGTACTGACTCTTTGGGTGGGGTGCTCTTTAGTGACTAGTTGTTTGGGGTGCTCTATTGTAAACGTCGTTGAGTAGAGTGATCCACAAGTGACTCTTTTTGGGTGGAGGGCTTTATAGAGACTGTTGTTGCATAGAGTGGACTATAGAGACTGTTATTGTGTAGAGTGCTCTACAGTGACTTGTTGAATAGCTTGCTCTATACGAACTGTGGCTCTGTTGGTGATCTATACTGACTGTTGTTGGGTATGGTGCTCTATAGCGACTGCTGTTGTGTACGGTGCTCTTTGGTGACTGAGGTTGGGTAGACAGCTCTATACTGACGATTGTCGTGTAGAGAGCTCTATGGTTACTCGTGTTGGGTATGTTCTTTAAACTGACTATTGTTGGGTAGGTGTTCAATAATGAGTGTTGCTGGATAGGTGCTCTATGGTAACTTTTGTTGGTTAAAGTGCCTTATAGTAACTGCGTTTGGGTACAGTGTGCTACAGTGAAGCTGTAGTGTGGAGTGCTCTATAGTGACTGTTGTTGGGTAGAGGGCTCTGAAGTGATTGTTGTTGGGTAGGTTAGCTATAGTGACTGTGTTTGGGTAGGTTGCTCTAGAGTGACTTTTGTTGGGTAGGGTGGTCTATAGCGACTGTTGTTGGGGAGGGGGCTCTAGATAGTGACTGTTATTGTGTAAGGTACTCTCTAGTGACTCTTATGAAGTAGAGTGTTCCATACTCCATATTGTTTTAGTGTAAAGGGCTGTATAGTGACTATTGCTGCATAATTGCTTTATAATGACATTTGTTGGGTAGGTACTCTTGAGTGACTCTTGATGGGTAGGTGCTCTATAGTGAGTGTTGCTGCATAGGGTGCTCCATAGTGACTGTTGCTGGGTAGCATGCTCTCTAGTGACTGTTGCTGAGTAGGGTTCTCTATAGTTACTGTTGTTGGTTACGGTGCTCTATAGTGACTATTGTTAAATAGGTGCTCTGTACTGACTCTTTTTGGGTAGGGTGCTCTATAGTGACAATTTTTGGGTGGGATTATCTATTGTGACTGTCGTTGGGTAGATTGCTTCATAAGTGAATGTTTTTCGGTGACATGCTCTATATAGACTTGTTGTGTAGAGTGCTCTATAGAGACTGTTGCTGTGTAGAATTCTCTACATTGTCTTGCTGTGTAGCTTGTTCTATACTGAGTGTGGTTCAGTGGCTGATCTATACTGACTGTTGTTGGGTACCATGCTCTACAGTGACAGCTGTTGGGCATGGTGCTGTTTTGTGACTGTTTTTGGTAGATACTCTATATAGACTGTTGTTTATTAAGGTGCTCTACAGAAAAATTTGTTCGGTAGACTGCTCTATAGTAACAGTTTTTTGGTAGAGTGTTCTATAGTGACTCTTTTTGTGTAGGGTGTTCTATACTGACTGTTGTTGGGTAGAGTGCTATATAGTGACATTTTTTGGGTAGGTTGCTCTATACTGACTTTTTTGGGTACAGTGCTCTACAGTGACTGTTTTTGGGAACAGTGCTCTATAGTGATTGTGGCTCGATATGTTCTCTCTCATGAAAATTGTTGAATATTTGCTTTATAGTGACACTTTTTGGATAGGTGCTCTATAGTGACTGTTGTTATGTAGAATGCTCTGTAGTGATTGTTGTTGGCAGGTTGATTCACAGTAACTGTTACTAGGTAGGGTGCTGTATAGTGACTGCTGTGGTGTAGGGTCTTTTATAGTGCCTTTTGTTGGGTAGAGTGCTCTATAGTGACTTTTCTGTGTACCGTGTTCCATAGTGACTGTTGTTGGGTAGGGTGCTCTATAGTGAATATTGTTGAATAGGTGTTATTTAGAAACTGTTGCTGTGTAGAATGTTCGAAAGTGACTGCTGCTGAGTGCAATGCTCTATACTGACTGCTGCTTAATGGAGTGCTCTATAGTGACTATTGTTGGGTAGAGGTCTCTATAGTGACTGTTATTGGGTAGGTGCTCTATTGTGACTGTTGCTTCATACGGGCTGTATACTGTGTGTTGCTGGGTAGCTTGCTCCATAGTGACTCTTGTTGGGTAGGGTGTTCTCTAACTCCACCCAATAAAATTCACGTATAGGGCATGCTACCAAACAACAGTCATTATGGTGCATCCAGCAAAACAACCGTCACCATAGAGCACCTACCCAAGAACAGTCACTATGAGCACCCTACCCAGCAACACTCACTATAGAGCAGCTACCCAACAACAGTTACTATAGAGTACTCTACACAGAAATAATTAGTATAGAACACCCAAGCCAGCAACAGTCACTATAAAGCACTTCAACCAATAGTAGTCACTATAGAACACACTATACAACTGTCACTATACAGCACCTACTCAACAACAGTCAGTATAGAGCACCTATGCAACAACAGTCAGTATAAAGCACTCTACCCAAAAACATTAACTGTAGAGCTCCCTGCCCAACAATATTCATTATCTAGAGGACTCTACCGAACAACAGTAAGTATAGAGCCCTACACCTAAGAACCGTAGCTATAGAGCACAATACCCAACAATAGTCTCTATAATTCACTCTACTAAAAAAGTGTCTGTGCACAGCACATACTCAACAACAGATAGAATAAAGCTCGCCACCTAACAAGAGTCAGGATAGAGCATCTATGCAACAGCATTCAGTAAAAAGCACCTCATCCAACAACAGTCACTATAGAGCATGTACTTAAGAACAGTCACTACATAGCACCTTTCCCAACATCAGTCACTATAGGTCACCCTACCCAGCAACAATCACTATAGAGCACCCTACACAACAATAGTCACATTGGAGAACTCCACACTACAACAGTCACTTTAGAGCAACTTCCCCAACAACAGTCACTGTAGAGCACCCTACAAAAAACAGTCACTAGAGAGTACTCTAACCAACAGCGATCACAATAGAGCACTCTGCACAATAGTCACTTTAAAACACTGCACCCAAAAACAGTAACCTATAGAGCACTCTACATAACAACAGTCACTATCGATTACCCTACCCAACAACAGACAGCATAGGGTATTTTACACACCAAAAGTCACTAAAGAGCAGCCCACCCAACAACTGTCACTATAGAGCACCTACCCAACAAGACTCACTGTAGAGCACCCTGCCCAAAAAACAATCACTATCTAGAGCACTCTACCAAACAAAATTTATTATAGAGAACTCCACCCAAAACAGTCACTATAGTCCACCATACCTCACAACAGACTCTATGCAGCATTCTACCCAACAACAGTCAGTATAGAGCACCTACCCAAAAACAGTCACTATAGTGCCCTCTATAAAACAACAGTCACTATAGAGCATCCTACCCGACAACAGTCACTATCTGAAGCATTCTACACAACAATCACTAAAGAGAACTGCACCCAGCAACAGTGATTATAATGCACCACACCCAAAAACAGACTCCATAGAGCAATATACCGAACAACATTCACTCTAAATTTCTTACCCAACAAGTTAGTATAGAGCACTCTACCCAATAACAATCACTATAGAGTACACCACCCAACAACATTCAGTATTGAGCATCTTACACAGCAACAGATATTATAAAGCACCCCGTTCAACCACAGTCACTATAGAGCACTCTATGCAGCAACAGTCTATAAAGTATTCTACCCAACAAGAGCAGTCTTTCTAGAGTACCTTTTTATGGAGCAGCTACCCAACAACAGTCACTCTAGAGTACAACACCCAACAACTCTAACTATAGAGCACCTACACAACAGTAGTTACCAAAGAGCAACCTACCCAGAAACAGTCACTGTAGAGCACTCTACACAGCAACAGTCACTATAGAGCACCCTATTCAGCAACAGTCACCAGAGAGCACATACCCAGCAACTGTCAGTTTAGAGCACCCCACCAAGAGTCCTATACAGTGCCCACTCAAAAACAGTGACTATAGAGAACTCTACCCAGTAACAGTCATTATAAAGCACCTAACGAACAAAAGTCACTATAGAGCACCCTACCAAGCAACAGTCAGTATGAAGAACCCTACCCAGCAACAGTCTGTTTAGAGCACTCTACCCAACAACAGTAACTATAGAGAACCCCACACAGCAACAGTCACTACAGAGCACCCTACCCAGCAACAGTCAACATAGAGTACCCTACCAACAAGAATCACTGTACAGTAGCCTACCAAACAACAGTCAGTATACGGCACCTTTCGAACAACAGTCACTATAGAGAACCTATCACACAAGAGTCGCCATAGAGCACCTACCTGAGAGTCAGTATAGAGCACCCTAACCAACAACAGTCCATATAAAGCAACTTCCTAAAAACAGTCACTATAAAGTTCTCTAGTCATCAACAGTCACTATAGAGAACTCTACCCCAAAACATTCACTTTTGAATACCCTACCCCAAATCAGTTAATATAGAACACCCAACCCAACTACTGTCACTATAGAGCACCTAAAACAACTGTAACTCTAGAGCACCTATCCAAACACAGTCACTATAGAGCACCCGACATAACAACAGTAACTGTAGATTACCTATTCAAGAACAGTCACCATTGAGCACCCTATCCAGCAACAGTCACTATAGAGCACCCTACCCAACAACAGTCAGTATAAAGCCCTCTACCCAGCAACGATCACTATAAAACACCCTAACAACAGTCACTATCGAGCACCTACCCAAGAACAGACACTATAGAGCACCTACCTAACAACCGTCACTATGGAACACTTACCCAAACACAGTCACTATAGTGCACATACCCAAAAAGAGTCAATATAGGGAACTCTACCCAGCAACAGTCACTATAGAGCACCATACCCAACAACAATCACTGTAGACCAAACTACCAAATAACAGTACATATAGAGCAGTTACTGGAAAACAATCACGATATAACACCTACTCAACAACAGTCACTATAGAGTACTCTCCCTAACTGCAATCAATATTGAACACCATACTGAACAGCAGTCACTATAGACCACACTATTCAACAACAGTCAATATAGAGCACCTACCATCAACAGTCACTAAAGAGACCTCGACCCAACAACAGTCACTGTAGAGCACCACACCCAACAACATTCAATATAGAGAACCCTATCCAGGAGCAGTCACAACAGAGAACCTATTCAACAATAGTCACTATTGAGCAACCTACACAAAAAAAGTCACTACTGATCTCCCTAAAAACAACAGTCACTATGGAGTATGCTACACAGCAGCAGTCAGTATAGAGCATATACTGCAGCATAGCATCAACAGTCACTATGGAACACTCTACCCAACAACAGTCACTTTAGAGCACCCTACCCAGCAACAGTCACTATAAAGCATCATACTGAACAAAAGTCATTATTCAGCATTGCACCCAAGAACAGTTACTATAAAGCACTCTACTCAACAATAGCCACTATAGAGAACTTTACCCAAGAAAAGTCACTATAGGGCACACTACCCAACAACAGTCACTTTAGATCACCCTACCAAACAGCAGTCACTATAGAGCAATTCACCTAATAATCATCGTTATAAAGCACCTACCCAAAAACTGTCACTATAGAAAACTCTACAGAACAACAGTCACTATAGAGTAACCTACCCAAAATCAATCACTATAGAGCATCTACTCAACAACTCTAACTATAGAGCAATCAATGCAACAACAATCACTATAAAACACTGTACTGAACAACAGTCACTATAGAGCACACTATTCAACAACAGTCACTATTGAACAACTGCACATCAACAGTCACTATAGAACCCTGTACCCAATAATAGTCACTATAGAGCACTCTAAAAATACTCACGACAGGAACACTCTACCCAATATTAGTAACTTTTCGAGTACTTTACATAAAACAGTCACTATAAAGAACTCCACACAGCAGCAGTTGCTATAGAGTACTCTACACCCAAAGAGTCACTACAGAACAACAGTTACTGTAGAGCAACTTAACAAACAACAGTCACTGTGGATCACATATTCAATAACTTTTGCTATACAGCACACTACCCAATAACAGTCACTGTAGATTACCTACCCAACAACAGTCAGTATAGAGCAACCTCCATGACAACAGTCACTGTAGAGCATTCTACCCAACAACAGTCACTATAGAGCACTGTACACAAAAACAGTCAGTATAGAGCACTGCAACCCAACAACAGTCACATATGGAGCACTCTACAAAACAAGAGTCAATATAGAGCACCGAACACAATAACTATCAGTATCTAGAATCCCCTACCCCACCACAGTCACTGTAGACCCCCTTTCGCAACAACAGTCACTTTTAGAGCACTCTACCGAATGACAGTCACTATAGAGAACCCCACACAACAGCTGTCATTATAAAGAACCTGCTCAAAAAATGAAGATACAGAGCACCCAATGAGAAAACAGTTGCTCTACAGCACCCTACCAAAAAGCAATCACTGTAGAGCACCTACCAAACGACAGTCACTATCTAGAGCACTCTACCAAAAATCAGTCACTATAGAGCACCGTAACCAGTAACACTAAGTATTGAGCACCCCATGCAACAAAATACACTATGGAGCGCTCCAACCTATAACAGTCTCTGTAGCACACACTACAGAACAATAGTTAGTATAGAGCACCTTAACAAACAACAGTCACTGTGGATCAAATATTCAACAACTTTTGCTATACAGCACACTACCCAATAACAGTCACTGTAGATTACCTACCCAACAACAGTCAGTATAGAGCAATGTCCACAACAGTCACTGTAGAGCATTCTACCCAACAACAGTCACTATAGAGCACTGTACACAAAAACAGTCAGTATAGAGCACTGCAACCCAACAACAGTCACATATAGAGCACTCTACAAAACAATAGTCACTATAGAGCACCACACCCAACAACACTTAGTATGGAGAACCCTGCCTAGCAAAAGCCAGTATAGAGCACCTACACAACAGTTGTCACTATAGAGTACTCTACCCAGCAAAATCACTATAGAGCACCATACAGTACAGCAGTTACTATAGAGCACCCTACCCAGCAATAGTTGCTATATAGCTACCTACCAAAAACAGTCACTTTAGAGCACCCTACCAAGCAACAGTCACTATAGAGCCCTCTACAAATAAATTGTTGCGATAGAGCACTCTACACAGTAACAGTCACAATAGAGCACCATACCCAAATAGAGTCATTACAGAGCACTCTTCCCAACAACAGTCACTATAGAGCACTCTACCCAACACGAGTCAGTATAGAACACCCTACCCAACAACAGTCACTTTCTAGAGTACTCTACTCAACAGCAGTCATTATAAAGCACTAAAACCAACAACAGTCACCATAGAGCACCATACAGAACAACAGATTCTATAGAGCATTCTAACAAAAAACCGTCACTTTAGAGCCCCTACTCAACAACAGTCACTATAAAGCACTATAAAGTCACTATAAAGCACACAACAACAGTCACTATAGAGAACATACCCAACAACAGTCACTATAGAGCACTCTAACCAGCACCAGTCAGTATAAAGCACCCCACTGAAAAACAGTCATTATAGAGCACCCTACCCAGCAACAGTCACTATAGAGCACCCTTCCCAGAAAAAGTCACTACAGAACAATCTACCCAACAGTCACTAAAGCGTATTCTGCCCAAGAGTCACTATAGAGCACCTATGCAACAAAAGTCACTACAGAGCACCACAGCCAACAACAGTCACTGTAGACCACCTAATTAACAGTAGTCACTAAATAGCACCCTATGCAGCAACAGTCATTGTAGAGCACTCTACACAACAAGAGTCTATAAAGTACCGTACCCAGCAAAAGTCACTGTTGAGCACCAACCCAACAACGGTTAGTTTAGAACCATCGACTAGCAACTGTCCCTATACAGCACCTACCCAGAAACAGTCATTATAGAGCACCCTACCAAGCAACAGGCAATATAAAGCCCTCAATGGAACAAGAATCACTCTATAGAAACACACCTAAAAACAGTCAGTACAGAGCACCCTACCCAGAAGCAATCACTATAGAGCATTCTACCAAAAAGTTTCAGTATACAGCAATCAACCTAGCAATAGTTATTATAGAACACCATATTCAACAGTCACTATAGAGAACCCTACAAAAATACATTCATTATAAAACAATCCACTTAAAAACAGTTACTTATAGAGCACTCTACACAACAACAGTCACTATGGAGCACTTTACACAACAGCAGCCACTATAAAATCTCCACCAAAAAACCGTCACCTATAGAATACTGTACGGAACAACAGTCATTATAGAGCACCCACACAACAACAATCACTATAGAGCACCTACCCAACAACAGCCATTATTGAGCACCCTATCGAACAACTTTCACTACAGAGAACGAACCCACATCAGTCACTATACAGCATTCTAACCAGCAACAGTCACTATAGAAAACTCCACTTAATAAGTACCACCTATAGAGCACTGTACCCAACAACAGTCATTATAAAGCACGTACCCAGCAACAGTCAGGAAAGAGCACCCTACCCAGCGACAGTCACTATGAAGCACATACACAACAGTCACTATAGAGTACTCTACCAAGGAACATACACTGTACCGCACCCCACACAGCAAGTCACTATACAGCACCCTTCACAGCAATAGTCACTTTAGAGCACACTACCAATAACTGTCACTATAGATCACCCTTCCAAGCAACAGTCACTATTGAACACCCTATGCAACAACAGTCAGTATGGAGCACCTACCCACCAACAGTCACTATAGAACCCTCAACAAAAAAATTGTTAATATAGAGCACTCTACCCATCAAGAGTTACTATAGAGCACCCTATGCAAGATCAGTCACTATAGAGCACCCTACACAAGAACAGTCAGTATAGAGCACTCTACCCAACAACAGTCAATACTGAGCACTCTACCCAACAGGAGTCACTATAGAGCACCCTGCCTAACAAAAGTCAGTTTCTTCAGCACTCTGCACAACAGCAGTCACTGTAGAGCACTGCACCCAACAACAGTCACCATAGAGCACCATACACAACCAAAGATTCTATAGAGCATTCTACCGAGGAACAGTCATTTTAGAGTACCTACCCTACACCAGTCAGTATAGAGCACACTAACCAGCACCAGTCAGTATAAAGCACCCCATGAAAAAAGAGTCATTATAGAGCACCCTACCCAACAACAGTAACCATACAGGACCATACCCAACAACAGTCACTATAGAGCACCCTACCCAGCAAGAGTCACTCTAGAGAACCCCACCAAACTACAATCGCTATAGAGGACCCTACCCAGGAAGAGTGACTATAGAACACCCTACGCAGCAGCAGTCACTATGGAGAACTCTACCCAACATCAGTCACTATACAGTACTTTATTCAGCCACAGTCAGTATAGAGCACCCTATGCAACAACAGTTAGTATAGAGCACTGCATTAAAAATCAGTCACCATAGTGCACCCAACCCAACAACACTCACTATAGAGCACATACCCAGCAACAGGGAGTATAAAGCTCCTACCCAGCAACAGTCACAATTGAGCACCCTACACAACCACAGTCAGTATAGATGACCTACCCAAAAACAGTCATTTTACAGCCCTCTACTCAGTAAAGTCACTATAGACCAGTCTACCCAACAACAGTCACTATTAAAGAACCTTACCCAAGAACAGTCACTATAGAGCACATGACCCAAAAAGCTCACTAAACAACACCTATGCAACAAAAGACACTATAGAGCTCCCAGTGAACAACAGTCGCTATAGGGCACATACCCAGCAACAGTCACTATAAATCACTCTACCCAACAATACTCATTATACAGCACCCTACCAAACAACAGTCAGTATAGAACACGTCAACCAACAACAGTCAGATGAGTACACAACACCACACACATTCCGCAATTCAGACACCTCACACAGGCACACCACTCACCACAAACACACACTGCACAGTTGACACACCTCACAAGGAGACACACTGACCACAAACACACACTCCACAGTGCACATACCTCATACGGACACAGACCACTCACCACACAAACACACACAAACTGCACAGTTCACACACCTCGCGCAAACACATACCACTAATTATACACGCACACTACACAGTGCACACACCTCACACAGACACACACCTCTCACCAAATACACAATCTACAGTACAGACACCAAACACAGGCCAACCACTTACCACACACACTACACAGTGCACTCACCTCACACAGACACACACCACCCACTGGACACACATTCCTAAGAGCAGACACTCCACACTAACACACATCACTCACCGCACACACTCCACACACACTCCACGGTGCATACACCTCATACAGACACACACCACTTACTACACACACTCCATGCACACTATTCACATAGCACAAACCTCACACAGACACAAAACTCAAAACACACACTCTCCACAGTGCACACACCTCACACAGACACATACCACTTATCACTCACATATTCCAGAGTGCACACACCTCACAGCTGCACACAACTCACCACACACAACCTCCGTAGTGCATGTATCTTACAAAGAGACACCCCATGCACTCCACATACTCCACACACAATCCACAGTGCACATATCACAGACATACATCACTCACCACACTCACACACTCCGGAGTTCACATACCTCACAGAGACACACAGCATGCACCACACATTCTTCACAAACTCACACCACAATGCACACACATCACACAGATAAACACCAAACACCTGACAGCTTATCCACAATGCAGACATGTCACACTGTCACACAAGTCACCACACTCATTCAAAACACATACTCAGTGCACACATTTTGCACGGCCACACACCACTTACTACACACACACTCCATGCTGCACAGTCCACACACAAACACACTGCAGAACACACACACACTCCACAGTGCACACACCTCCAACAAACACACACAACTCTCCAGAAACACATACAACACAGTGTACACACCTCACATAAACACAAACCACTCTCCACACACACATTCCACACTGCACACACCTCACACAGTCACATACCACTCACGACACACACACTCCAGAGTGAAGACAGCTTATACGGATGCACTACTGACCACACATACTAAACAGTGAACACACCTTACAGAGACAGAGAACACTCACCACAAAGACATTTCACAGTGCAGACACCTCACACAGACACACCATTAAGCCGAAATCCACACTCCACAGAGCACACAGCTGACACAGGCACACACATCTAGGCACACACACGATGCACAGTGAATACACCACACACAGACACCACACACGAAAAAACGCACACACTGCACTGTTTACACACCTGACACACACATCACTCACCATGCACACATTACACAGTGTACAAACATCACACAGACACACACCAATACCCACACACACACTCCACAGTGCAGAAACTTTTCAGAAACACACCAGTCACCACACACACTCCACACACATAGTCCAGAGTGCACACACCTTAAACAGACATGCATCGCTCACACACTAAAGAGTGCACAGAACTCACACAGACACACCACTCACCACACGCAACAGACCACAATGCACACATTTCACACAGAAACACCACTCACGAAACACACACTCCACAGTTCACACAACTCACGAGGACAGCAGTCACACTACATACACTCCATAGTGCACACAATTCACACACATACCACTGACGACACACACTCCACATTGAAGAAACCTCATGCAGGCACACGACTGACCACACACACTACACAGTAAATACATTTTACACAGAAGTAAAACACTCACCAAAGACACATTCTGCAGTGCAGACACCTCACACAAACACATCACTCACCACAAACAGCCACTGCACAGTGAACACTGCTCACAAAGACATGCACTGCTGACCTCACACACACTCCACAGTGAACACTCCTCACTCAGACACACACCACTCCCCACACAAACACACGCAAACTGCAATGCACAAACCTCAAACACACACCACTCAGTATACACACACACTACACAGTGCACACACCTCACACAAACACACTCCACTCACCAAACATACAATCCACTGTGCAGGCACCAAACACAGCCATACCACTTACCACTCACACTACACAGCTCACTCACCTCACACACAGAAACACACCAACCACTGCACTCACTATCCACGGTGCAGACACTTCAGGAAGACAAACACCACTCACTACACACACTGCACACACACTCCACTGGGCCTACACATTACACAAACATATACCACTTAATACACAAATTTTATGCACATACTCCACATAGCACAAACTTCACACAAACACAAATTCAACACACACACTCTCCACAGTGCACACACCTTACACAGGAACACACAATGCACAGGGCACATACCTCAGACATACACATGTCTTCACTCTCACATGCACTCCAGAGAACATACACTTTACAGAGACACACAGCACGCACCAAACAAACTCCATAAACACACACCCCAATGCACACACATCACAAAAACACCAATCACCTGACACCTTATTTACAATGCAGACACCTCATACTGTCACAACTCAGTCACCACACAGGCTCAACACACACACTCAGTGCACACATTTTACACAAACAGAAACCACTCAGCACACACACTCCACAGTGCACACACCTCACACAAGCACACACTGTAGAACACACACTCTTTAAAATGCACACACCTCACACAGACACACACCACATACCATGAACGAAGACTGCACAGTGCACACACCTCACATGGACACACAGCACTCACCATACACCCACACTCCACAGTGCTCACACCTCAAACACACACACTACCCTTGACACCCACACTTTACAGTGAAGATACCTCACACAGACACAAAACTGACCATGCACACTACACAGTAAACACACCTCAACCAGACTCACAGCACTCACTACACACATATGCAGTGCAGAAACCTCACACAGGAACACGACTGACAAGAAACACACACTGAACAGTGCACACACCTCATAGACACACACACCACTGACCACAAACACACTCCTCAGTGCACAACACTCACACTGAAACACACCACTCACCACAGAAAAGCAGACAAACTGCACAGTGCATACAACTTACACAAACACATGCCACTCACCGTACACCAACTACATCGTGCACACACCACACACAGACCGCCGATACTCACCAAACGCACACTACACTCTGTAGACACCTTACAAAGACATACTACTCTCTACAGACACTACATGGTGCACTCACCTCACAGAGACACATACCACTCACCACACGCAATCTAAATTGCACACACTGCACACAGACACGCAACTCACTAAACAAACTCCACACACACTACATTGTGAACACACCTCACACAGACACACAACACCCAAACACACTTAACACACACACTCTACATAGTACACACATCACGCAGACACAAAACACATCACAGTGCACACACCTCACACGGACACACACCACTCATCACACACAAACACCAAAGTGGACGCAAGTCACACAGACAAACACCACCTACCACACACACACCCTCCAGAGTGCTCACACCTCACACAGACACACAGTACAGAGTCCACGGACACCACAAATAATCTGCAGTGCACATATCTCCGAAACACACGAGTCATCACACAGAAACTCCACAACACACACCTCACAGAGACACAGAGCATGCACCACACATGATACACATGCACACCACAATGCACAAATATTACACAGACACACACCAATCACCTCATTCCCTATCCACAATGCAGGCACCTCACACTGGCACACACCAGTCACCACACACAGGCAACACATACACTCAGTGCACATATTTCCCACAAACACACACCACTACCAAGCACTCCATGGGGCAAAGGCCTCACACAGACACTGCAGAGCACACTCACACTCCACAGTGCACACACCTCATACAGACACACACAACTCTCCAGACACACATACTACACTGTGCACACACATTACAAAGAAACACAACACTCACCACACACACAGTCCACACTGCACACACCTCACACAGGCACACACAACCCACGACATACTCCTCAGTGAAGAGACCTCATACAGAAACACAACTTACCACACACACTACACAGTGAACACACCTAACAGAGATACAGGACTTTCACCTCACATGTATTCCACAGTGCAGACACCTCACACATGCACAATACTCACCACAAACACATACCCCACAGTGCACACACCTGACATAGACACACACTTCTGAAAATACAGCCACACTCCACATTGCTCACAACACACTCACACACAACACACACCACAGAAACACACACTGCACCATACGCACACCTAACCAAATCCCACATAAGTCACCATACACACACACTACATAGTGCACACAACTCACAGACATATAAAATTCACCACACACACAATCCACAGTGCACAAACCTCACACACCACTTACCATGCACACACTTTGCACAGTGCACACACCTCTTACAGACACCATGAAACACACAAACTCCAGTGTGCAGACACCTAGCACACACACTCACCACTTACCACAAACATTGTGCACTCACACTCCACTTTGCATACATGTGACACAGACACACAACACTCAACACACGCAGCTATGCAGTGCACATACTTTGCACAGGCAAACGCCACTCACTACACACACACTCCAAAGTTTACACAACTCACCCAGACACACACAAAAGGCACCACACACACTATATAGTGCAGACACTTCGAAGAAACACCACTAACGACACACACACTCCATATTGAAGAAACCTCATAGAGACGCAGGACTGACCACACAAACTACACAGTAAATACATTTTAAACAGACACAAAACACACAACACACACACATTCCACAGTGCTGACACCTCAAGAGGCACAATGCTCACCATAAACACACACTGCACAGTGAACACACCTCACAACACACACACTGCTCACCATACACAAACTCCCAAGTGCACTATCTTACACAGGCACTTGCCACTCACCTCACAAACTCACACAAACTGCACAGAACACACACCTCACACAAACACACACCACTCACCATACACACACTACACAGTGCACACACACACTTCACACAGACACACACCACTCACCAAACACACATTCTGCAGTGCAGAAACCAAACAGACATACCACTTACCACACAAACTGCATGGTGCACTCACCTCACACAGACACCACCTACTGCAGACACGATCCAAAGTGCAGACACTCCACACAGACATACACAACTCATCACCCACAGTGCACACACACTCTGCTGTGCAGGCACCTCACACTGACACACACCACTTAATAAACACACTTTATTCTCATACTCCACATAGCAGAAACCTCACAAAGACACAATCTCAATACACACTCTCTCCACTTTGCACACAACTCACACAGACACACACCACTCATCACACACAAACTCCCCAGTGCACACACCTCACACATACACACAACTGACCACACACAAACCATTTACAGTGCACACAACTTACACAGAGACAAACCATAAACTCCACAAACTCCAGACACAATACAGAGTGCACAAACCTCAGACATACAACACTAACCACACTCACACACACTCCGCAGTCCACACACCTAACAGAGATGCACAGCACGCCACACACAAATGTTACAGACACACAGCACAATGCACACATATTATAAAGACAAACACCAATCACCTGACACCTTATTCTTAATGGAGACACCTCACACTGTCACCCACCTGTCATCACCCACACTCAACAAACACACTCAGTGCACACATTTCACACAGGCACACACCACTCAGCAAAGACACTCCATAGTGCACACACCTCACACAAATGCAGAGTGTAAAACATGCACACACTGTACAGTGCACACACCTCACACAGACACAAACCACATACCATGCTGTGACTCCACAGTACAGACACCTCATACAGACACACTGCATTTACCATACACTCACACTCTACAATGCACACACCAAAAACAGACACACACCACTCACGACACACACACTTTACATTGAAGACACTTCACAAAAGTGTAAGACTGACCACGCACTACACAGTTAACGCATTTTACACAGACACACAACACTAATTACACACACTCAGTGCACACACCTAACACAGACACACACCACTCACCGTACAAACACACACAAACTGCACAGTACACACACCTCACAAAAACAAACACCACTCACCAAACACACACTACACAGTGCACACACCTCACACAGACACACACCGCTCACCAGAGAATCCATCGTGGAGAAACCAGGCACAGACATACCACTTACCACACACACTACATAGTGCACTCAACACACACAGACTCACACGACCCACTGCACACAGTCCGTAGTGCAGACACTCCACACAGAAACACATCACCCACCACAAACACTTCACAAATACACCACTGTGCATACACCTCACACACACACCAGTTCATACAAACACTTCACTCACTCCACATCACACAAATCTCACACGGTAAAAAATCACAACACGCACTCTCCACCGTGCACACGTCACACAGACAAAAACCACTCATCACAAACACCCTATACAGTGCACACACTTTACACATACACAAATCTCACCACACACACCCTCCACAGTGAACAGACCTTACAGAGAGACCCACCATGCTCCCTCCACACTCCACACAGAATCCACAGTGCCGAGACTTGCACCACTCACCAAACTCACCCACACTACAGAGTACACAAACCTCACAAAGACACAGAGCACGCACCACACAAATTCTCCACAAAAACCACAATGCACACCTACCACACAGACAAACACCAAGCACCTTACACCCTATCCGCAATTCAGGCACCTCAGACTGTTACACCACTGTCACCACACAACTCAACACACTCAGTTCACACATTTTCCACAGACAAACAACACTCACCGCACACAGACTCCACAGTGTACAGACCTTACAGAAACACACACTGCAGAACACACACACACTCTACAGTGCACACACCTCACAAAGACACACACAATTCTCCAGACACACATATGACACATGGTACACACCTCACAAAACACACACCACTCACCACACACATACTCCACACACCTCACACAGACAGACACCACTCATGACACACAAATTTCAGACTGAAGACACCTCATACAAAAACACAACTGACACACACATTACACAGTGAACACGCCTGACAGAGACACAGAACAATCACCACAAATACATTCCACAGTGCAGACACTTCACAAAGTCACACCATTGACCACAAATGCACACTCCACAGTGCACACAACTTACACAGACACACCCATCTGACCACACACACTTTCCACTGTGCACAAACCACACGCAAACACCACACAGCACACAAACACACACACTGCACTGTGCACACACCTAAGACAAACACACACCACTCACCATACACACACTACACTATGCACACAACTCACACAGACACACACCACTACCCCCACACACACTCCGGGGTGCACAAACCTCACAGACATACACCAGTCATGACACACAGACTGCACATTCCAGAAACCTCACACCGAAAAAAGTCACTAACCATACACAGTATTCTCAATGCATACACCTCACTCAGACACACATCCGTCACTGCACAAACACACTCCACAGTGCAAACAACTCACAGGGTCACACAACAATTAGCACACACACTCCACTCTGCAAACACTTTATGCAGACACACACCACTTGTCACGCACACGCTCAGCTGAGTACACATACCTCACACAGACCCACATCAAGTAACACACTTCAGAGTGCAGACACCTAACACAGACACACACCATTTACCACACACACTGCACACTCAGAATCCACTGTGCATGTATCTAACATAGAGACAACACTCATAACACTCACCACAGACACACTCCACAGTGCAGACAACTCACACAGACACACACCAGTCACCACACACAGTCTGCACACATACTCCATAGTGCACACACCTTAAATAAACATGCACCACTCACACATTAAAGAGTGCACACAACTTAAACAGACACACAAAACTCAGCACACACACATTATGCAGTGCACTAACCTCACACAGGAACCCACGAATCACCAAATCGACACTTCACAGTTCACACAACTCACACACACAGCAGTCACCACCCACACACTCCATAGTGAAGACACCTCACACGCTCACCACTCACGACACACACACTCCACATTAAAGAACCCACATACAGACACAACTGAGCACACACTATACACAGTAAACACATTTCACATAGATACACAACAAACTGCACACACACCCTCCAGAGTGCAGACACCTCAAACAGACACACACTACTCATGGCACACACACTTTACAGTAAAGACATTTTACCGAAATGCAATACTAATCTCACACACACTAGACAGTAAACACACCTCACAGAGACACACAACACTACATACACATTCCGCAGTAAGGACACCACACATAGGCACATTACACACCAAAAACACACTGTACTGTGCAGACACCTCACAAAGACACACACCACTGACCACACACACACTTTTCAGTGCACTCACCTCACACAGAAACACAGCACTCACCACAGAAACACACACAAAATATACAGAGCAGACACCTCACACAAACACACACCACTCACCATACACACACATGCTACACAGTGCACACAACACACAGAGAGACAATACACACCAAACACACATTCCACAGTGCAGACACCTGACTCAGACATATCACTCACCACATACACGACACAGTGCACTGAACTCACACAGAATCAAACGACTCACCATACACACAATCCAAATTTCAGACAGTACACACAAACACACACCACTCACCAAACACACGCCACACACCATCCACTGAGTACACACATCACACAGACACACAACACTTAATACACACACGTAATGCACACACTCCCCATAGCACACACATCACAAACACATAACTGACAACACACACTCTCCACTGTGCACACACCTCCCACAGACAAAAATCACTAATTACATGCAAACTCCACAGTGCACACACCTCACACAGACACACACCATGAAGTCAACAGACTCCACACAGCATACACAGTGCACATAACACAGACACACACCAATCATCACACAGAAACGCCAAAACACACATCTCACAAAGACACACAGCATGCACCACACAAATTTCGTACACACACAGCATAATGCACACACATCACACAGACACACACCAATCACCTCACACCCTATCCACAATTCAGGCATCTCACACTGACACACACCACACCTCACACAGACACACAACATACACCACACAGACACACACACTGCACTGTGCACACACATCACCCAAACACACACCACTCAACATACACGCACACTACACAGTCCACACACCTCACACAGACACATAAGATTCAATACTCACTTCACAGTGTACAAACCTTACAGAGACACACACCACTTACCACACACACTCTGCACAGTGCAAAAACTTACACAGACACACGTCACCCATGACACACACACTTCAGATTGCAGACACCATACACAGACACACCACTCACTGCACACACACAGTCAGCAGTGCACGCATCTCACAGGGACACACACAAATCAGCACACACACACTCCACCATGCACACACCACACGCAGACACACACCACTTACCACACACACTCTCCACAGTGCACACATCTCACACTGACACACACCATGCAACACACACACTCCTGAGTGCAGACACCTAGCACAGACACAGCACTTGCCACACACACTGCACACTCGCACTCCACTGTGTATATATCTCACAGTGACACCCGGCAGTCAGCTAGACATTCCATAGTGCACACAAGTCACACAAACACCACTAACAACACACTCAGTCTACATTGAAGAAACCTCATACAGACACACGATTCACCACATACACGGCACAGTAAATGCATTTTGCTCTGACCCAAAACACTCACCACACACACATTATGCAGTGCAGACACCTCACAGAGGCACATAACTCAACACAAACACACAATGCACGGGGAACATACCTTACAAAGACACACACCACTCACCATACTTACACACTACACAGTGCACACAACTCACACAGACACACACCTCACACAGACACACACCACTCACCAAACATACAATCCACAGTGCAGACAACAAACACATTTATACCACTTAACACCAGGACTACAATGTTCACTCACCTCACAGATACACACCACTCACTACACACACAATACAAAGTGCAGACCCTCGATAGAGACACACACCACTCACCACACACACTATATGCACACTCCACTGTGCACACAACTCAGACACACACACTCCAATTTGATGAAACCTCAAACACGAATGACCACACACAATACACAGTAAATACATTTCACACAGA
This sequence comes from Leontopithecus rosalia, assembly GCA_028533165.1. Classification (NCBI taxonomy): domain Eukaryota; kingdom Metazoa; phylum Chordata; class Mammalia; order Primates; family Cebidae; genus Leontopithecus; species Leontopithecus rosalia. The sequence goes on from CM052665.1 coordinate 24,285,412, forward strand.
CACACAACACTTTCCACACACAATCCGCTGTTCAGACACCTTACACAGGCACACCGCTCACCACAAACACAAACAGAACAGTGAACATAGCTGAAAAATTTACTATAGAGCACCCTAAGTATAACAGTCACTACAAAGCACCCCACCCAAAAACAGTCACTATAAAAGACCTACCAAACAACAGTCACTATAGAGCACCCTATGAAGTAACAGTCACTATGGAGCCCTTTACCCAACAACAGTCACTGTAGAACACCCTACAGAAAATCAGTTCTGATAGAGCACCTACTCAACAATAGTTACTATAGAGCACCCCACCCAATACATGTCACTACAGAGCACCTACCCAGCAACAGTCACTATAGAGCAATACACCCAACAGTCAATACAAAGAACCCCACGTAGCAACAGTCACTATATAGCACCCTACTCAGCAACATTTACTATAGATTTCCCTACCATCAGCAGTCGGTATAGAGCACCCTGCCAAACAACAGTCACTATACAGCACCTACCCAATAACAGTCACTATAAAGCACTTTACCCAACAATGGTCACTATAGTGCATCATACCCAAGAACAGTCTCTAGTGAGCACCCTACATAATAACAGTCACCAAAGGGCACTCCACTTAACAACAGTAAATATAGAAGACCATACCCCACAACAGTCACTATAGAGCACCCTATAAAAAACAGTCACTATAGGTCACCTACAGTCGGTAGGGTGCTCTATAGTGACTCTTTTTGGGTAGGTGCTTTATAGTGACTGTTTTTGGATAAGGTGCTCTATAGTGACTACTGTTAGGTGCGGTACTCTATAGTAATTGTTATTGCATAGAGTGCCCTATAGTGACAGTTTATGGGTTGGTGCTTTATACTGACTGTTGTTGGTTTCTGGGGCTCTATAGTGACTGTTAATGGTAGAGTGCTCTTATGTGTGACTGTTGTTGGGTGGAGTTTTTTATACTGACTGTTGTAGTGTAGAGTGCTCTATAGTGATTTTTGTTGGGTAGAATGCTCTTTAGTGACCGTTGTTGGGTAGGTTGCTCTACAGTGACTGTGTTTGGGTAGGTTCTCCATAGTGACACTCATAGCGTAGGGTGCTCTATAGTGACTGTTATTGGGTACAGTGTTCTATAGTAAGAGTTCTTGGGTAGAGTGCTCTATAGTGACTGTTGTTGCATAGGTGTTCTATAGTGACTGTTGTGTAGGATGCTCTATAGTGACCGTTGTTGGGTTGTGTGCTCTACAGTGACTAATATTGCATAGTTTCTCTATAGTGACTGTTATTGGGTGGAGTGCTCTTTAGTGAATGTTGTTGGGTAGAATTCTTTTAATGACTCTTGTTGTGTAGACAGCTCTATACTGACTGTTATTGGGTATGGCGTTCTATAGTGACTGTTGTTTGGTTGAGTACTTTATACTGACTGTTGTTAGGTACAGTGAGTAGTGACTGTTTTTGTGTGGGTTGCTATATACTGACTGTTGCTGTGTGGGGTGCTCTTTAGTGACAGTTGTTAGGTAGAGTGCTCTAGATAGTGACTGTGGCAGGCTGGGGTCCTCTATAGTTAATGTTGTAGTGTACAGTGCTGTCAATAGTGACTGTTGTTGGGTAGCGTGCTCTATAGTGACTGCTTTTGTTTAGTGTGCTCTATAGTGACTGTAGTTGTGTGAACTGCTTTATTTTGACTGTTCTTGGGTATGGTGCTCTATAGTTACTGTTGTTCGTTATGGTACTCTATACTGACTGTTTTTAGGTGGAGCGCTCTATAGTAACTGTTTTTGGTTAGCATGGTTTATGATGACTGTTGTTGCTTAGAGTGCTATATAGTGACCGTTCTTAATTAGAGTGTTCTATACTGACTGTTGTTGGGTAGAATGCTCTATTGTGACTCTTACTGGATAAAAAGTTTTGTAGTGACTGTTGTTGGTAGGGTGCTCTAGAGTGACTTGTTGTTTGGGTGCTTTATGGTGACTTGTTGGGTAGGGTGCAGTATAGTGACTGTTGTTGGGTTGCATAATCTACAGTGACTCTTATTGGGTGTGGTGCTCTATACTGATTTTTACTACGTGGAGCTCTTTATATTGACCATTGTTGGGTACAGTGCTATAGATAGTGACTGTTGTTTGGTAGGTTGCTCTATAAGGATGGTTATTGGGTAGTGTGCTCTATAGTAATTGTTAGGTAGAGTGCTTTATAGTGATTTGTTGGTAGGGTGCTCTAGTTTGACTGTTGTTGTGTTGGGTGCTCTATGTTTACTGTTGCTGGGTGAAGTGTTCTTTAGTGTCTATTGTTGTGTAGGGTGTTCTCTGGTAACTGTCATTGGTATGGTGCTCTTTAGTGACTGCTTTTAAGTAGGCTGTTCTATGCTGACAGTTGCGGTGTAGGGTGCTCTATAGTTATTGTTGATTGGTGAAGTGCTCTATAGTGACTGTTACTGGGTAGAGTGCCCTATAGTGATTGTTGTTAAGTAGGTACTTTAGAGTGACTGCTGTTGGGTCGAGTGCTATTTACTGACTGAAGTTGGGTAGAGTGTTCTATCATGACTGTTGTTCGATAGGATCTCTACAGTGATTGTTGTTATGTTGGCACTCTATAGTGACTATTGTTGGTTTGTGTGCTCTGTAGTGACTGCGAATGGGTAGAGTGCTCTATATGTGACAGTTGTGGGGTGGAGTTTTCTATGGTGACTGTTTTTGTATACAGTTCATTATAGTGACTGTTGTTGAATAGAATGCTCTAAAGTGACTGGTGTTGAATAGTGTACTCTATAGTGACTGTTGTTGAGTAGGTTCTCTATAGTGACTATTTTTGGTAGGGTGCTCTATAGTGACTGTTGCTGGTTAGAGTGCTCTAAAGTGACTGTTGTTAAGTAGGTGCTCTATAGTGACTTGTTATGTAGGTAAACTACAGTGACTGTTGTTTTAGAGTGCTATATTGTGACAGTGGTTAAGCAGAATGCTCTATAGTCACTGTTGCTGCATAGGGTAATCTATAGTGATTGTTGCTCTGTGGAGTGCTCTAAAGTGACTCTTCCTGAGTAGAGTTATCTATAGTGACTGTTCTTGGATAGGTACTCTATATTGTCTGTTGTTGTGTCGGGTGCTGCACAATGACTCATTTTGGGTAGGGTCCTGTATAGTGACTGTTGTTGGGTGAAGTGCTCTATAGAGACTCTTGCTCAGTAGAGTTCTCCATAGTGACTGATGTTGTGTTGAGTGCTCTATAAGTTTCTGTTTTTGGGTGGAGTTCTCTATATTGACTTTTGTTGTGTAAAGTGCTCTAGAGTGACTGTTTTTGGGTAAAAAACCATTTTGTTACCATTGCTGGATAAGGTGCTCTATAGTGACTGTCGTTCAGTAGGTGTTCTATAGTGACTGTTTTTTGGTACAATTCTATATAGTGATGGTTGTTGGTACCGTGCTCTAAAGTGACTCTTGCTGGGTATGGTACTCAATAGGGAGTGTAGTTTGGTGGTTGCTCTATAGTTAATCTTGTTTGGTAGGGTTCTTTATAGTGACTGTTGTTGGTACCATGCTCTATATTAACTGTTGTTGAGTAGAGTGTTCTATAGTGACTTTAATTGTGTAGGTGTTTTATAGTGACTGTTGTAGGGTAGGTGTCCTCTAGAGGCTATTTTGGTAGGTTGTCTTTAGTGACTGTTTTTAGGTAGGTTCTCTATCCTGAATGTTGTTTCTTAGGTTGCTCTTTAGTGACTATTGCTGTGTATGGAGCTCTAAAGTGACTGTTGTTTTGTGGGTGTTTTACAATGACTGTTGTGGGGTAAAGTGCTACAGAGTGACTGCTGATTTCTAGGGTGCTCCATGGTGACTCGTGCTTGGTAGGGTACTCTATATTGACTGTTATTGTGGAGAATGCACTACAGTGAGTGTTGCTGGGTAGGTGCTTTATGATGACTGTTGTTTGGTGGGATGCTCTACGGTAAATTTATTTGGATACAGTGCTCTATAGGTGACTGTTGTTAAGTGGAGTGCTCCATAGTGGCTGCTGTTGTGTAGGGTGCTCTATAGTGACTGTTATTTGGTAAGGTGCTGTATAATGACTGTTGTGTAGATTGTTTTATAGTGACTATTGTTGGGTAGGTGCTCTATACTGACATTTGTTGGGTATCTGCTCTATAGTTCCTGTTGTTGGGTATGTGCTCCGTAGTGACTGTTGTTGGGTAGGAAACTTTATAGTGACTATTGTTAATTGCGTGCTCTTTAGGGACTGTTCTTCGCTAAGTGGTATGTAGTCAGCGTTTTTGTTTAGGGTGCTCTATCATGACTGCTGTTGGCTGGACGAGCTATATAGACTGTTGTGTAGAATGTTATTCACTGACTTTTGTTGGGTAGCATGTTCTATAGTAACTGTTGTTGGGTAGGGTTCTCTATACTAAATGTGGTTGGGTAGAGTGCTCTATATTGAGTGTTGCTTGGTAGGGTGTTCCATAATGAGTGTTGTTGGTGGGAGTCCTCTATATTAACTGTTGTTGGGTAGGGTGCTCTACAGTGACTGTTGTTTAATCGCGTGCTCTATAGTGATTGTTGTTGGGTACAGTACTGTATAATGACGATTGTTGCATAGAGTGCTCTATAGTGACTTTTGTGGGGTGGGTGCTCCATTGTGACCCTTGTTGGGTGGGTGTTCTATAGTGAATGTTGTATGGTAGTTGCTACATAGTGACTGTTGCTGGGTAGGAAACTATATACTTACTTTTGTTAATAGGGTACTGTTAAGTGACTGTTGTTGGGTTGTGTCCTCTATGCTGACTGCTGTTGGGATGTCTGCTGTATTATTACTCTTGTTGGCTGTGGTGTTCTAAAGTGACTGTTGCTGGATACAGTGCTCTATAGTGACAGTTATTGGATAGGTACTCTATAGTGACAGCTGTGTAGGTGCTCTATAGTGACTGTTGTTGGGTAGGTGCTCCATAGTGCCTTTTGATGGGTAGGTGCTTTATAGTGACTGATGTTGGGTAGGTGCTCTATAGTCACTGTTTTCCTGTACAGAGCTCCATAGTGACTCTTGTTAATACAGTGTGATATAGTTACTGTTGTTGGGTATGGTGCAGTATAGTGACAATTTCTGGGTTGGGTGCTCTATAGTGACTGTTGTTGTTTAGGTTCTTTATAGTGACTCTTGCTGGGTAGAGTGCTTTATTGTACCTGTTGTTGGGTGGGTTCTCTATAGTGACTGTTGTTGGGTAGGGTGCTCTATAGTGACTGTTTTTGGGTGGGGTGCTGTAAAGTGACTGTTGTTGCTTGGGGTGCTCTATAGTGACTGTTGTTGGGTAGGTGCTCCACAGTGAGTGTTATTGGGTATGTACTCTATAGTGACTGTGGTTGGTAGAGTGCTATATAGTGACTGTTAAGCAGAGTACTCTATACTGACTGTTGTTGGGTAGGGTGCTGTGTAGTGATTGTTGCTGTGTGTAGTGCACTATAGTGATGGTTGTTGCGTTGGGTTCTTTATTATGACTATTTCTGGGTTGGGTGCTCTATAGTGACTGTTGTTTATATGCTCCATAATGACTCTTGCTGGGTAGAGTGTTCTATATTAACTTTTGTAGGGTAGGGTGTTCCATAGTGACTGTTGTTGATTGGGGTGCTGTAAAGTGACTGTTGTTATTTAGGGTGCTCTATAGTGACTGTTGTTGGTTAGGTGCTCCATAGTGTGTGTTGTTCAGTATGTACTCTATAGTGACTGTTGTTGGTAGAGTGCTATATAGTGACAGTTGTTAAGCAGAGTGCTCCATAATTACTGTTTCTGTGTAGGGTGATCTATACTGATTGTTTGTTTGTGCAGTTTTTTTAAGTGACAGTTGGGTAGGTACTCTACAATGTGTGTTGTTAGGTAGGGTACTCCATATATACTGTTGTTAGGTATGGTCTTTTATGGCCACTGTTGTTGGGTAGACTGCTCTATAGTGACTGTTGCTAAGTAGGCTACTCCATAGTGACTGTTGTTTGGTAGGTGCTCTATAGTGACTGTTATTAGATAGAAAACTCTATAGTGACTGTTGTTAATAGGGTGCTTTATAGTGACTGTTATTGGGTTGGGTGATCTATAGTGACTGCTGCTAGGTTGGGTTCTCTATTGTTACTGTTGTTGGGTGTGGTATTCCATACTCATTGTTGCTGGGTACAGTGATTTATACTTACAGTTGTTGTGTAGGTACTCTATAATGACTTTTATTGGGTATGTGCTCTATAGTGCCTCTTGTTGGGTAGGTGTTTTATAGTGACTCTTGTTGGGTAGGTGTTGTATATTAACTGTTGTTGTTTAGGAAAATCTCTAGTTACTGTTGTTTATGGGTGCTCTATAGTGACTGCTGTTGTTTTGGGTGCTCTATGGAGACTGTTTCTGGGTTGGATGCTTTATAGTGACTGTTGTCCAGGTGCTTTATATTGATTGTTGCTGGGTAAAGTGCTCTATAGTAACTGTTGTTCGGTAGGTGGTGTATAGTGACTGTTGTTGGGTATGGTGCTCTAGAGTGACTGCTGCTTTTTGGAGTGCTGTAAAGTGAACGTTTAGTGTTGGGGTGCTCTACAGTGTTTTTGGGTTGGTGCTCTATAAGGACTGTTGCTGGGTAGAGTGTTCTATATTACCTGTTTTTGCTTTGGTGCTCTATAGTAACTGTTGTTAAGGTTCTCTATAGTGAATGTTGTTTGGTGAAATGCTGTAAATTGAGTGTTGTTTGTTGGAATGCTCTATAGTGATTGTTGTTGTGTAGGTGCTCTATAGTGACTGCTGCTGGGTATGTAGTCTATAGAGAGTGTTGTTGGTAGAATGCTGTATACTGACTGTTGTTAAATAGAGTGCTCTATACTGACGGTTGCTTGGTAGGGTGCGCTATAGTGATTGTTGCTTTGTGAAGTGCACTATAGTGGTTCTTGTTTGGTAGGTACTCTACAGTGACTGTAGTTGGGTAGGGTGCTCCATACATACTGTTGTTGGGTATGGTCTTCTATAGTGACTGTTGTTGGGTAGAATGCTCTATAGTGACTGTTGCTAGGTAAGTTGCTCTATTGTGACTGTCGTTGGGTAAGTCCTTTATGGTGACTGTTGTTGGGTATGTACACAATCGTTACTGTTGTCAGTAGAGTTCTATATAGTGATTGTTGTTAAGCAGAGTGCTCTATACAGACTATTTCTCTTTAGGGTGATTTATAGTGATTGTTGCTGTGTGAAGTGCTTTACAGTGACTCTTGCTCAGTACGGTGCTTTATAGCAAGTTGTTGGGTAGGTACTCTGTAGTGACTGTTGCTGGGTAGAGTGCTCCATACAGACTGATTTTGGGTAGGGTCGTATATAGTGACTGTTGTGTTCAGTACTCTATAGTGACTGTTTCTGGATAGGGTGCTCAAAATGACTGTATTTATATAGACTGCTGTATAGTCTTTTGTTGTTGGGTGAAGTTTTCTATAATGACTCTAGTGCAGAGTGCTCTACAGACTGCTGTTGGGTAGACTGCCCTATAGTGACTATTGCTTGGTAGGATGCTCTATACTGACTATCTTTGGGTAGGTGGTCTATAGTGACTGTTTTTGGGTGGGGTACTCTATACTGACTGTTCTATTGTATGATGCTCTTTAGTGACTGTTCTTGGTTAGGGTGCTTTATAATGACTATTGTTGTGTAGGGTGGTATATAGTGACTACTATTGGGTGGAGTGCTCTATAGTGACTGCTGTTGAGTAGGGTGCTCTATAGTGACTCTTCTTGGGTATAGTGCTCTGTAGCGACTGTTGTTAGGTAGAGGGCTCCATAGTAACTGTTTTTGAATAGGTGCTCTATAGGTACTGATTTTGAGAAGAATGCAATATACTGACTTTTGTTGGTTGGTGTGTTCTCTTGTTACAATTGTTGGGTAAGGTGCTACATAGTGACTTTTGTTGGTTGGGGTGCCGTATAGTGACTGTTGTTTTGTAAACAGTTCTGTAATTGACTGTTGTGAAGTGGAGTTTTCTATAGTGACTGTTGTGTAGAGTGCTCTATAATGACTGTTGTTGCATAGAGTGCTCTATCGTGACAGTTGTTTGGTAGGGTGCTATACAGTGACTGCTGTTGGGGAGGTACTTTAAAGTGACTGTTTTTGGGTATGGTGATCAATAGTAGCTATTGTTGGGTAGACTGCACTATAGATGCGTAGGTGCTCTCTAGTCGCTGCTGTTGCGTATGTGATCTATAGTGAATGTTGTTTGGTAGGTGCTCTATAGTGACTGTTGGACAGGTGCTTTAATAGTGACTGTTGCTGGGTAGGGTGCTTTATAGTGACTGTTTTGGGGTAGTTGGTCTATAGTGACTGTTGTTGCTTCTGGTGCTCGATAGTGACTATTTCTGGGTAGAGTGCTCTATAGGTGAATGCTTTGTTTTTTAGTTCTGTATAGTGAATGTTGTGTAGAGTGCTCTATAGTGCCTGTTGTTGTTTCGTAGAGTGCTCTAAAGTGACTGTTTATGTGTAGCGTGTTATATAGTCAAAGTTGTTGAGTAGATTCTAAATAGTGACTGTTGTTCTGTAGGGTGCTCTAGAGTGACTGATCTTGGGTACGGTGCTCTATACTGACTGTTGTTTGGTAGGTATTCCATAGTGACCGTTGGTTGGTAGGTGCTCTATAGTGTCTTTTGTGAATAGGTGTCCTATAGTGACTGCTATTAGGTAAGATGCTCTTCAGTGACTGTTTTTGGTAGGGTGCTCTGTAGAGATTGTTTTTGGGTGGGTGCTCTATAGTGAGTTATGTTGGGTACGTTTTGTATAGTGGCTGATGTTCAGTAGGTGATCTAGAGTGACTGCTTTTGGAAGGGTAAACTATAATGACTATTGTTGGTAGGGTGCTCTGTAGAGACTGTTGCTGTGCAGGGTGCTCTATTGTGACTGCTAATAAAAGGGATGTTCTATAGAGACTGACATTAGGTAGAATGTTCTGTAGTGACTCTTCTTGGGTAGGTACTCTATAGTGAATGCTGTTGGGTTCTGTTCTCTATAGTGACTGTTGGTGAGTAGGTGCTTTATAGTAGATGTTGTTGGGTAGTGTGCTGTATAGTGACTGTTGTTGGGTCGGGTGCTCTACAGTGACTGTTGTTGGGTGGAGTGCTCTATAGTTACTGATTTTGGTTCGGATGTTCTACAGTGACTGTTATTGTATAGAGTGTTCTGTAATAACTGTTGTTGGGTAGAGAGCTCAATAGCGACTGTTTTGGTTTAGTTGCTCTATATGGACTATTGTTTTGTAGGGTGCTCTATACTGACATTTGTTGGTTAGATGCTCTATTGTGACTCTTTTTGAGTAGGTGCTCCATAGTGACTGTTGTTGTGTAGGTGCTCTACAATGACTGTTGTTGGGTATGGTGCTCTATAATGATTGCTGTTGTGTAGGGTGGTTTATAGTGAATGTTGTTATGTTGTAAACCTATAGTGACCATGGTTGGGTAGAGTGATCTATAAGTGACTGTCGTTTTGTTTAGTGCTCTATATTGATGGTTGTTGTGTACAGAGATCTTCACTGAAT
>CM052665.1:24295425-24326827 GCA_028533165.1 Leontopithecus rosalia
TTGTGTAGAGTGCTCTACAGTGACTATTGTTGGGGAGGATGCTTTATACTGATTGTTGTTGTTAATGGTGCTCTACAGTGACTGTTGTTGGGTATGTGCTTTACACTGACTGTTGCTTATTAAGTTGCTCTACAGTTACTGTTGTTCGGTAGTGTGTGCTATAGTGAATGTTCTTGGGTGGAATGCTCCATGGTGTCTTTTTTTGGTAAGGTGCTCAATACTGACTTTCTGGGTAAAGTGCTCTATAGTGACTGCATTTCGGTGCAGTGATCTATAGTGTCTGTTGTTTGGTTGGGTGCTCAAAACTGACCGTTGTTGTGTCGGGAGCTCTATAGTGACTGTTTTTAAGTAGAGTGATTTAGATAGTGACGGTTTTTCGGTAGTTGCTCTGTAATGATTTTTGTTTAGTAAAGTGCCCTATAGCGACTGTTTTGAGTAGAATGCTCTGTAGACACTGCTGTGGTGTGGGGTGCTCTATAGTGACAGTTGTTGGGTAGAGTTCTCCATAAGTGACTGTTGTTGAGTGGAATGTTGCATAGTGACTATTTTGTTGAGTGCTCTATAGTGACTGTTGTTGGGTGGACTGCTCTATAGTGGTTATTGTGTGGTAGGGTGCTCTATAGTGACTGCTGTTGGGTAGGGGTCTCTGGATGCTGACTGTTATTACGTAGGGTGCTCTATAATTACTCCTGTAGAGTGCTCAATAATGACTGTTTCTGTTTAGAGGGCTCTATAGTGACTGTTGTTGTGTAGGTGCTCTATAGTGAATGTTTTTGTATAGGTGCCCTATATTGATTGTTGTTAGGTGCAGTACTGAATACTGACTGTTGCTTAGAAAAGTGCTCTAGAGTGACTCTTGTTGGGTAGAGCGCTATATAGTGACTCTTGTTGGGTGGGTGCTCTAAAATTATTTGCTGTGTAGCGTGATGCATACTAAAGTTTGTTTGGTAGAGTGCTTTATAGTGACTGTTGTTGGGTAGGGTTCTCTATAGTGACTAATGTTTAATAGGCGCTCTTTAGTGACTCTTTCTGGGTAAAGTGCTCTTTAGTAACTTTTTGGGTTGAGGGCACTATGGTGACTGTTGTCAGGTTGGTGCTCTATAGTGACTGTTGTTGAATAGTTTGCTCTATAGTGACTCTTATTGTGTAGGGTGTTATATAGTGATTGTTGCTGGGTAAAGTGCTATATAGTGATTCTTGTTGGGTAGGTGCTCTATAGTGATTGTTTTTGGGTAGCTGCTTTATTGTGACTGTTGTTGGGTAAGTTGCTCAATAGTTAATGTTGTTTGCTATGGTGCTCTAAGGTGACTGTTTTTCGGTAGAGTTCTCTATACTGACTGTTGGTGTGTAGGTGCTCTGTACTAACTGTTTTTGTGTAAAGTGCTTTATAGTGACTGTTGTTCAGTGGGTTGCTCTATACTGACTATTGTTGGGTAGAGTGGTTTGTAAGTGACATCTGTTTGGTTGAATGCTCTATAGTGACTGTTGTGTACAGTGCTCTATAATGACTGCTGTGTAGAGTGCACTAGAGTTACCATTGTTGCTGAGGATTCTCTATACTGACTGTAGTTGGGTAGGAGATATATGGTGACAGTTTCTGGGCAGGGTGCTGTATGAGTGTTGTTGAGCATGTGCTTTATAGTGACTGTAATGGTTTAGGTACTTTATAGTAACTGTTGTTTGGAACTGTGTGCTAGAGTGACTGTTCTTGGATGGAGTGCTCTACAGTGTCTGTTGTTTGGTGGGATGCTCAATACGGACTCTTGTTTGGTAGGTGCTCTATGGTGACTGTTGTTTTGTGCAGTGTTCTATAGTGACTGTTTTTGGTAGAGGGGTCTACATTGACTGTTTTTCTGTAGGTTGCACTCCAGTGACTGTTGTTGAGTCCTCTATAGTGACTCTGCAGTGTATGGTGCTCTATAGTGTGTGTTGTTGGATGCATGCTCTATAGTTACTGTTGCTAAGTAGGGTGCTCTATAGTGACTGTTTCTGGGTTGTTGCTTTATAGTGACTGTTATTGGTGGTGCTCTAAAATGACGATTGCTGTGTAGTTGCTCCATGGTGACTGTTGCTGGGTAGGGTGCTCTATAGTGACTGTTATTGGTTACGTTCTGTATACTCACTGTTATTGGGTAGGGTGCTTTATAATGACTGTTGTTAGATTGTTGCTTTATAGTGACTGTTGTTGTATATGTGCTCTATGGTACTGTTGTTGGAAAGGTTCTCTTCATTAACTGTTTTTGGGTAGGGTGTACTCTAGTGACTGTTGTTTAGTTGGTGCTCCATAGTGACTTTTGTTGTGTAGCGGGATCTGTTGTGACTGTTGTTGTGTAGGGTGTAGTATATTCATAGTGACTGTTGCTCTGTAGAGTGCTCTATAGTGATTGTTGTTGGGTAGAGGGCTCTATAGTGACTGTTCAGTGCTAGGTGCTCTATAGTGACTTTTTTGGGTAGGTGCCTTATGGGAACTGTGGTTGTGTAGAGGCTCTATAGTAACTGTTGGTTGGTAGAGTGCCCTATAGGTGACTGTTGTTTGGTGGAGTGCTTAATAGTGGGTATTGTTCTATAGACTGCTGTATAATGAATGTTGCTGGGTAGAGTGCTCTATAGTTACTGTACTTGTGTAGATTGCTCTATAGTGACTGATGTTGAGTACATGCTCTATAGTGACTGTTACTGGGTAGAGTGCTTTATAATGACTCTACTGTGTAGGGTGCTCTATAGTGAGTGTTGTTGGGTGCGTGCTGTGTAGTTACTGTTGCTAAATAGGGTGCTCTATAGTGAGTGTTGTTGGGTGCATGCTATACAGTTACTGTTGCTAAATACGATGCTCTATAGTTACTGGTTTTGGGTAGGTGCTGTATAGTGACTGTTGTTAGTGTGGTGCTCTAAACTGACAGTTGCTGAATATGTGCTCTATAGTGACTGTTGGTGGGTAGTGTGCTCTAAAATAACTTATGTTGGATAGAGTGCTGTATAGTGACTGTTGTTGGGTAGAGTGTTTTATAGTGAGTGTTGCCTGGTAGGGTGATTTTTGGTAACTAATGTTGGGTAGGTAGACACTGTTGCTGAGTAGAGAGCTCTATGGTGACTGTTTTTGGGTAGAATTATCAATAGTAACTGTTATTGGATAGTTGATCCATAGTGACTGTTGCTTGGTAGGGTGCTCTATAGTCACTGTTGCTCGGTGGTGTGCTCTATACAGACTGTTGTTGGGTAGGGTGCTTTATAGTGACTTGTGTGGTGGCCTTATAGAGACTCTTGTTAGATATATCCTCTATAGTTATTGTTGTTTGGTGGTGTACTCTATACTGACTTGTTGGGTGGAGATTTTTATTGTGACTGTTTTTTTTTTTTGAGATGGAATATTCGCTCTCATTACCCAGACTGGAGTGCAATGGCGCGATCTCGGCTCACTGCAACCTTTGCCTCCTGGGTTCAGGCAATTCTGCCTCAGCCTCCTGAGTTGCTGGGCTTACAGGCACACGCCACCATGCCAAGATAATTTTTTGTATTTTTAGTAGAGACGGGGTTTCACCATGTTGACCCGGATGGTCTTGATCTCTTGACCTCGTGATCCACCTGCCTCAGCCTCCCAAATTGCTGGGATTACAAATGTGAGCCACCGCGCCCGGCCATGGCTGTTTTTCTGTAGGGTGCTCTATAGTGATTGTGGCTGGGTAGGGCGATCTATAGTGACTGATGTTTGGTAGAGTGATCTATACCGACTGTTGTTGTGTAGGGTGCTCTATAGTAACTATTTTTCAGTAGGGTGCTTTATACTGACTGTTGTTGGGTGGAAATTTTCATAGAGACTCTTGTTGGGTAGGGTACTCGTAGTTACTGTTGTTGGGTAAGCTGCTCTATAGTAACTGCTGTTAGGTAGAGTGCTCTATAGTGACGGTTATTGGGTGGGTGTTCTACACTGACTGTTTTTGTGTAGGTACTGTATAGTGACTTGTTGGGTAGCTTCTCTATTTTGACTGTTGTTGTGTGGGGTGCTCTATAGTGACCGTTAGTGGGTAGAATGCTCTATAGGTGACTGTTGTTGGGTGGAGTGCTTTATAGTGACTGTTGTTGGGTAGAATTCTCTATAGTGACTGTTGTTAAGTAGGGTTCTCTGTAGTGACTGTTGTTGGGTATGGTCTTCTATAATAACTGTTGCTGAGTAGAGTGCTCTGTACTGACTCTTGTTGTTAGGGTGCTCGATAGTGACAGTTGTTGGATATGTGCTCTATAATGACTGTTGTTAAATAGGAGCTCTATGGTTCCTTTTGTTTGCTAGTTGCTCTATAGCGACTGTGGCTAGGCACGGTGATCTATAGTGACTGTTGTTGGTAGGGTACTCAATACTGAATGTTTTTTGGTATGGAGCTCTATGGTGACTGTTGATTGGTAGGTGCTTTATACTGTCAGTTGTGTGGGGTTCTCTATAGTGACTGTTGTTGGGTTGGATGCTCCTAGAAACTGTTGTTGGGTACGCTGCTCTATAGTAACTGTTTTTTGTTAGGGTGCTCTATAGTCACAGTTGTTGGGAAGGTGCTCTATACTGACTCTTGTTGGGTAGGTGCCCTATAGTGACATTTGCTGGGTAGGTGCTCTATAGTGACTTTTGTTGGTTAGGTGCTCTATAATGAAAGTTGCTGTGCAGGGTGCTTTAGAGTGACTAATGTGGGTGGGGTGATCAATACTGACTATGGCAAAGTAGAGTGGTCTATTGTGGCTGATGCTGGGTACGTGCCCAGTAGTGACTGTCGCTGGGTAGGGTGCTCTAAAGTGACTGTTGTTGGGTAGGTGATTTATTGTGACTGTTGTTTTGTAGGTGCTCTACAGTGACCATTTTTGGGTAGAGTGCACTGTAGGTGACTGTTGTGTGGAGTGCTCCATAGTGGGTATTGTTCTCAGGAACGTTTTATAGTGACTTTCTTGGGTAGTGTACTTCATAGTGTCTGTTGCTGGGTGTAGTTCTCCAATGTGACAGTTGTCACGTAGGGGTTTCTATAGTGATTGTTGCAAAGTAGGGTAATTTATAGTGACTGATGTTGGGTAGAGTGCTCTATACTGACTGTTGCTGTTTAGGGTGCTCTACAGTGACTGTTGCTGGGTGGGGTCCTCTGTAGTGGCTGTTGTTTTGTGGGGTGCTCTATAGTGACTGTTGTTGGGTAGGTGCCTTATAGTGCCTGTTGTTGTGTAGGGTGCTCTATAGTTATGGTTGTTACTTGGGGTGCTATGTAGTTATTGTTGCAGTGTAGGTGACAGTTGTTAGGTAAGTCTAGGGTGACAGTTGTTGGGTAAGTGCTCTTTATTGACCGTTTTTTGATAGGTGTTGTTTAGAGACTTTTGGTGGAAGGGTATTCTAAACTGACAGGTGTTGTGTAGTTGCTCTATACTGACTCTTGCTGGGTAGGGTGCTTTATAGTGTCTGTTGTTTTGTAGAGTGCTCTATAGGGTCTGTCACTAGGGAGGAAGTTCTACAGTGACTGTTGCTGAAAAAAATGCTTTTAAGTGACTATTGTTGGGTAGGTGCCCTACAGTTACTGATTTTCGGTGGGGTGTTCTATAGTGACTGTTTTTGGTTAGATCCTCTATAGTGACAGTTAATGGGTAGGTTGCACTATAGTGACTTTTCTTGTGTAGATGGCTCTGTAGTGACTTGCTGGGTAGTGTGTTCAATAGTGACTGTTTTTGGGTAGCATGCTGTATAGTGACTTCTGTTGACAAGAGTGCCCTACATTGACTGTTCTTGGGTAGAAGGCTCTAAAGTGACTGTTGTGAAGTAGGTGCTCTACAGTGATGGTTTTTGGGGCGGGTACCCTACAGTAACTGTTGTTGGGAAGGGCACTCTATAATGATTTATTTTTGATGGGGTGCTCGATAGTGACTATTGCTGGGTAAAGTGTTACATAGTGATTGTTGTTTGGTGGATACTCCATAGTGACTGTTCTTGAGTAAAGTGCTCTACAGTGACTGATGTGTAGGGTGCTTTATGGTGACTCTTTTTAGGTAGAATGCTCTAGAGTGACTGCTGTTGGGTTGAGAGCTCTAAAATTACTGTTTTTGGAAAAATACTCTATACTGACTTGCTGGGTATTGTGCTCTGTAGTGACTTGCTGGATAGTGTGCTCCATAGTGATTGTTGCTGTGTTGAGTGCTCTCTAGTGACTGTTGCTTGGTAGGGTGCTCTTTACTGATTGTTGCTAGATGGTGTGTTCTATAATGACTGTTGGGTGAAGTGCTCTATACTGATTGTTACTTGTTAGAGTACTCCACAGTGTCTGTTTTTTGTGATGTACTTTATATTGACTTTTTAGGGTGAGGTGCTCAATAGTGACTAGTTTGGGGTAGGGTGCTCTGGACAGACTGTTATTGTGTAGGATGCCATATAGTGACTGTTGTTGGGTAGGGTAATCTATTTTGACTGTTGTTCGTAGGTTACTCTATACTGACTGTTGTTGGGTAGGGTGCTCTGCAGTGGCATTTTTTGGGTATTGTGCTTACTGACTGTTTTGGGGTACGATGCTCTATAGTGTGTACAGTGCTCAAGAGTGACTATTGTTGAGTAGAGGCCTCTACAGTGACTGATGTATTTTAGGTTCTCTATAGTGTCTTTTGCCTGTAATGATGCTCTATAGTGAGTGTTGCTGGGTAGATTATTCCATAGTGACTGTCTTTTGGTAGGTACTCTATAGTGACTGTTGCTGTGTATGGTGCTCTATAGTGACTGTTGTTGGGTGGGGTGTTCATGGTGACTGTTGCTGGATAAGGTGCTCAATAGTAACAGCTGTTACTATACTATAGTATAGTATAGTTGCTGTTTTTGGGTAGAGTGCACTATAGTTACTGTTTTGGGGTAGAGTGCTCTATAGGTTATTGTTATTCAGTGGAGTTCTCTATAGTGTCTGTTGTTGGGTAGAGTGCTCAATAGGTGCCTGTTGTTGGATGAATCGCTTGATACTGACTCTTGTTTGGTAGGGTTCCGTTAAGTGACTGTTGTTTTGTATAGGTCTCTTTAATGACTGTTGCTGGGTATAGTGTTGTATAGTGATTGTAGTTTTTAGGGTACAATACACTGACTGTTGTTGTGTAGGGTGCTCAATAGTGTCTGTTACCTTGTAGAGTACTTTAGAGAAACTACTTGGGTAGGTCCTTTATTGTGACTATTGCTGGGTAGGGTGCTCTATAGTGACTGATGTACGGGGGATGTCCTGCAGTGACTGTCGTAGAATAGAGTGCTCTATAGGTGACTGTTGTTGGGTGGAGTGCTTTGTAGTGACTTGCTTAGTACGGTGCTCTATAGTGACTGTTGTAGGGTATGGGTGCTTTATAATGATGATTGCTGGATAGAGTGCTCTTTAAGAACTATTCTTGGTAGGGTGCTTCTACGGTGACTGTTTTTGGGTCAGTGCTCTATACTTCCTGTTGCTAGGTAGGTTGGTCTTTAGTGACTGTTGTTGGTTGGGGTGCTCTATGGTGACTGTTGCAGGGTAGAGTGCTTAATAGTGACTGTTGCTGGGTAGGGTGCTCTATAGTGACTGTTGTGCGTTATGTGTTTTATAGTGACTTTTGCTGTGTAGGGTGCTCTATAGTAACTGTTTTTAAGTAGGTGCTGTAGTTACTGTTGTTGGTGGGGTGCTCTAAACTGATGGTTGTTCCGTAGGTTCTCTATAGTGACTGTTGCTGGGTAGGGTGCACTGTCGTGACGGTTGTGGGATAAAGTGCTCTATAGTGATTAATGCTGGTTAGGGTACGCAACAGTGACTGTTGCTGGGTTGGGTGCTCTTTAGTAACTATTTTTGGGTAGCTGCTCTATAGTGACGGTTGTTGTGTGGGGTGCTTTTCACTGATTGTTGTTCAGTAGATGCTTTATGCTGACTGTTGTTCTGCAGGGTGCTAAATAGAGATTGTTTTCTGGTATTGTTCTATAGAGCGACTCTTTTTGGGTGGAGTGCTTCATAGTGATAGTTGTTGAATAGAGTGCTCTAGATAGTGACTTGTTGGGTAGGGTGCACTATAGTGACTGATGTTGAGTAGGGTATTTTATAGTGACTGTTCTTTGGTAGGAAGCTCTATAGTGACTGTTCTTGTGGAGGGTGCTCTACAGTGACTGTTGTTGGATAAGTACCCTGTACTGAATGTTGTTGCGTATGGTGCCATATAGCGACTGTTTTTTGGTAGGGGGCTTTATAGTTAATGTTGTTAGATACGTGCTCTATACTGACTGTTGTGTAGGTTCTTTATATTGACTGTTGTTGGGTAAGTGCTCTATAGTTAATCTTATTTTACAGTGTGCTCTATAGTAACCGTTCTTGGGTATGGTGTTCTATGTTGCTGGGTAGAATACCCTAAAGTTACTGTTGTTGTGAAAGTGCCTTATAGTTATTGTTGTTGAGTACATGCTCTATAGTGACTGGTGTTGGGTAGGTGCTGTATGGTGACTCTTGTTGGTTAGGTGCTTTATAGTGACTGTTATTGGGTATGTGCTCTATAGTAACTGTTGTTGGGTAGAATGCACTATAGTGACGGTTCTTGGGTGGAGTGCCCTAAAGTGTCTTTTGTTGTGTGGGTTGCTCAATACTGACTGTTGCTTTATGGGGTGATCTATACTGATTGTTGTTTGGTAGAGTGCTCTAGTTACTCTTGTGTAGGTGCTGTATAGTAATTGTTGTTTCATAGGGTGCTCTATAGTGACTATTGGGTACAGTATGCTGTGGTGACTGTTGTTGGGTGGGTGCTCTATAGTGACTGTTGTTGGGTACAGTGCACTTTGGTGATGGTTGTTGGGTATGGTGCTCTATAGTGAGAGTTGTTGGGTAGAGTGGATTACAGTGACTGTTGTTGGGTAGAAGGATCTTTAGTGACTGTTGGTGGGAAGGTGCTCTGTATTGACTGTCTTTGAGTCTGGTGCTCTATAGTCACCATTGTTGGTTAGGTTTGTTATCGACACTGTTGTTGATAGGGTACTCTATATTGAATGCTTTCAGGTAGATTGCTCTATAGTAACTGTTGCTGGGTAGGGTTATCTCTAGTAACTGTTGTTGGGTACATGGTTCTATACTGAATGATATTGGGTTGAGTGCTCTATAGTGACTGTTGCTGGGTAGGGTGCTGTATAGTGACTGATGTCGGGTGGAGTAAATTTTAGTCACTTTTGTGTGGCAGAGTACTCTAACGTGCCTGTTGTTCGGTAAAGGGCTCTATGCTGACTGTTGTTGGGTAGGGTGCTCAATAGTGACTGTAGTTGACAAGAGTGCTCTAAAGTGACAGTAGTTGAGTAGAATGCTCTATCGTGGATGTTGTTTGGTAGGTAGTCTATAGTGACTGTTGTTGGGTGGGGTGCTCTTTAGTGACTGTTGTTGTGTAGGGTGCCATAAAGTGACTGTTGTTGCATAGGGTGCTCTATACTGTCTGTTGTTGAGTGGGTGCTCTATAGTTTCTGTTTTTGGGTATTTTCTCTCTAGTGACTGTTGTTCGGTAGGTGCTTTATGGTGACTGTTGTTAAGTAGGGTGCTCTATCGTTACTGTTATTTGGTACAGTGCTCTATAGTGACTATTTTTTGATAGAGTTCTCTATAATAAATATGTGTGGGTAGGTGATCTATATTGACTGTTGGGTAGGTTCAGTATAGTGACTGTCGTTTGGTACAGTGCTGTATAGTGACTATTTTGGGTAGAGTGCTTTATATTGAATATTGTTGTGTAGGTGATCTACAGTGACTGTTGTTGGTTAAGTTCTTTGTATTGACTGATTTTTGGTACAGTGCTTTATACTGACTGTTATTGGGTAGTGCTCTATGATGACTGTTGTTTGGTAGGGTGCTCTATTGTAACTCTTTTTGGTTAGAGTGCTCTATGGTGAACGTTTTTGGGTAGGGTGCTCAATAATTCCTGTTGTTTGGTAGGTATTTTATAGGGACTCTTTTTGGGTAGGGTGCATTATAGTGACTCTTGTTTGAAATGGTGCTTTATTGTAAGTGCTTCTGGATAGAGTGCTCTACAGTGACTGTTGTTGGGTAGGTGCTCTATAGTGACTATTGTTATGTAGGATGCTCTATAGCGAATGTAGATAGTAGGATAATATATAGTGAATGTTGTTGAGTATTGTACTCTATAGTGACTGTTGCTGGGTAGGGTGCTCCATAGTGATTGTTCCTAGGTGGTGTGCTCTATAGTGACTGTTGTGTGGAGTGTTCTATAGTGACTGTTTTTGTTTAGAAAGCTCTATAGTGATTCTTGTTGTGTAGATGCTCTATAGTGACTCTTGTCGTGTTGCTGCTCTATAATGTTTGTTGTTTGGGAGAGGTCTCTCTAGTCATTGTTGTTGGGTAGAGTGATCTATAGTGACTGTTGTTGGTTAGAATGCTTCATAGTGTTTGTTTTTGGGTCAAGGGCTGTATTGTGACTGTTGCTGGGTGGAGAGTTTAATAATGACTTCTTTTGTGTTGGGTGCTTTATAGTTTCTGTTGTTTGGTGGGGTTTTCTACAGACACTGTTGTTTGGTAGGGTGCTCTAGAGTGGCTGTAGCTGGGTAGTTGTTCTATTTTGACCGTTATTGGGTGGGGTGCCCTACAGTAATTGTTTTTAAATAAGTGCTCTATAGAGACTGTTTTTGGGTAGGGAGCTGTATAGTGACTGTTGTTGGGTGGAGTACTTTATAGTGACTGTTACTCTGTAAGGTGCTCTATAGTGAAAGCTGTTTGCTAGGTTCTCCATAGGAACGATTGTTGGTTGGGGTTCTCTTTAGTGACTCTTATTGGTAGTGTGCTCTATAGTGAATTTGTAAGGTGTGTTCACTATGCTGTGTGTGTTTCTATTGAGTGGTGTGCTGTGTGAGCTGTCTGCACTGCACGGTAAAATGTGTGTGTGGTGAGTGTTGTCTGTATGTGTGAAATGTATGTACTGTGCAGTGTGTTTGGTCATTTGTGTATCTGTATTAAGTTTCTTCCACGTGGAGTGTGTGTCGTAAGTGGTGTGTGTGTGAGGTGTGTTCACTATGGAGTGTGTGGTGACCGCTGTTTGTGTGAAATGTATGTACTGTAGAGTGTGATGTGTCTGGTGATGGGTGTGTCTGTGTGAGTTGTGTGCACTCTTTAATGTGTGATTAGTTTTTGTTTGTTTAAGGTGTGTCCACTGTGGAGTATGTGCATGGAGTGTGTGGTGACTGGTGTGTGTCTGTGTGAGGTGTCTTCAATGTGGAGTGTCTGCGTGGTTAGTACAGTGTGACTTTGTGAGTTGTGTGCTCTGTGTAGTATGCGTGCAATGAGAGGAGTGTGTCTCTGTTAAATATATGCTGTTTAATGTGAATGTGCAAGGTGTGTGTTAAGTGGTTTGTGTCTGTGCTAGCTGTCTGTACTCTGGAGTGTATGTTTTTTGTGGTTTGTGTCAGCATAAGGTGTATGCACTGTAGAAAGTGTGTGCATAATAAGTGGTGTGTTTCTATGTGACTGGTGTGCATGGTGGAGTGTTTGTGCTGATTGGTGTTGTCCCTGTGAGGTGTGTGAACTGTGGAGTGTGTGTATTTGGTGAGTAGTGTGTGACTGTGTGTGGTGTGTGCACTGTGAAGAGTGTGTGTGTTGAGTGACTGGTGTCTGTGAAGTTTTGCAATGTAAAGGGTGTTTGTGTGGTGAGTGGTTTGAGTCTGGGTGATGTTGCTGCAGTGTGGAGTGTGTGTGGTTAATCTTCTGTGTCTTTTTGAGGTGTGTCCACTGTGTACTGTGTGTGTTTGGTGAGTAGTGTTTGTTTGTGTTTGGTGTGTGCACCATACTGTATTTGTTTGTCTGGAGTTTGGTGTGTGTCTGTGTGTGGTGTCTGCACTGTGGAGTCTGTGTGTGTTGTCAGAAGTGTGTGTCTGTGTGAGGTGTGTGCACTGTGGAGTGTGTGTTTGTGGTGAGTGGTGTTTCTGTGTGAGGTGTGTGCACTGTAAAATGTGTGTGGTGAGTGTTCTTTGTCTATCTTAGGTGTGTTTACTGTGTAGCGTGTGGTTAGTAGTGTTTCTGTATGAGTTGTCTTTACAGTGCAGTGTGTGTGTGTTTTGGTTTGTGTGTGTCTGTGTGAGTTGTGTGCCTTCACGAGTGAGTGTGTGATTAGTCGACTGTGTTTTCTGAGGTGTGTGCGCTGTGTAGTATGTGTGTCTGTGATTTGTGTGCACTCTGGAGTGAGGATGTGTTCTGCAGTTTGTGTTTGTAAAAGATCTGCACACCATGGATCATGTGTGTGCATAGTGGTGTGTGTCTGTGTGAAATATGTGCACTGAGTGTGTGTATTGAATGAGTGTGGTGCCTGGTGTGTGACAGTGGGAGGTGCCTGCATTGTGGATAGACTATGTGGTGATTGGTGTGCGTCTGTGTGATATTTGTGCATTGTGGTGTGCATGTGTGAAATATGTGTGGTGCATGCATTGTGTCTCTGTGAGGTGTGTGTTGTGGAGATTTTGTGTGATGAGTGGTGTGTGACTGAGGTATGTGCACTGTGGATAATGTGTGGAGTCCGTTGACTGCGTAGTTTGTGTTTTTGTGAGGCGTTTGCACTGTGGTGGGTATGTGTGGTGAGTGCTGTGTGTCTTTTTAATGTGTGTGCACCGTGGAGTTTGTGTGTGATGAGTGTTGTGTCTCTTTGAAGGTTGTGCACTCTGGAGAGTTTGTGGTGGGTTTTGTGTTTGTGTAATGTGTGTGCTAGTGGGAGTGTATGCGTTTAGTGTGTTTATTGCGTCATGTGTGTCTCTGTGAGGTGTGTGCACAGTGGAGTGTGTGTGGAATGTGTATGGTGAGTGATGTGTGTCTGTGTGGAGTGTCTGCATTTTGGATATTGAGGGCAGTGAGTGTTGTATGTCTGTGAACTGTGTAGTGTGTTTGGTCAGTGGTATGTTTGTGTTAGGTGTCTGCACTGTGGAGTGTGTATTTGGGGAGTATTGTTATTTTGTGTGTGTTGTGTAGACTGTGTAGTTTGTGTGTATGGTAAGTGGTGTGTGTGAGGTGTATGCACAGTGGAGTGTGTGTGGTGAGTGGTGGGTGTCTGTGTGGTGTGCCTGCACTTTGGATTCTTTTTGCAGTGTGTGGTGTGTGTCTGTGTGAGGTGAGTGCACTGTGCAGTGTGTGTGGTAAGTGGTATGTCTGCCTTTGGTGTCTGCACTGTGGATTGTGTGTTTGGTGACAGGTGTGTGTCTGTGTAAGGTTTGTGCACTGTGCAGTTTCTGTGTGTATGTGTGGTGAGTGGTGTGCCCGTGTGAGCTGTCTGCACTGCGAAATGTTAGTGTGGTGGGTGTTGTGTGTCTGCATGAAATGTATTTACTGTTTAGTGTGTGTGGTCAATCATGTGTCTGTATGAGGTTTCTTCAATTTAAAGTGTGTGTGTCATAAGTGGTGTGTGTGTGAGGTGTGTTTACAATGGAATGTGTGTGGTGACTGCTGTTTTTCTGTGTGAGTTGTGTGAAATGTGGAGAGTGTGTTTGGTGAGTTGTGTGTGCCTATGCAAAATGTGTGCACTGAGTGTCTCTTGAGTGTATGGTGAATGGTGTGTGACAGTGTGTGGTGCCTGCATTGTTGATAGGGTGTGTGCCTCTGTGATGTCTTTGCATTGTGGTGTATGTGTGGAATTTGTGTGGTGTGTGCTTTGTGTATCTGTAAAATGTGTGTTGTGGAGTTTCTGTGTGATGAGTGGTGTGTGTCTGAGGTATGTGCACTGTGGATTATATGTGGAGCTCGTGAACTTCGTGGTGTGTGTTTCTGTGAAGTGTGTTCACTGTCGTGGTTGTGTGTGATGAGTGATGTGTGTCTGCATGAGGTGTGTTCACTGTGTAGAGTGTGTGTGTGGTGTGCTTTGTGTCTGTGTGATGTGTGTGCTATGTGGAGTATGTGCGTTCAGGGTGTGTACTGAATGGTGTGTGCCTGTGTAATGTGTGTGCAGAGTGTAGTGTGTATGGAGTGTGTGTGGTGTGTGTCTGTGCAGAGTGTCTGCACTTTAAACTGTGAATGCAGTAAGTGGTGTGCATCTGTGTTAGGTGAGTGCACTGTGCAGTGTGTGTCGTGAGTGGTATGTCTGTGTTAGGTGTCTGCACTGTGGAGTGTGTGTTTGGTGAGTATTGTCTGTCTGTGTGTGGTGTGCACACGGTTTAGTGAGTGTGTATGTTAAGTGGTATTTTTTTGTGTGAAGCGTGTGCACTGTGCAGTTTCTGTTTGTTCATGTGGTGAGTGATGTGTTTCTGTGAGAGGTGTGTGCACTGCAGAGTCTGTGTGCAATCAGAAGTGTGTGTCTTTATGAGGTGTGTGCACAGTGCAGTGTGTGTTTTTGGTAAGTCATGTGCCTGTGTGAAGTGTCTGCACCGTGGAATGTGAGTGGGAGAGTGTTGTGTGTCTTTGTGAGGTGTCTCTTCTTTGTAGAGTGTGTAGTCAGTCTTGTGTTTTTGTGAGGTATCTTTATTGTAAAGTGTCTGTGTCGTGAGTAGTGTTTGAGGTTTGTGCACTGTGGAGCATGTGTGTATGGTGAGTGCTGTGTGTCTGTGTGAGGTGTGTGCACTGTGGAGTTTCTGTGCATGCAATATGTTGTGTTTCTGTATGAGGTGTGCTGTGCACTGTGAAGTGTGTGTGTGTTTTACAATATATTTGTGTGAGGTAGGTGCACTGTGAAATGTTTGTGCTGAGAAGGGTGTGTCTGTTTGAAATGTGTGCATTGGGTGTGTGTTTTGAGTGTGCGTGGTTACTGCTGTGTGAGTGTGAATGTCTGTATTATGGATAAGGTGTCAGGTGATTGGTGTTTGATTTGTGTTGTGTGTGCATTGTGGTGTGTGTTAATAGAGTTTGTGTGGTGTGTGCTGTGTGTTTCTGTGAGATGTGTGTACTCTGGAGTGTGTGTGAGTGTGGTGAGTGGTGTATGTCTGAGGTATGTGCACAGAGGATTGTGTGTGGGGTGTGTGGAGTGCATGTTGTGTCTCGTTGTAAGGTGTGTGCACTGTGGAAGGTGTGTGGTGAGTTGCGTGTATGTGTGAGTTGTCTGCACTGTGGAAAGTGTGTGATGAGTGGTGTGTGTCTGTGTAAGGTGTATTCACTGAGCCATGTGTGTTTCTGCTGAGCCTTGTTGTTGTGTGAGGTGTCTGCACTGCACAATGTGTGTGTGGTTACTATTGTGTGTCTATGTTAGGTGTATTTACTGTGTAGTGTGTTTGGTCATAGTGTGAATGTATGAGGTTTCTTCAATGAGAAGTGTGTGTCATGAGTGGTGTGTGTATGCTGTTTGCACTATGCAGTGTATGTGTGGTGACTGATGTGTGTCTGTGTGAGTTGTGTGAACTCTGGAGTGTTTTCTTTTGAGTGTTGTGTGTCTGTGTAAAATGTGTGTACTGTGGAATTTTATGTGTGTGATGAGTGGTGTGTCTGTGAGAGTTGTGTGCACTCTAATGTGTGATTGTTGTATGTCTCTTTAAGCTGTGTGCACTGTGGAGCATGTTTTTGTGGAGTGTATGTGGTGACTGCTGTGTATCTCTGTGAGGTGTCTGCATTGTGGAGTGTGGGTGTGGTGTGTGGTGTGTGTCTGTGTGAAATGTGTGCACTCTTTAATGTGTGAATGGTGCATGTCTCTAAGATGTGTGCACTGTGAATCATGTGTCTGGAGTGTGTGTAGTGACTGGTGTGTGCCTGTGTGAGGTGTGTGCACAGTTTAGTATGTGTGCACGGAGTGGTGTATGTCTATGTGAGATATATGTATAGTGGAGTGTGAGTGTGCAAGGTGTGTGGTAATTGATGTGTGTCTGTGATAAATGCCTGCAGGCTGGAGTGTGTGTATTGCGTAATGTGTGTGTAAGGTGTGTGCACATTGCAGGGTGTGTGGTAAGTGTTAGGTGTCTGCGTGAGGTTTGTGAATAATGGAGTGTGTGCTGATTGGTGGGTGTTACTGTGAGGTATGTGCACTGTGGAGTGTGTGTGCTGTGAGTGGTGTGTGTCTGTGTGAAGTGTGTACATTGTGAAGAGTGTGGGTTGTGAGTGCCTGGTGTCTGTGCCAGGATTTTACACTGTGCAGTGCCTGTGTGGATAGTGGTGTGTGTCTTTGTGAGGTTTCTGCACTGTGGAGTGTGTGTGGTAAATCTTGTGTGTCTGTTTCAGTTGTGTGCACTGTGCAGGCTGTGTGTATGGTGAGTGCTGTGTGACTTTGTTAGGTGTGTTCACTGTGCACTGTGTTTCTGGTGAGTCATATGCCTGCGTGAGGCATCTGCATTGCAGAATTTCTGTGTGGTGAGTATTGTGTGTCTGTGTGAAACGTATTGACTGTTAGTGTGTGGTCACTCATGTGACTATGGTTTCTTCAATGTGGAGTGTGTGTCGTGAGTGGCGTCTATATGCTCTTTGCACTATGGAGTGTATGTGTGTGGTGACTGATGTGTCTGTGTGACTTGTGTGAACTGTGGAGTGTGTTCTTGGTGAGTGTTTTGTTTCTGTGTGAAATGTTTGCACTGTGGAATTTTATGTGTGTGACAAGTGATGTGTCTGTGAGAGTTGTGTGCACTCTCTAATGTGTGAGTGGTTCATGTCTTTTTAAGATGTGTGCATTGTGAAGTATGTGTGTGGAGTGTGTGTGGTGACTGGTGTGTGTCTTTGCAAGGTATCTGCACTGTGGTGTGTGTGGTGAGTGATGTGTGAATATGTGAGGTCTGTGCACTGTTTAGTGTGTGTGTGGAGAGTAATGTGTGTTTTTGTGAGATGATGCACAGTGGAGTGTGAGTGTGCAGTGTGTGAGGTAAGTGGTGTGTGTACAAGCTGTTTGCACTCTGAAGTGTGTGTGTTGCATGGTGTGTTTCTGTGTAAAGTGTGTGCACTGTGGAGAGTGTGTGCATGGTATGAAGTGTGGGTTTGCATGAGGTGTGTGCACGGTGGAGTGTGAGTGTGCTGATTCATGTGTGTCCCTTTTAGGTGTGTGCACAGTGAAGTCTGTGTTTTACGTGAGTGGTGTGTGTCTATGTAAGGTGTGTGCACTGGAAAGGGTGTGTGTTGAGTGACTTGTGTTTGTGTGAGGTTTTTACACTGTACAGTGTGTGTGGTGAGTGGTGTGTGTCTGTGAGGTGTCTTTACTGTGTAGTGTGTGTGGTCAGTCTTGTGTCTGTGTGAGTTGTCTTCACAGTAAAGTGTGTTTGCCGTGAGTAGTGTGTGTCTGTTTGAAGTGTGCACTCTGTGGATTGTGTGTATAGTGAATACTGTGTGTGTGAGGTGTGTGCACTGTGTGGTGTGTTCACTGTTTAATGTTTGTGTATGGTGACTGCTGTGCGTTGGGGTTCAATGTCTGCAAAGTACATTGTTTGTGTGTTTGTGTGGTATGTGTTGTGTGTCTCTTTGCCATTTGTGCACTGATGAATGTGGATGTGTGGACAAAAGTGTGTTTGTGTCAGGTGTGAGAACTGTGGAGTATGTGTTTGTGGTGAGAAGGGTGCCTGTGTGAGGTGTCTGTACTGTGGGATGTGTGTTTGGTGAGTTTTCTGTGTCTTTCTTAAGTATGTGCACTGTGTACTGTGTGTGGTCAGCAGTGTTTCTGTATGAGATGTGTTCACTGTGGAGTGTGTGTTTCATGAGTGGCGTGTGTCTGCGTGAGGTGTGTGCAGTGTGGAGTGTGTGGTGGTGAGTGATATGTGTCTTTCTGAGAAGTGTGCACTGGGTAGTATGTGTGTCTTGAGGGTTGTGAGTGTCTGTGTGATGTGGGTGCAATGTGGAGTGTGTGTGTTCTGCAATGTGTGTTTCTGTAAGGTCTGGGCACTGTGGAGTGTGTGTGGTGATTGGTGTGTGCCTGTGTAAAATGTGTGCAGTTAGTGTGTGTGTGGAATGTGTGTGATGACTGGTGTGTGACAAAGTAAATTTTCTGCAGTGTCTGTGTGATGTGTGTTCATTGTGGTTTGTGTGTGTGAAATTACTTTGAAGTGTGCTGTGTGTCTCTGTGAGCTGTGTGTTGTGGGGTTTCTTTGTAACGAGTGGTTTGTATTTGAGGTATGTACACTGTGGATTATCTGTGGAGTCCTTTGACTGCGTGGTGTGTGTCTGTGTGAGGTTTGTGCACAGTGGAAGGTGGGTATGTCTTGAGTGGTGTGTATCTGTGTGAGGTGTGTGCACTGTGGAGGACGTGTGTGATGAGTTTTGTGTCTGTTTGAGGTGTGTGTTATGAAAAATGTGTGCATTAAGTGTGTATATTGAGTGGTGTGTGTCTTTGTGAGGTGTGTGCACAGTGGAGTGTGTGTCATGAGTGATTTGTGTCTGTGTGAGGTTTTAGCACTGTGCAGTACGTGTGGTGAGTGGTGTTTGTCTGTGTGAGTTTTGTGCACTGTGGAATGTGTGTGTGGTGAATCTTGTGTTTCTGTCAGAGGTGTCTGCACTGTGTAGGGTGTGTATATGGAGAGTTGGGTGTGTTTTGGCTAGATGTGTGCACAGTGCTCTGTATGTGCTTGTTTGGTGTGTGATGTGGGCCTGTGTGAGGTGTGTGAACTTTGAAATGTGAGTGTGGTGAGTGTTCTGTGTCTGTTAGGTGTGCACACTGTGTAGTGTGTATTTCTGGTGAGTTGTGTGCCTGTGTAAGGTGTTTGCACTACACAATGTGTTTGTGGTGGGTGGTGTGTGCCTGTGTGAGGTGTGTGCACTGTGGAGTTTCTGTGTGATGAGTGCTGTGTGTCTGTATGAGGTGTGTGAACTGTAGAGAGTTTGTGTGTTATAACTTTTGTAACTGTGTCATATGTTTGTTATGGGGTGGGTGTGCTTTAAGTGTGTATATTGATTGCTGTGTGTCTGTGTGAGGTGTGTACACAGTGGAGTGTGTTGTGAGTGGTGTGTGTGTGGAGTGTCCGAACTTTAAATTCTGAGTGCTATAATTCGTGTGTGTCTGTGTGAGGGGAATGCACTGTGTAGTGTGTGTGGTGATTTATATCCCTGTGTGAGGTGTCTGCACTGTGAAGTGTGTGTTTGGTGTGTATTGTTTGTCTCTGTGCAATGTGTGCACTGTGTAGTTTGTGTGTATGGTGAGTGGTGTGTGTTTGAAGTGTGTGCACTGTGCACTTTGTGTTTTTTTGGTGAGTGGTGTGTTTCTGTGTGAGGTGTGTGCACTGAGGAGTGTGTGTGTGTTTAGTGTTGGGTGTCTTTGTGAGTTGTGCGCACTGTTCATTGAGTATTTTTGGTGAGTCGTGTGCCTATGTGAGTTGTGTGCACTGTGTAGTATGTGTGTGATGAGTGGTGTGTCCCATTGTGAGGTGTATGCACAGCAGAGTGTGAGTGTTCAGTGTGTGTGGTAAGTGGTGTGTGTCTATGCTAAATTTCTGCACTCTGGAGTGTGTGTGTTGCATGTTGTGTGTCTGTGTAAGGTGTGTGAACTGTGGACAGCGTGTGTGTAATAAGTGGTTTGTGCCTGCATAAAATGTGTGCACAATGGAGTGTGTGTGTGCTGATTGGTCTGGGTCAGTGTGAAGTGTTAGCACTGTGGTGTGTTTGTGTGTGGTGAGTGGTGCGTGTCTGTGTGAGGTGTGTGTAATATGAAGAGTGTGTGTCGTGAGTGACTTCTGTCTGTTTGAGGTTTTTGCCCTGTGCAGAGTGTGTGGTGATTAGTGTGTGTCTGTGTGAGTTTTCTGCACTGTGAAGTGTGTACGTGTGGTGAATCTTCTGTGTCTGTGAGAGTTGTGTGCACTGTGTATTCTGTGTATATGGAGAGTGAAATATGTTTGGGTTAGGTGTGTGCACAGTGTAATGAGTGTGTTTGTGTTGTTTGTGGTGTGTGTCTTGTGTGGTGTGTGCACTGTGGCGTGTGTGTCTGTGTTCAGAACTGTGTGTCTGTTTCAGGTGTGTGCACTGTGCAGTGTGTGTTTGTGGTGAGTGGTGTAAATATGTGAGGTGTCTGCACTGTGGAATATGTGTGGTAAGTGTTCTGTGTCTCTGACAGGTGCCCTTATTGTGGAATGTGTGTTTCTGGTGAGTCATTGCCTGTGTGAGATGTCTTTACTGCAGAATGTGTTTGCGGTGAGTGATGTGTGTCTGGGTGAAATGTGTGCACTGTGGATAGTGTGTGTGGTGAGTTTTGTGTCTGTGATGTGTGACCTATGTGGAGTGTGTACATTAAGTGTGTGTATTGACTTACACACCAGAGTGTGTCTGGGTGAGGTGTGTGCACAGTGGACTGGATGTGGTGAGTAATGTGTGTGTAGTGTCAGCACTTTATATTGTGTGTGCGATTACTCTTGTGATTTTGTGTGACGTATGGACAATATGTAGTGTGTGTGGTGATTCTTATGTTTGTGTTAAGTGTCTGCATTGTGGAAATTGTTTCTGGTGAGTATTGTTTCTCTGTTTGTGATGTGTGCACTTTGTAGTGTGTGTGTATGGTGAGTGGTGTGTGTTTGAGGTGTGTGTAGTGTGCAGTTTGTATGTGATTTTATGGTGAGTGATGTGTTTCTGTGTGAGATAAGCGCACTGTACAGTATGTTTTTTGTGAGTCGCGTGCCTGTGTGTGGTGTCTGCAATGTGGAATGTGTCTGTGGTGAGTGTTGTGTGTCTGTGTGATGTGTGTTTACTAAGTAGTGTGTGGTCAGTCTTGTGTCTGTTTGAGGTGTCCTCACAGTAAAGTGTGTGTGTCGTGAGTAGTGTGTGTCTTCTTGCGCTGTGTACACAGTGGAGTGTGTGTTTATGTTGAGTGCTGTGTGTCAGTGTGAGGTGTGTGCACTGTGGAGTCTTTGAGCATGGCATGTGATGTGGGTCTCCATGATGTGTGTGCACTGTGGAGTGTATGTGTTCTACAGTGTGTGTTTGTGTAAGGTGTTTGCACTGTGGAGTGTGTGTGCTGAGTGCTGTGTGTCTGTCTAAAATGTGTGCTCAGTTTGTGTTGAGTGTGTGTGATGACTGGTGTGTGACAGTGTCGGGTGTCTGCATTGTGGATAAAATGTCAGGTGATTGTGCGCCTGTGTGAGATGTGTGCACTGCGGAGAGCATGTGTGTGGTAAGTGCTGTGTGTCTGTATGAGATGTGTGCACAGTGGAGTGTGTGTGTGCTGATAGGTGTCTGTCCCTGTGAGGTGAGTGTACTGTAATGTGTGTGTGGTGACTGGTATGTATCTGTGTGAGGTATGCACACTGTGAAGAGCGGGTGTGATGAGTGACTGTGTCTGTGTTAGGTTTGTGCACTGTGGAGTGTGTGTGGTGACTCTTGTGTGTCTGTGTGAGATGTATGCCCTGTGTAGCCTTTGTGTGTTCTATACTGTGTCTTTGTGTGAGGTGTGTCCACTGTAAATTGTGTGTGCTGAGTGGTGTGTGTCTGTGTGAAATGTGATCTCAGTGTGTGTGGTGATTGGCGTGTCACAGAGTGATGTATCTGCATTGTAGATAAGGTGTCAGGTAATTGGTGTTTTCTGTAAGATATGTGTGCATTGAGGTGTGCGTTTGGGGAGTTTGTGTGGTGTGTGCTGTGTGTCTCCGTGAGGGATGTGCACTGTGGAGTTTGTGTGAGTCTGGTGAGTGGTGTATGTCTGTAATATGTGCACTGTGGAATGTGTGTGGAGTGTGTGGAGTGCATGTGATGTCTCTGTGTAAGGTGTCTGCACTGTGGAAAGTGTGTGTTGGTGCTGTGTATGTGTGAGATATCTACACTGTGAAGTGTGTGCAATGGGTGGTTTCTGTATTTGTGAGGTGTGGGCAGTGTGGAGCGTGTGTGTGTTGAGTTTTGTGTCTGTGTGAATTTTGTGCTATGTGTAGTGTGTGCATGAAGTGTGCATACTTAGTGGTGTGTGTCTGTGTGAGGTGTATGCACACTGGAGTGTATATGGACTGCGTAAGGTGAGTAGTGTCTGTGTGGTGACTGCACTTTGGATGTGTGTGCCATGGGTGGTGTGTGTCTCTGTGAGGTGAGTGCACTGTGTTGTGTGTGTGTTAAGTGGTATGTCTGTGTTTGGTGTCTGCACTGTGGATTGTGTGTTTGGTGAATGGTGTGTCTGTGACGTGTGTGCACTGTGTAGTGTGTGTGTATGTTGAGTGTTGTGTGTCTGTGTGAGGTGTGTGCACTGTGCAGTTTGTGTGCATTCATGAGGGGGGTGGTGTGAGTCTGTGAGGAATGTAAACTGTGGAGTGTGTGTTGTCAGTAGTGTGTCTTTGTCAGGGGTATTCACTGTGCAGTGTGTGTTTTCTGGTGAGTGCTGTGTGTCTTTGTGAGTTGTGTGCACTGTGGATTGTGAGTTTGTGGTCAGTGATGTGTTTCTTTTTGAGGTGTGTTCACTGTGCAGTATGTGTTTGTGGTGAGTGGCTTGACTTTGTGAGGTGTCTGCAAACCGAAATGTGTCTGTGGTGAGTGTTTTGTTTTTGTGTAAAACGTATTTACTGTGTAGTGTGTGCAGTCAGTCGTGTGTCTGTATGAGGTTTCTTCAATGTGGAGTGTGTGTCATGATTTGTGTGTGTGTGAGGTGTGTGCACAATGGAGTGTGTGTGTGGTGACTGCAATGTGTCTGAGTTGTGTGAACTGAGCAGTGTGTTTGGTTAGTCGTGTGTGTCTGTGAAATATATGCACTGTGGAATATGTGTTTGGTGAGTGGTGGGTGACTGTGTGATGTGACTGCACTGCAGAATGTGTGTTTGGTGAATGTTTTGTTTTTCTGTGAGGTGTGTGCACTGTGGAGTCTCTGTGCATGGTATGTGGTGTGTGTCTTTGTGAGGTCTGCACACTGTATAGTGTGTGTGTTTTATGGTGTGTGTGTAAAGTGTGTGCACTGTGAAGCCTGTGCGCTCAGTAGTGTGTGTCTGTGGGAAATGTGCTCACTGTGTGTTGATTGTCTGTTTTTACTGGTGTGTGAAAGTGTGAGGTTACTGCATTGTGGACAAGCTGTCAGGTGATTGGTGTTTGTCTGTGTGATGTGTGTGCATTGTGATGTGTGTTTATAAAGTTTGTGTGGTGCATGCTGTGTGTCTCTGTGGTGTCTGTACTCTGGAGTGTGTGTAAGTGTTGCGAGTGGTGAATGTCTAAAATATGTGCTCTGTGGATTTTGTGTGGAGTGTGTGGGGTGCATGGGGTGTCTCTGTGTAAGGTGTGTGCACTATGGAAGGTGTGCGTGTGCTGAGTAGTGTGTATGTGTGAGGTGTGTGCACTGTGGAAAGTTTTTGTGTTGAGTTTTATGTCTGTGAGGTTTTTGCTATGTGGAGTGTGTGCATGAATTGTGTGTATTAAGTGGTGAGTGTCTGTGTGAAGTGTATGCACAGTGGAGTGTGTGTGGAGGGTTTGTGGTGAGTAGTGTGTGTTGGTGTGGAGTGTCTGCACTTAGGATTGTGTGTTCAGTGTGTGGTGTGTTTCTGTGTGAGGTGAGTGCACTGTGCAGTGTGTGTGGTAAGTGATATGACTGTGTTTGGTGTCCGCACTGTGTGTTGTGTGTTTGTGAGTGGTGTGTGTCTGTGTGATATGTGTGCACTGTGTAGTGTGTGTATGATAATTGGCGTGTGTTTATGTAAATTGTGTGCACTGTGGAGTTTGTGTCTGTGTGGTGAGTGGTGTGTGTTCGTGTGAGTTTTGTGCGCTCTCAAATGTGTGTCTATGGACAGTGGTTTGTGTCTTTGTGAGTTGTGTTCACTCTTCAGTGTTTGTTTGTGGTAAGTGGTGTGCCTGTGTGAGGGGTCTGCACTGCAGAATGTGTTGGGCAGTTTTCTGCCCATGTGCTGGTTGTTGGGTGAAGTGCTCTATAGTTACTGTTGTTGGGTAGGGTGCTGTATACTGACCGTTGTTTGGTAGTGTGCTCTATAATTAATGTTGTTGGGTATGTGAGCTATAGTAACCGTTTTTGGCTAGGTTCTCTATAGAGACTGCTGTTGCATGTGTGCTCTTTAGTGCGTGTTGTTGGGTCATGTGCTCCATAATGAATGTTCTTAAGTAAGGTGCTCTAATAATGACTGTTCTTGGATAGAGTGCTTTATAGTGACATTTGCAGAGTAGAGGGCTCTACACTTAAGGTTTTGGGGTAGGTCCTGTATATTGATTACTTTTGGGTAGGGTGCTCTATAATGACTGTCCTTGGGTTGGTGCTTAATAGTCATATTGTTTGGTATGTGCTCGATAGTGACTGTTGTTAAGTTGGATGGTCTACATCGACTGCTGCTTTGTGCAGGGGTCTATACAGACTGTTGTTGCATAGGGTGATGTAGAGTTACTGTGGCTGGTAGAGTATAGTGACTGATGTTGTATAGAGTGCTCTAAAGTGACTGTTGCTAAATTGGGTGCTCTATAGTCACTCTTGCTGGGTAGGGTGTTCTACAGACTCTTGTTGGGTGTGGTGCTCTACAAGGATTTGTGTTTGGTACAGTACTCTATGGTTGACTGTTCTTTGGTGGAGACTTTATAGTGACTGTTGTTTTGTAGAGTGCTCCATAATGACTGTTTTTGTGTAGAGTGCTCTATAGGTCACTGTTGGGTGGAGTGCTTTATAGTGGCTGTTGTGTATGGTTCCCTATTGTGATTGTTGTTGGGTATGGTGCTCCATAATAATTGTTGTTTGGTGGAATGCTCTAAAGAATCTGTTGTTCTGTATGGTGCTCTACGGAGACTGCTTTTGGTGAAATTTGTTGGGTACAGTGCTCTAGAAAGAGACTGTTGTTGGGTAGAGTGCTCTATAGTGACTGTTGTTCTGTAGGTGCTCTATACTCACTGTTGTTGGGTAGGGTGCTCCATAGTGACTGTTGTTGGTAGGTTGCTGTATAGTGGGTGTTGCTGGTAGGTGCTCTATACTGACTATTGCTGGGTAGGGTGCTATATGGTGACTGTTATTGAAAGGGGTGCTCTATAATAATGTTGCTCAGTAGAGTACTCTATAGTGACTCTTGTGGTGTATGTGCTCTGGAGTGTCTTGTGCTAGGTAGGGTGCTGTATAAGTGATTGTTATTAAGTGGAGTTCCCTATAGTGACTGTTGTTGTGTAGAGGGCTGTACATTGACTGTTGTTGGGTATTTGCCCTACAGTGAATGTTGTTGGCTAGGCGCTCTATAATGACTGTTGTTGTGTAAGTGCTCTTTAGTGAGTGTTGTTAGGTCGTTTGTTCTATAGTGACCGTTCATTGGTAAGGTGCTCAAATAGTGAATGTTGTTGGGTAGAGTGCTCCATAGTGACTTTTGCTGACTAGAGAGCTCTATAGTGACTGTTTTTGTGTGCGGTGCTGTATAATGACTGTTGTTTTGTGGAGTAATCTATAAGTGACTGTTGTTTGGTGAAGACTTTATAGTGGCTGTTGCTGTGTAGAGTGCTCCGTAGTGACTGTTATTGGGTAGACTGCTCTATAGGTGACTGTTGTTGGGTGGAGTGCTTTATAATGACTTGTTTTGTAGGGTTCTCTATAGTGACTGTTCTTGGGTATGGTGCTGTCATGACTATTGTTTGGCAGACTGCTTTATACTGACCTTTGTTGGTAGGGTGCACTATAGTGACTCTTGCTGGGTTGGGTGCTTTATACTGAATGTTGTTGGTTGGAGTTCTCAAGAGTGACTCTTGCTGCGTACAGTGCTGTGTAGTGACTCTTGCTGGCTAGGGCCCTCCATACTGACTGTTGTGGGGCAGGGGCTCTACAGTGCCTGTTGCTGGGTAGGGTGCTCTATAGTGACTGTTTCTGGGTAGGTAATGCATTGTGACTGTTGTTGGTGTGGTGCTCTAAACTGACGGCTATTGGGTAGGTCCTCTATGGTAACTGTTGCTGGACAGGGTGCTTTTCAGACTATTATTGGGTCAAGCATTCTACAGTGAATGTTGCTGCATAGGGTGCTTTTTAGTGACTACTGTTAGGTAGGTGTTCTACAGTGACTGTTGTTGGGTAGATGCTCTATAGTGACTCTTAATGGGTGGGATACTCTATAGTGACTGTTTATGGGTAGATTTCTCTATAGTTTTGTTGGGTAGAGTGCTCAATGGTGACTATTGCTGGATAGAGTGCTCTATAATGACTGTTGTTTTTGTGGTGTGCCTTTTAATTAATGGTGCTTGTTATAGTGACCTATTGTGACTGCTGTTAGGAAAGTACTCTATAGTGACTATTGTTTGGTGGGGTGCTTTATAGTGACTGTTGCTGGGTAGGTGCTCCATAGTGACTGTTCAGTAGAATGTTCTTGAGAATCTGCTGTTGTCTATGGTGCTCTATGGTGACTGTTGTTGGTCAGCGTGCTCTATAGTGACTATTGTTAGGTGGAGTATGCTAAAAAGTGTCTGTTGTTGGGTAGGGTGCTCTATAGTGACTCTTGTTAAGTAGAGTGCTGTATAGTGACTATTGTTTGGTAGAGTGCTGTTTAGTGACTATTCTTGGGTAGGTTGCCCTATAGTGACTGTTGTTTGGTAGAGTGTTATATAGTAATAATTTATTGTAAAGGACTCTATAGTGACTGCTGTTGGGTAGTGCTCTATACTGGCTGTTTTATGGTAGGGTGCTCTATACTGACTGTTGTTGCTAGGGTGCTCTATACTGACTAAGGCTGGATGGGGTGCTTCATAGTGACTGTTGCTGGGTGGGATGCTCCATAGTGAATGTTACTGTGTAGAGTGCTCTATAGTGACTGTTGTTGTGTAGGTGCTAAATAGAGGCTGTTGCTGGGTAGGGTGTTCTATACTGACTGTTACTGGGAAAGTTCTCTATAGTGATTGTTGTGAAGTAGACTTCACTATAAGTGATTGTTATTAAGTGGAGATCAGTATAGGGACTGTTGTGTAAAGTTCTTTATAGTGACTGTTGTTGGATACAGTGCTCCATACTGGCTGCTGTAGAATAGAATGCTCTATAGCAACTGTTGTTGGGAAGGTGCTTTATCATGACTGTTTTTGTGTAGGGTGTACAAAGTGACTTTTTGTTTATGGTGTCCTAAAGTAACTGTTGGTCTGTAGAGTGCACTATAGTGACAATTTTTGTGTAGGTGCTCTGTAATGACAGTTCTCGGGTAGGTGCTCCATAGTGACATTTGTAGGGTACGTTCCTATATAGTGATTATTTGAAGAAAGCTCTATAGTGTCTGTTGTTATGTAGGGTACTCTCTAGTTATTGTTGCTGGGAAAGGTGCCCTATAATGACTGTTGCTAGATAGGATGCTCTATTGTTACTGTTGTTGTGTTGGGTGATGTATACTGACTGTTGCTGGAGTGTTGTATGTTGACTGTTTTTGGGTTGTTTCTCTTTATTGATTGTTTCCGAGTGCTGTGCTCTATAGTGAGTATTCTTGGGTTAGTGCACTATAGTGACTGTTGTTGAGTAGGTTGCTCTATAGTGACTGTTGTTGGGTAGAGTGCTCTATAATGACTGTTGTTGGATGGAATACAGCATAATGACTGTTGTTGGGTAGCGTGCTCTATAGTGACTGTTGTTTTGTAGAGTGCTCTATAGAAAATATGCTTTGGTAGGGTGCTCTATACTGACTATTGCAGTGTAGAGTGCTTTATAATGACTGCTTTGGGGTAGGTGTTCAATACTGACTGTTGTTGGGGAGAGTGCTGTGTAGTGACTATTGTTGCTTAGAGTGCTCTATAATGACTGTTGCTTGGTAGGGTGCTCTATAGTGTCTGTTGCTGTGTAGGTACTATATACTGACTGTTGTTGGGTGGGGTGGCTTTATACTGACTGCCGTTGGGTAGGTGCTCTATAGTAACTCTTGTTTGGTAGAATGTTCCATAGAGTCTGTTGTTAGGTATGGTGCAGTATAGTGACTGTTGCTGGGTGAAGTTCCCTATAGTGTTTTTTGTTGGGTGGAGTGCTCTAGATAGTGACTGTTTTTAGTAGGGTGCTCTATAGTGACTGTTGTTTTGAAGAGTGCTCTTTAGTGACTCTTCTTGGGGAGGATGTTCTATACTGACTGTTGGTAAAGTGTTTTTATTGACTTTTCTTGAATAGCTTGCTCTGTAATGACTGTAGATTTATAGGGTGCTCTATAGTGAGAGTTGTTGGGTAGGTACTATATAGTGCCTGTTTTGGGTGGGGTACTTTAAAGTGAATGTTTTTGGGTAGGTGCTCTGTAGTGACTGTTGTTTGGTAAAAAGCTCTATAAAGTAGGTTGTTGAGTATGGTGCAGTTTAATAACTGTTATTGGGTGTAGTTCTCTATAGTTTATGTTGTTGGGAAGAGTGCTCTAGATAGTGATTGTTGTCAGGTAGGGTGCTCTATAGTGACTGTTGATGGGTAGAGTTCGCTATACTGACAGTTTTTTGTAGAGTGCTTTATAGTGACTGTTGATAGGTAGAAGTTTTATAGGGACTGTTGTTGGGTAGGATGCCCTATATTTACTCTTTTTAGTAGGATGCTCTATAGGTGACTGTTGTTGCATATAGTGATTGACAGTGACTATTGTGCAGAGTAATCTATAGTGACTGTTGTTGGTTAGAGTACTCTATAATGACTGTTGATGAGCTAGCTGCTGTATAGTGACTGTGTTTGGGTAGGATTTTTTATAGTGACTTATTTTCTTATTTTGGTAGGGTGTTCTATAGTTACTGTTGTTGGAAAGGGTGCTCTGTAATGACTGTTATTGTGTCGAGTTCTCAAATTTGACTGTTGTTGCATAGGGTGCTCGATAATGACTGTTGTTAGATAGCGTGACCTAGAGTGACTGATGTTGTGTAGAGTGCTCTATAGTGACTGTTGCTGCATAGAGTTCTCTATTGTGACTGATACTAGGTAGGGTGCTCTATAGTGATTGTTGTTTTGTATAGTACTCTATAGTGAGTGTTGTTGGGTAGAGTGATTTATAGTGACTGTTGTTCGGTAGGTGCCCTATAGTGACCGTATATTGGCAGGCTCCTCTGTACTGGCTGTGGTTGGGTAGAGTGCTCTATACTGACTGTTGCTGGGTAGGGTGCTCTAAACTCACTCTTGCTAGGTAGCCTGCTCTACAGTTAATGTTGCTGTGTATGGTGCTCCATACTGATTGTTGGTGGGTAGGGTGTTCTACAGTGACTGTTTTTGGGTATGGTGCTCTATAGTGATTGTTGTTGGGTAGATGCTCTATACTGACTTGTTTTGCAGAGTGCTCTATAGTGACTATTATTGGGTAGAGTGCTGTATAATCACTGTTGTTTGGTAGGTGCTCTATAGTGACTGTCATTGGGCAGGCTCCTCTATACAGACTGTCATTGGATAGAGTGCTTTACAGTGATTGTTGCTAGGTAGGTTTTCCATAGTTACTGTTATGGGGTGGAGTGCTCTATGATGACGGTTTTTTTGGTAGGGTTCTCTTTAGTGACTATCACTGGGTAGAATGCTCTATAGTGACTGTTCTTAGGGGGAATGATCTATAGAAACTATTGTTGGGTAAAGAGCTCTTTAGTGACTGTTGGTGGGTAAAATGCTCTATACTGATTGTTGTTGGGCAGGGTTCTTTATAGTGACTTTTGTTTGGTAGAGTTCTCTATCATGACTGCATAGGCTGTTGTATACTGACTGTTGCTTTGTAGTGTGATTCATTTCGAGAGTTATTAGGTAAGGTGCTCTATAGTGACTGTTATTGTGTAGACTGCTCTGTATTGACAGTTGTATGGATATTCTTGCGTTGAGTGTAGTATAAATGACTGATGTTTGGTAAATTGATCCAAAGTGACTGTTGTTGTGTAGAGTGCTATATAGAAACTGTTATTAGGTGGAGTGCTTTATAGTGACTGTTGTTTGGTAGGTGTTCTGTAGTGACATTTGTTGGGTAGGGTGCTCTAGATTGATTGTTGTTGAATAGGGTGCTGTATAGTGATTTTTGTTGGTAGGGTGCTCTATAGTTACTTTTGTGTGTTGGGTGATATATATTCACTTTTTTGGGTTGGGTGCTCTATAGTGACTCTTGTTTGTTAGGTGCTATTTAATGACTATTGTTAAGTAAAGTGCTCTATAGTGACTGTTGTTGGGTAGAGTGCTCTATAGTGACTGTTTTTGGATCAGTGCTCTATGTTGACTGCTGTTTCATAGGTGATCTTTAGTAACTGTTGTTTGGTGGGGTGCTCTACAGTCACTGTTGCTAGGGAGACAGATCTATAACGACTGTTATTTGGGTAGGTCATCTATAGTGACTGTTGCTGGGTAGAGTGCACTATAGTGACTGTTGTTCATTACGTGCTCTATAGTGACTGTTGTTGGTGCTGTGCTATAGAAAGACTACTGTGGTGTAATGTGACCTGTAAATGATTGCTATTGGGTGAAGTTCTCTATAGTGAGTGTTGCTGTGTAGAGTGCTCAATAGTGTCTGTTGTTGGGTAGAGTTCTCTAAAGTGAGTGTTGCTGTGTAGGGTGCTCTGCAATGACTGTTGCCGCATAGGAGTGTTAGAGTCAATGATTTTGGGTATGTTTCTCTATATTGACTGTTGTCGGGTATGGTGTTTTATAGAACCCTTGTTGGGTAATGTGATCTATAGTAACTATTGTTGGGTAGGTGTTCTATAGTCACTGTTGCTGCATGGAAGCTCTGTAGTGACTCCTGTTGGGGAGGTGCTCCATACTGAAAGCTGTTGTGTATATGATCTATAGTGACTGTTGTGTAGGTTGCTCTGTATTGACTAATGATGGGAAGGGAGCTCTATACTGACTGTTGTTGGCTAGATGCTCCATAGTGACTGTTGTTGGATTGGGTGCTCTATAGTTACTGTAGTTTTAAAGGTGCTCCACAGTGACGTTTGCTGGGTAGGGTGCTCTATAGGTGACTGTTGTTGTGTAGGGTGCTCTAGAGTGACTGTTGTTGTGTAGGGTGCTCCAGAGTGACTGTTGTTGGGTAGGGTACTCTATAGTGACTGTTGCTGGCCAGTGTTATCTATAGAGAATGTTGTTTGCTGGGATGGTCTATAGTGACTCATTCTTTATTGCATTTTAGCTTTTGGGGTACATGTGCAGAACAGGCAAGACAGTTGCATAGGTACACACGTGGCAGTGTGTTTTGCTGCCTTCCGCCCCTTCACCTATATTTGGCATTTCTCCACATGCCATCCCTACCCCACTTCCCCCCTCACTGTCCCTACAATATTTCTGACAATAGACCTCAGTGTGTTGTACTCCGTTCCCTGTGTCCATGTGTTCTCATTTTTCATCACCCGCCTATGAGTGAGAATATGCGGTGTTTCCTTTTCTATTCTTGTGTCAATTTGCTGAGAATGATGTTCTCCGGATTCATCCACGTCCGTACAAAGGACATGAACTCATCATTTTTGATTGTTGCCTAATATTTCATGGTGTATATGTACCACATTTTCCCAGTCCAGTCAATCATCGATGGGCATTTGGGTTGATTCCAGGTCTTTGCTATTGTAAGCAGTGCAGCAATGAACATTCGTGTACATGTGTTCTTATAGTAGAACGATTTATAGGCCTTTGGATATATATCATGTAATGGGATTGCTGGGTGAAATGGAATTTCTATTTCTAGGTCCTTGAGTAATCGCCACACTGTCTTTAACAATAATTGAATTAATTTACACTCCCACCAGCAGTGTAAAAGTGTTCCTATTTCTCC
>CM052665.1:24327327-24412659 GCA_028533165.1 Leontopithecus rosalia
CCTACGCAAAAAAAGACACTATAGAGCTCCCTACGCAACAACAGTCACTACAGAGCACTATACCTACCCAACAAAAGTCACAATTTAGGGCTATCTAGCCAACAACAGTGACTAAAGAGAACTCTACCCAACAACAGTCACCTATGGAGCACTCTACCCAAAAACAGTCAGTAGAGAGCACCACACCCAAAAAGAGTCAGCATGGAGAACCTACCCAACATTATTCATTATAGAGCACCCTTTCCAGCAACAGTCACCATAAAGCACATACACAACCGCAGCCACTATAAAACCCTCTACCAAAAAACAGTCACTCTAGATTACCATATCCAGCAACACTGACATGAAGCATGTATCCAGCAACAGCTGCTATAAAGCAACCACACGACAACAGTTATTATAAAGCACCCTACCCAATAAGAGTCATTATAGAGCACTTTCCCAGCAACAGTCACTATAGAGCACACTACCCAGGAACAGTCACCATAGATCACCTACCCAACAACTGTTACTATAGAGAATTCTACTAAAAAAAATCACCATAGAGCTCTCTACCCAGCAACACTGACAATATTGCAACCTACCTAGAAACAGTCACTGTAGAGCACTCTATCCAACACCAGTCACTATTGAAAACCCTACCTATTAGCAGCCACTATAGAGGATTCTACCTAACCAACAGTGACTATAGAACATCCTACCCAGCAACAGTGACTGTAGAACATCCTACCCAGCAACAGTCAATATAAAGCACTGTACCCAACAGAAGTCAGTATAGAGCACCCTACCTGGCAGCAGCCATTATAGTGCTCCCTACACAACAACAGTCACTATAGAGAAATGTACTCAACAACAGTCAAAATAGAACACCCTCCCCAAAAACAGAAACTATAGAGCACCTGCCGAACAAGTCAGTATAGAGCACCCTACTTAAAACGGATACCACAGAGCACCTACCCTGTAACAGTCACTGTAGAGCCCTCTACTCAGCATCAGTCACTACAAAGCACACTACCCAACAATAGACAGTATAAATCAAAATTTCAACAACAGTCAATATAGAGCACTCCATCAAATAACAGTCATCATAAAGCACCCTACAAAACAACAGTCTCTGTAGAGAACCTAAACAAGTCACTGTAGATCAGTTTACCTAACAACAGTCACTATAGAGTACCTTCCCAACAACAGTCACAATAGAACTCTCTACTAAACAACAGTCACTATAAAAAACTCTTCTTTACCACTGTCACTATAGAACACCCTCCCCAAAAGCAGTCACTATAGAGTACCCGACCCAACACCAGTCAATATAGAGCACCCTACTCATCAATAGACACTATAGAGCACCCTTACAACAACAGTAAATATGGAGCACCTACCAAACCACTGTCACCATAAAGCACCCCACTCAAAAGCAGTCGCTATTAAGTAACTACTTAAGAAGAGTCATTATAGAGCACTCTAGGTATCAACAGTCACTATAGAACAACCCAGAGAACAACAGTTACTATAGAGAACCCTACCATCAAGAGACACCATACAACACCCTACACAACAATAGTCAGTATAGAACCCTCTACGCAACAGTCACTACAGAGCACCATAACCAACAACATTCACGATAGAGCACCTACCCAAAAATAGTCAGTATAGGGCACCTATTCAACAACAGTCACTGCAGAGCAGTCTACACAACAACAGTCTGAATAGAGCACTCCACCCAAAAACGGTCACTTATAAAGGACTCTACCCAACAAGAGTCACCAAAGAGCACCCCACCCACAGTCACTATAGAGCACCCTATCCAGCAACAGTCAGTACAGAGCACCGATTCAACAATAGTCAGTATAGATTACCCTACCCAATAGCAGTCACTACAGAGCACCCTACCCAACAACAGTCACTATAGAGAAAGCTACACAGCAACCATCACTATAGAGCACCCTATGTAGGAGAAGACCCTATACAACACTCTACCCAGAAACAGTAACTCTAGAGCAGCCTATCAAGTAACAGTCACTCTAGAGCACCCCATGCAACAATAGACAATATAGAGCACTACACACAACAACAGTCACTATAGAGCACCTACCCAACAACAGTCACTATAGAGCACCTACACAAAAACAGTCAGTATAGAGCCCTCTACACCTAAACAGTCACTATGGAGCACTGTACCCAGAAAGAGTCACTTTTGAGCATTCTAAAAAATAGTACTCAGTATCTAGAGCCCCCTATCAAACCACAGTCACTATAGAGCACCCTACCCAACAACAGTCACTACAGACCACTGCACCCAATAACAGTCACTATAGAGCACTCTACAAAATAATCACTATAAAACATTCCACCCAACAACAGTCACATATAGATTACTCTCGCCAACAGCAGTCACTGTGGAGAACCACACACAACAGCAGTCTCTATAGAGCACTCTACTCAACAGCAGTCGATATAGAGCACCCCATTAAACAACAGTGACTATAGAAAACTCACACAAAAACAGTCACTATTTAGATCACGCTACTTCAAAAATATTACTATATGGCACCCTACCCAGCAACAGTCAGTATTGAGCAGCCCAACCAAAAATAGTCACTATAAAGCATTCCACCCAAGAACAGTCACTTTACTGCATACCACCGAGCAACAGTTATAATCGAGCAC
This sequence comes from Leontopithecus rosalia, assembly GCA_028533165.1. Lineage (NCBI taxonomy): Eukaryota > Metazoa > Chordata > Mammalia > Primates > Cebidae > Leontopithecus > Leontopithecus rosalia. The sequence goes on from CM052665.1 coordinate 24,329,998, forward strand.
CATAACCAACAACACTCACTAAAGAGCACATACCCAAAATCAGTTACTATAGATCACCTACCTAACAACAGACAGTATAAAGCAACCTCCTAGACAACAGTCACTGTAGAGCACTTTATCCAAAAACAGTCACTATAGAACACTGTTCACAACAACACTCAACATAGGCCACTGCACCCAGCAACAGTCACTTATAGAGCACTCTACCCCACAATAGTCACTATAGACCACCCCACCCAACAACACGCACTATAGAGAATCCTACCCAAATATAGTCACTAAAGAGAACCCTATCCAATAACATTCACTGTAAAGAACCTACCCAACAACAGTAATTAAAGCGTACCTATCTAACAAGAGTCACTATAGAGCATGTCCCCAAAAAATTCAGCACAGAGAACCCTAAACAACAGTCCTTATACAGCAACTACCCAACAACAGTCACTATAGAGCACTCTACCCAACAAGAGTCAGTACAGAACACCCTACCCAAAAATAGTCAATATAGAGCACTCTACCCAGCAACCATCACTATAAAGCACCATACCAAACAACAGTTAATATAGAGCACTCTGCCCAACCAAAGTCACTCTAAAGCACTCTCCCCAAAACAGTCACTATACAGCACACTACCCAACAACAGTCACCATAAGGCACCTACTCAAAAACAGTCACTATAGAACAGCACATGCCACAACAGTCACTTTATAGTACGTACTCAAGGACAGTCACTCTAGAGCACCCAATCGAACAACAGTTACTATAGAGCACCCTACCCAACAGCAGTCACTGTAAAGAACGTATGCAACATAAATCACCATAGAACCCATTACACAACAATGGTCACTAAAGAGCACCCTTCCAACAACAGTCAATGTAAAGTACCTATCGAAAAATTGTTACTAAATAGCACCCCACCCCAAACCCATTCCTACACAGTACCTACTCAAGAAAATTCACTATAGAGTACTCTAACTAGCATCAGTCAATATACAGCACCCCAACCAGCAACAGTCACTATAGAGCACCCTACCCATAAATAGTCACTACAGAAAACCCTACCAAACAACAGTCAGTATAGAGGCCTCTACCCAACAACAATCAGTATAGAGCACCATACACAACAGCAGTCACTATACAGCACCTTCCCATCAACAGTCACTATAGAGCCCTCTACCCAATAATGGTCACTATAAAGCACTCTAACCAGCAACAGTCTCTATAGTTCACCCCACCAAACATCAATCACTATAGAGCATTCTACCCAGCAGCAGTCACTTAAGAGCACCTATTCAACAGTAGTCACTATAAAGCACACTAAGCAGAAACAATCAGTATAGAGCACCCTACCCAACAACAGTCTCTATGGAGAATGCTACACAACATCAGTCCATATAGAGCACACTATGCAGCAACAGTCCCTATAGAGCACTCTATCCAAATAGAGTCTCTCTACAACACTCTACCCTGCAACAGTCACTATACAGCACCCTTCCCAGCAAAAGTCACTATTCAGCATTCCACCCAACAACAGTCAGTACAGAGCAATTACCCAACAGCAGTCACTATAGATCATTTACTGAACAACAGTCACTTTAGAGCCCTCTACCCAACAACAGTCACTATAGATTACCCAACCACAGAAACTATAATGCACTGTACCCCACAACAGTCACTGTAGAACACCCTATCCAAGAACAGTCACTATAGAACAATCTACCCAACAACAGTCACTGTAGAGCACTCTACAACAACAGTCCCTATAATGAACTCCACCAAACAAAAGTCAGTATAGAGCACCCTACATAGAAAAAGTCACTATAGAGCACTCTACCCCACAAGAGTCAACATAGAACACCCTACACAATAACAGTCAGTATCTAGAGCCCCCTACCCGGCAACAGTAACTATAGAGCAACCTTCCCAACAACAGTCACTACAGAGCACTCCACCCAACAACAGTCACTATAGAGCACTCTACAAAATAGTCACCACAGAACATTCCACCCAACAACACTCACTTATAGCACACTCTACCCAACAACAGTCACTATAGATAAACCCACACAAAAGCAGTCACTATAGAGCACCTACTCAAAAACAGTCGATATAGAGCATCCTACAAAACAACAATCATTATAGAGCCCCGACCAAACAACAGTCACTTTCTAGAGCACTGTAACAAAAAGCAGTCACTATTGAGCATATTACACAGCAACAGCCAGTATTGAGCACCCCATCCAAAAACAGACACTATAAAGCACTCCACCCAGGAACAGTCACTATAGTGCACACTACAAAACAACAGTCACTGTAGAGCATGTACCCAACAACAGTCACTAAAGAGCACCCTACCCAACAGCATTCACTTTAGATCACCTACCCAAAAACAGTCATTATAAGCAACCTCACTGACAACATTCACTGTAGAATAGTCTACCCAACATCAGTCACTATACAGCACTGTACACAACAGTCACTTTGAGTACTGCACCAAACAGGAGTCACTGAAAGCACATACCCAACAACAGTCATTATAGATCACACTACCCAACAGAAGCCACAATGGATTCCCTACACCACAACATTCACTAAAGAGCACCGTACCAAGCAACAGTCACTAAAGTGCACGTATTCAACAATAGTCACTATGGAGCACCCTAACAAATAACAATCACTATAGAGAACTCTACCCAACAACAGTCATTATTAGAGCTCTCTACCCAACAACAGTCACAATAGACCAACCTACAAACAATAGTCACTATAGAGCAGTCTACCCAACAACAGTCACTACGGAGCACCTACATAACAGCAGTCACTAAAGAGGACCCTACTCAAAAGATGTCAGTATAGAGCACCTACCCAACAATAGTCACTATAGAGCTATCTACCCAGAAACAGTTACAATAGAGCACTCAACACAACAGTAACTATAAAATACTTCACCAAACAACAGTCCCCTATATAGAACTCTACCAAATAACAGACACTATACAGCAACCCACCCAACAACAGTCATTATAGAGCAAACTACCCAACAGCAGTCAGTATAGAACACTGTGTCCAACAAAAGTTACTATTGAGCACCTAACCAACAACAGTCACTATGGATCACCCTTCACAGCAGCAGTCATTATTCAGCACATGGTCAAACAATAGTCACTATTGAACACCCTACCAAACAAGAGTCACAATAGAGCACTCTACCCAACAAGAGACATTATGGAGCACCCTACAAAACAACATTTACTGTTGAGCACTCTACCCAACAACAGTCACTACAGAGCACCTTTCCAACAACTGTCACAACAGAACACCTGCCCAACAACAGTCACTATAGAGTACCAACTCAAGAACAGTCACTATAGAGAACTCTACCAAACAACAGTCACTATAGAGCACCCTACAAACAACAGTCACTACAAAGCACCGAACAGAAAAACACTCACTACAGAGCACCTACCCAACAACAGTTGCTATAGAGCATCGCTTACCACCTGTCACTATAGAGCAGATACACAACAGTCACCATAGAGAACAACTATATCCAACAACAGACATTATAGAGCAGGCTACACAACAACAGTCACTATAGAGCACCTACCCAACAACAATCACTATGGAGCACTTAGCAATCAACACTGACTATAGGGCACCCTACAAACAATAGTCACTACATAGCACCGCACAGAAAAACACTCACTATAAAGCGCCTACCACACTGTAGATACTATAATGCACCTACCCAACAACATTCACTATGGATCACCTACCAAACAACAGTCACTATAGATTCCTCTACCTAACAGTCACTATACCACACCATACTCAAAACAGTCACTATATAGCACTCTCCTCAAAAACAGTCAATATAGAGCGCCCTACCCAACAGGAATCCCCATGGAGCACTCCATCAAAAAAAACATTATAGAGCACCCTATGCAAAAGCTGTCACTATAGAGCACTCTACTTCACCAGTGTAAATATAGAGCAACCTACACAATAACAGTCAGTATGTAGAGCTCCCTACCCAGCAACAGTCACTGTAGAGGCCCCTATGCAACAAAACTTACTACAGTGAACTCCAACCAACAACAGTCACTATAAAGCACTCTACAAAATAGTCACTATAGAACACTCCACCCAGCAACAGTAATTTATAGAGCACTCTACCCAAGGACAGTCAATATATAGAACCCCACACAACAGCAGTCACTATAGAGAACCTTACCAACAACAGTTGTATAGAGCACCTTACTAAACAACAATCACTATAGAGCACCTACCAAACAACAGTCACTATCTAGAGCACTCTACACAGAAGCAGTCAGTATATAGCATTATGCCCAGCCACAGTCAGTAAAGAGCACCTTACCAAACAACATTCACTATAGAGCACTCTACCCAACAACTGTCACAATAGAGCACCCTCCCAACAACAGTTACTGTAGAGTACCAACTCAAGAACTGTTACTATACAGAGCTATATCAAAAAACAGTCACTATTGAACACCCTACCAGCAACAGTCACTATATAACACCTTACAGAACAAGAGTCACTATAGAGCACCGACTCAACCATAGACACTAGAGAGCACCTACACAAAAAGTGTCGCTATAGAACATCTACCCCACAACAGTCAGTATAGGGCAGCTACCCAAAAACAATCTTTATGGAGAACTATACCCAATAACTGTCACTATAGAGCACCCCACCCAAGGACCGTAACTATAAAGTACCTACTCAAGAACAGTCACTGTAGAGCACTCTGCCTAGAAAGAGTCAGTATAGAGCAAGTAACAAAAAACAGTCAACAAAAAGAGTCACTATAGAACACCTACCAAAAAAAGTCAGTATAGAGCACCCTACCAAGCAGCAGTCCGTATAAAGCACCTTCCCAAAAACAGTGACTATTGAGTTCTATACCCATCAACAGCCAGCAGAGAGAGATTTCAACCAAACAATTGTTGGTATAGAGCCCCCTATCCAATAACAGTCAAAATCGAGCAATTCACCCAATAACAGTCATTATAGAGCACCCTACCAACAACTGTCACTGTATGGCAAAAACCCAACAACAGACACTATAGAGCACCTTAACAACAGTCACTATAGAGCACCTAATTACCAACAGTCAGTATAGAGCACATACCGAACAGTCACTATAGAGAACTCAACGCAGCAACAGTCACTATAAATCACACTTCCCAGCAACAGTCACTATAGAGCAGCTTCCCAACAACAGTCAAGCTAGAGCACCCTACCCAAAAACAGTAAATAAATAGCACCCTAACAAACACCATCAGTTTATAGCACCAACCCAGCAACAGACACTATAGAGCACCTTGACTGTAACAGTCACCATAGAGCACCTAACCACCAACAGTCACTATAGAACACCTACCCAGCAACAGTCACTATAGAGAACTCTACCCAACAACAGTCACTATAGAGCATGCTACCCAGCATCAGTCACTTTAGAGCACCCTACCCAAAAAAGTCACTATAAAGCACCCAACCCAACTACAGTCACTATAAGGCACCATACCTAACAACATTCAGTATAGAGCACCCAGCTAAACAACATTCACTATAGATCACTCTATCCAACAACAGTCACTATATAGCACCTACCGAATGACTGTCACAATAGAGCAGCCGCCCAACAACAGTCACTATTGAATACCAACTCAAAACAGTCACTATAGAGAACTCTATCAAACATCAGTCACTACAGAGCACCCTGCCACAACAGTCACTATATGGCACCCCACAGAAAATCTGTAACTATGGAGCACCTACAAACTGTAGGCACTATACAGCACCTACTGAAAAACAGTCTTTGTAGAGCATCTACTCACCAACAGTCACTATAGAGCAGACTCCCAACAACAATCACTATAGAAAACTATACCCAACAACAGTCACTATAGAGCACCACACCCAACAACAGTCACTATAGAATACCTTCTCAAAAACAGTCACTGTAGAACACTCTACCTGGAAACAGTCACTATTGAGCACAAAACGAAAAACAGTCATTAAGAGCACATACCTTAAAAGAGTCACTATAGAGCAACTACTAAACAACAGCCAGTAGAGAGCACTGTACCCGGCAACAGTCCATATAGAGCATCTTTTCAACAACTGTGACTATTAAGCTCTATACCCATCAACAGTCAGTAGAGAGAATTCTACCAATGAACAGTCACTATGTAGCCCATACCAAACAACAGTCAATACCGAGAACTTCACCCAACAACAGTCACGATAGAGCACCCTAACCAAAAAGAGTAAATATAAAGCACCCTACCAACATCAGTCACTCTATAGCATCAACGCACCAACAGACACTAAAGAGCACCTTCACAGCAAAAGTCAATGTAGAGCACCCTACCCAACTACAGTCACTATAGAGCACCCACCCAACAAGAGTCACTTTAGAGAACTCTACCCAACATCAGTCTCTATAGAGCACAGTACACAACAGCAGTCACTGTAGAGCACATTACCCAACAACAGTCACTATAGATCACTCTACACAAAAAGGGTAACTATGGAACACTTCACCGAACATTCACTATAGAGAATCCTACCCAATTACAGTCACTATTCAGCACGCTACCAAGGAACAGTCACTATAGAGCACACTACAAAGCACCACTTTCTATAGAGCACTCTTCCAAAGAACAATCAATATAGAGCATCCTACGAAACAACAGTTACTAGAGTACTTTACATAAAAATGGTCACTATAGAACACCTACCCAACCACTGTCAACATAACGCTCCCTACCCAGCAACAGTCACTATAGAGCATTCTACCAAATAACTCTCAATATAGATCATCTAACCAACAACAGTCATTATAGAACACCTACCCAACAATAGTTAGTATAGAGCACCTATGCAACAACAGTAACTGTAGATCACATATCCAACAACAGTCACTATACAGCACTTTACATAACAACAGTTACTCTAAAGCACCGTACACAAAAAAGTGAGTATAAGAAACCCTTCCCAAAAACAGTCACTATACAGCTCCTACACAACAACAGTCACTATAGAGCACCCAGCACAGCAACAGTCACCATTGAGCACTTTGTGCAACAACAGTAACTATAGAGCACCCTACCCCACAACAGTCAAGGTAAAGCACCCTACCCAAAAACAGTAAATATCGAGCACCCTACCAAGAACAGTCACTATATAACACCTACCCAACAACAGACACTATAGAGCTCCTACACACCAACAGTCATTAGAGAGTACCTACCCACCAACAGTCACTAAAAAGCACCTACCCAACAACAGTCACTATAGAGAACTCTACCCAACAAGTCACTACAGAGCAACTTACCCAACAACAGTCACTATACAGCACTCTTTCCACAACAATCACTATAGAACACCTAACCATCAATGGGATCTACGGAGCCCTCTACCCAACAGGAGTCACTGTAGAGCACTCTATCTTACAAAAGTCACTATAGAGTACTCAACAGAACAACAGTAACTATAGAACACTCCAACAAACAACATTCACTATAGAGCACCCTACCAATAACAGTCATTATAGAGCACCCTACAAGCAAGAGTCAATACAGAGCACCCTACAAAGCATCAGTTACCATAGAGAATTGTACACAAGAACAGTCACTAGAGATCACCCTACCCAACAACTGTTACTATAGAATACTTTACCTAAAAACGGTCACTATAGAGCACTTACACCACAACTGTCACTCTAAATCTTCCTACCCAACACCAGTCACCATAGAGCAACCCACTCAACTACAGTCAATATACATCATCTTTTCAAAATCAGTCACTATACAGCACCTACCCAACAACAGTCACTATAGAGCACATACCCAACTAAAGTCACTATAAAGCACTATACACAATAGTTAATATAGAGCACCATACCCCAAAACAGTCAGTATAAGAAACCCTACCCAAAACAGTCACTATGCAGCTCCTACCCAAGAACAGTCACTATAGAGCACCCTATTCAGCCACAGTCAGTATCGAGCACTTCACCCAACAACAGTCACTATAGAGTACCCTACTGAAAAACTGTCATGATAGAGCACCCTAAATAAAAACAGCAAATATAGAGCACCCCATCAACAACAGTCACTCTATAACACCTCTCTAACATCAGACACTATGGAGAACCTACGAAACAACAGTCACTATAGAACAGCTACACAACATCAGTCACTATAGAGAACCTATCCAACAAGAGTCACTATAGAGAACTCTACCCAACAACAGTCACTATAGAGCAAACTACCCAACAACAGTCAGTATAAACGACTCTCCCAACAACAATCACTAAAGAGCACTTACCCATCAACAGTGACTATGGAGTCCTCTATCCAACAGCAGTTACTATACACCACTCTACCAAAAAACAGTCACTATAATGCACTCTACACAACAGTAACTATAGAACACTCCACCGAACCACATTCACTCTAGAGCACCCTACTTAATAACAGTAATTATAGAGCACCCTACCAAGCAAGAGTCAGTATAGAGCACCCTACAAAGCATCAGTTACTGTAGAGCACTCTACCCAAGAACAGTCACTATACAGCACCCTACTTAACAAGTTACTATGAAGTACTGTACCTAGAAACTGTCATTATAGAGCACCAAACCAACAACTGTCACTATAGAGCAACCTACCCAAAAACAGTCAATATAGATCATCTACCCAAAAACAGTCACTATAGAGCACCAACCCAACAGCCGTCACTATATAGCACCTATGCAACAACAGTCACTATAGATCACCTACTAAAAAACGGTCGCTATAGAGCACTCTACCCAACAACTGTTGTTATAGAGCACCATAAACAACAACATTCAATATAGGGAACCCTACCCCAAAACAGTCACTATACGTCTCTTACCCATCAACAGTAAGTATAGAGCATTCTACCCAGCAGCAGTCACTATAGAGAACTCTACACAACAACTGTTACTATAGAGCACTCTATGCAACAACAGTCATCATAGAGCACCGCAACCAACAAGAGTCACTATAAAGTACCTACTCAAGAACAGTTTTTATAAAGCACTTTATCAAAAAGTCACTATAGAGCACTTATGCAAAATGAGTCACTATAGAGAACTTACCAAACAACAGTCATTATAGAGCACCCTACACATTAGCAGTCTGTATAGAGCACTTTCCCAACAACAGTGAGTATAAAACTCTCTACCCATTAACAGTCAGTAGAGGGAACTCTACCCAACAACAGTCACTATAGAGCACCCTACCCAATAAGAGTCACTATCAAGCACTTCACCCAGAAACAGTCAGTATAGAGCACCGTACCCAAAACAGTAAATATATAGCACCCTACCAACAACAGTCAGTATATAGCACCTACCCAACAACAGTCACTAAAGAGCATCTACCCAACAACAGTCACTATAGAGCACCCAACACAGCAAAAGTCCATATGGAACACCGTCTCAACAACAGTGAATATAAAGCTCTCTACCCATCAACAGTCAGTAGAGAGAACTCTACTCAACAACAGTCACTACAGAGCACTCTACCAAACAAGAGTCACTATCGAGCATTTCCCCCAAAATGAGTCATTATAGATCACCATACGGAAAAACAGACACAATAGAACACCCTATGAACAAGCAATAAATATATAGCACCCTACCAACAGCAGTCATTGTATAGCACTTACCCAACAACAGACACTATCGAGCACCTACCAGCCAACAGTCACTATAGAGCACCTACCCAACAACAGTCACTATTGAGAACTCTACACAACAACAGTCTCTATAGAGCAACTGGACAGCAACAGTCACCATAGTGCACCTACCCAACAGTCAGTATAGAGCACCTACTTAACAACAGTCACTATTGAGAACTCTACCCAACAACAGAGCACCTACCTAGCAACAGCAACTATCGAGAGCACTCTACCCAACAACAGTAACTATAGAAAACCCTATCCAACAACAATCACTATAGAGCACCCTACCCAACAACAGTCAGTATAGGGCACTCAACCCAGCAATAGTCACTATAAAGCACCTACAGAAATACAGTCAGTATGCAGCACCCTACTCAGCAACATCCACTATACAGTAGCTACCTAATAACAGACGCTATACAGCACTCTACACAACAGTCACTACAGAGCACCTACCCAACAACAGTCACTATCTGGAGCACTCTACCCAACAACAGTAACTATAGAACACCCTACCCAACAACAATCACTATGGAGCACCCTATCCAACAACAGTCAGTATAGAAAACCCAACCAAGAAAAATCTCTAGAGAGAGCCCTACACAATAACATTAACTATTGAGCACTCTACCCAGCAACAGTCACTGTATAACACCGTAGCAAACAACAGTCACTAAAAGCACCTTACCAAAGAACAGTCACTATAAAGCACCCTATACAATAGTGCAGTGTAGTGTGTAGTGTAGCCTACACAATAGTGTAGTGTGCTCTATGATGACTGTTCTTTTGTAGGGTGCTCTATAGTGACTTTTGCTGCATAGCATGCTCTATAGTGACTATTGTTGCGTGGAGTAATCTATGGTGACTGTTGATGGATAGAGTACTCTATACTGACAGTTGTGTAGGTGTTCTACACTGACGGTTGCCTGGTAGTTGGCTTTATGGTGACTCTTGTTGGATAGTGACTGTTGTTTGGGGTTCTCTATAAGGTCTGTTGTTGATTAAAGTGATCTATAGGTGATTGTTGTGTAGTGGAGTTCTCTATAATGACTGTTGCTGTATAGAGGGTTCTGCAGTGACTGTTGTTAAGTAGTCCTCTGTAGCGACTGTTGTTGTGTAGGGTGCTTTTTAATGACTGTTGTTGGGTATGGTGCTCTAAAGTAACTCTTGTCATGTAGACTGCTCTATAGTAACTCTTGTTGGTTTGGGGTGCTCTATACTGACTGTTAGAGTGCTTTATAGTGACTGATGTTGCAAAGTTGCTCTATGGTGACTGTTGTTGTGTGAAGTACTCCCTAGTGACTCTTGTTGGGTAACATTTTTTATAGTTACTGTTGTTGTGTAGATTGCTTTATAGTGACTCTTATTGGGTAAAGTGCTCTATAGTGACTTTTGTTGGATGAAGTACTCTATTCTGACTGTTGTTTGGTATGATGCTGTAAAGTTACTGTTGTTGGGTGGGGTACTCTATACTGACTTTTGCTGTGTGAGGGGCTCAGTAGTGACTGTTGTTGGGTACAGTGCTCTAGATAGTGACTCTTCCTGGTTTGGGTGCTCTATAGTGAATGTTGTATTGTGTAGTGCTCTAAATAGTGACTGTTGTTGGGTAGCGTGCTCTATCCTGACTGTTGTTGGGTAATGTGCTCTATAGTGACTGTTGTTGGGTGGAGTGCTCTATAATATCTGTTTATGGATTGGGAGCTCTCTAGTGACTGTTGCTGGGTAGGTTATTTTATAGTTACTCTTTTCTTGTGGACTGCTCCACAGTGACTTTTTTGTCAGGATGCTTCATAATGACTGTTTTTTGTAGAGTGCCATATGCTGACTTTTCTTGGGTAGAGAGTTCTATACTGACTGTTGTTGGGTAGAGTGCTCTATAGTGAGTCTTGTTGGATAAAGGGGTTTATAGTGACTGTTGTTGCATAGGTGATCTACAGTCACTGTTGTTGTGTAGGGTGCTCTGTAGTGACTGTTGTTAAGTAGGGTTCTCCATAGTGACAGTTGTTGGGTGCAGGTCTCTGTAGTGACTGTTGTTAGTTGGGGTGCACTATGGTGACTGTTGTTGTGTACAGTTATCTATAGTGACTGTTTTTGGGTTCAATGCTCTATAGTGAATGTTGTCGGGTTGCATTCTGCATAATGATTTGTGTGGGGTGCTCTATACTGACTGTTTCAGGATGGGGTGCTGAATAGTGACTATTGTTGGAAAGAGTGCTATAGATACTGACTGTTCTTTAATTGGGTCCTCTAAAATGACTGTATTTGGGTAGTGTGCCCTATAGTGACTGTTGGGTAGTGTGCTCTATAGTGACTATTCTTGGTAGGGTGATCTACAGTGACTGTTTTTGGGTTGGGTGCTATATAGTGACTGTTGTTAAGTAAGGTGCTCTATACTGACTGTTTTTGGGTAGAGTGCTCTATAGTAGCTGTTGTTAGGTAAAGGGCTTTATACTGATGTTTTTGGTAGATGCTCTATAGTGACTTGTTGGGTGGGGTGCTCTATAATGACTAGTGTTGTGTAGAGTTCTTTTAAGTTACTGTTGTTTGGTGGAGTGCTCTATAGCAATTTTTGTTGTGTAGAATGCTCTATAGTGACTGTTGTGTAGGTGTTTTCAACAGACTGCTTTTGGGTATGTGCTGTATAATGACTGCTGTTGGGTAGGTGCTCTGTAATGACTGTTTTTGGGTAGGTGCTCTATAGTGACTGATTTTGGTTAGGGTGCTTTATAATAACAGTTGTGTGGTGTGCGCTATAGTGACTATTGTTGGGTGGAGTGCCCTATTTCATCTGTTGTTGGGTGGGGTGATCTACAGTAACTGTTGCTGGGTAGAGTGCTCTAGATAGTGACTGTCATTGCGTAGGTGCTCTATAGTGATTGTTGTTGGGTAGGGTACTTTATAGTGACTGCTGTTTGATAGGGTGGTCTATACAGACTGTTTTTGGTTTGGGTGCTCTACAGTGAATGTTTCTGGGTAGAGTGCCATATAGATGACTCTTGTTGGGTAAAGTGCATTATACTGACTTTTGTTGGGTAGGTGGTTCCAGATACTGTCTGTTATTAAGTAGGGTGCTCTATATTGATTGTTTTTGTTTAGCGTGCTCTATAATAACAGTTGTTGGGTGGTATGTGCTATAGTGACTGTTGTTGGGTGGAGTGCCGAATTTTGTCTGTTGTTGTTTGGGGTGCTCAATACTGACTTTTGTTGGGTGGGGTCCTCTACAGTAACTGTTGTTGGGTAGAGTGCTCTAGATAGTGACCGTCATTGTGTAGGTGCTCTATAGCGATTGTTGTTGGGTAGGGTACTCTCTAGTGACTGCTGTTTGATAGGGCGGTTTTTGGTTTGTGTGCTCTACAGTGAATGTTTCTGGGAACAGTGCTATATAGGTGACTCTTGTTGAGTAAAGTGCATTATACTGACTTTAGTTGGGTAAGGGGCTCTATATATTGTCTGTTGTTAGGTAGGCTGCTCTAGAGTGACTGTTGTTGAGTAGAGGGATTTAGATACTGTTATTGGTAGGGTGCTTTATAGTGACTGTTGTTAAGTACAGTGATCTATAGTGACTGTTGTTAGGTGCTCTATATTGACTGTCATTGGGTGGAATACTCTTTAGTGCCTGTTGTTGGGTAGGTTCTGTATAATGACTGTTACTAGATGGGGTGCTCGAGAGTGACTGTTGCTGAGTAGAGTGCTCTATGCTGACTGTTGTTGGGTAGATAGAGGGCTTTATAGTAGTTTGAGGAGTAGGTGCTCTATTGTGACACTTGTTGAATAGTGTTCTCTATAGTGACTCTTTTTGGGTATGGCATTTTATAGTGATTTTTGTTGGGTAGAGTGTTCTATAGTGACTGTGGTTGGGTAGGTGTTCTATAGTCTTTGTTGTTGTGTAGGTGATCCATAGTGACTGTTGTGTTGGATGTTCTATAGTGACTTTTGTTGGTTACAGTGATCTATAGTGACTGTTGCATAAATTTCTCTACTGTGACTGCTGTTAAGTAGGTGCTCTATAATGACTGTTGCTCTGTATGTTCCTCTCTAGTGACTTTAGTTAGGTAGAGTGCTCTATAGTGACTGTTGTTGGTAAGTGGGCTCTAAAGTGACTGTTGTTTTGTAGGTGATATATAGTGACTGCTGTTGGGTCGGTGCTCTATAGTCACTGTTTTTGTGTGGAATTTTGCATAGGGTCTGTTGCTGTGTAGTGTGCTCTATAGTGACTGTTGCTGGGTAGGGTGCTCTAGAGTGACTGTTTCTGGGTAGTGTGCTCTATAGTGACTGTTATTGGTTGGGAGCTCTAGATACTGACTGTTATTGTGTTGGTGAACTATAGTGACTCTTGTTGGGTAGAGTGCTCTGCAGTGACTGTTTATGGCTTGAAGGCTCTACAGTGACTGTTGTTGGGTAGGTGCTCTATAGTGACGGTTTTTGGGTAGGTACTTTAGAGTGACTTTTGCTGGGTAAGTGCTCCATAGTGAATGTTGTTGGCTGGAGTGCTTTATAGTGACTGTTGCTGCATAGAGTGCTCTATAGTGACTTTTGCTAGGTACCATGCTCTATAGTGACTGTTGTTGGTTAGGTTGCTCTATAGTGACTGATGTTTGTTAGAGTGCTCATTAGTGACTATTGTTAAATAGGTGCTCTGTACTGACATTTGCTGGGTAGTGTTCTCTATAGTGACTGTTGTTAGGTGAGGCTCTATGGTGACCGTCATTGGGTAGAGTTCTCCATAAGTGACTGTTTTTGGGTGCAGTGCTCTATAGAGACTGTTGTTGTGTAGAGTGATCTAACGTGACTTGTTGGGTAGCTTGCTTTATACTGACTGTGGTTCGGTAGGCAATCTATAATGACTATTGTTGAGTACAGTGCTCTCTAGTGACTATTGTTGGGTACGGTGCTTTATTGTGACTGATGTTGGGTAGAGTGCTTTTTAATGATTGTTGTTGGGTAGGTGGCCTATGCTGACTGTTGATGGGTAAGTCCTGTATAATCACTTTTCTTGGGTAGGTTCTCTATAGTGACTGTTGTTAGTTATTCTGCTCTATAGTAACTGCTGTTGGGTAGGGTGCGCTATAGTAAATGTTGTTGTTTGGAGTGCTCTATACCATCTGTTGTTAGGTGGAGTGCTTAATACTGACTGTTGTTGAGTGCGGTGCTTCATAGTGACTGTGGTTTGGTAGAGTGCTGTATATACTGACTGTAACTGAGTAGGTTCTCTAAAGTGATTGCTGTTGGATATTGAGCTTTATAGTGACTGTTGTTTTGTATTGTGGTCTATAAGGACTATTGTTAGGTGAGGTGCTCTATAGTTACCATTGTTGGTTACAGTTCTTTATAGATGACTCTTGTATTGTAGGGTGCAGTATAATGACTTTTGTTGTGTAGATGCTGTATAGTGACTGTTGCTGAGTAGTGGGTTCTATTATGACTGGTGTTGCGTAGGGTGCTCTACACTGACTGTTGCTGCATAGAGTACACTATACTGACTTTTGTTGGGTACAGGGTTCTATCGTGACTGTTGATGTCAAGTGCTCTATAGTGAGAGTTTTTGGTAGGTACTCTAGAATGAGTGTTGAGCAAGGTGGTTTATATTGGCTTTAGTTCACTAGGTGCTCTATAGTGTCTGTTTTGGGGCAGGTGCTCTAAAATGACTTGTTAGGTAGGGTGCACAATAGTGGAGGTTGTTGGCTGGGTGCATTATAGTGGCTGTTCCTGGGTAGGGTGCTCAATAGTGACTGTTCTTGGGTAAAGTGTTCTATAGTCACTGTTGTTGGTCAGAGTGTTCTATATTGAATGTTGATGGGTAAAGGGCTCTAAAGTGACTGTTGTTGAGTAGGTAATCTACAGTGACTGCTGTTGGGTCGGTACTTTATAATGACTGTTTTGGGTGGATTTCTGTATAGTCACTGTGGTTTGCCAGCATGCTCTATAATGACTGTTGCCTGGTAGGGTGCTTTAGAGTGACTGTTGTTGTTAGAGTGCTCTATACTGACTGGTGCTGCAAATTCTTTTTATTGACTGTTACTGGGTAGCATGCTCCATAGTGAGAGTTGTTGGGTAGAATGCTCTATAGTGACTGTTGTTGAGTAAGATGCTTTACAGCGACTATCTTTGAATAGGGGCTTTTTACTGACTGTTGCTGTGTATGGTGCTCTATACTGCCTGTTGTTGGATAGGTGCTCTATAGAAACTCTTGGTGGGTAGGTTCTCTACAGTGACTGTTGCTGCATAGGGTTCTCTACCATGAGAGAACCATAGTGACTATTGTTGAATAGGTGCTCTTTATGGGTGGTTGTGGTGTCGGGTGCTCTATAGTGACTGTTGCTGAGTGGGGTGTTCTCTGGTGACTGCTGTTGTGTAGAGTGCTCTATAAGTGACACTTGTTGGCTGGAGTGCTCTATAGAGACTCATGTTGTGTAGACAGCTCTATAGTGACTGTTGTAGGGGAAAGTGATCTACAGTGATTTGTTGGGTAGCTTGCTTGATACTGACTGTTGTTCATGATCTATAGTGACTGTTGTTGGGTACAATGCTCTATTGTGATTATTGTTATGTAGTGTGCTTTTTGTGACTATTTTTGGGTATGGTACTCAATTATGACTGTTGTTGGTTAGAGTGCTCCATAGTGACTATTTATGGGTAGGTGCCCTATAGTGACTGTTGCTTGGTATGTGTTCTATAATAACTGTTGTTTTGTAGGTACTCTATATTGACTGTTTTTGGTTAGGGTGCTCTATAGTTACTGCTTTTGTGTTGGGTGTGCTATAGTGAATGTTGTTGCATGGAGTTCTCTATAGTGTCTGTTCTTGGTTGGGGTGCTCCATGATGACTGTTGTTGCATAGGGTGTTATATATTGTGACTGTTGTTGTGTAGGTTCTCCATAGGGATTGTTGTTGGATATCATGCTCTATACTGACTCTTGTTGTGTAGGGTGCTCTATAGTGACTGTTGTTGTGTAGGGTGCTCTATAGTGACTGTTGTTGTGTAGGGTGCTCTATAGTGACTGTTGTTGGGTGAGCTGCTCTAAAGTAAATGTTGTTGGTAATAGTGCTTTTTAGGTCACTGTTGCTGTGTGGAGTGTTCTATAGTGACTATTGTGTAGAGTCCTCTATAATGACTGTTGTTGGCCAGAGTTATCTACAGTGACTATTGTTCGGGAAGTACTCTATATTGACTCTTTTTCGGTAAGGTGGACTACAGTGACTGTTTTTTGGTAGCTGTTATATAGTGACTGTTGCTGGGTAGCATGCTCCACTGAGACTGGTGTTGGGTAGGGTGATTTATAGTGACTGTTTTTTGGTAGAGTGCTGTATAGTGATGGTGGTTGGGTAGAGGGGTCCATAGTGACTCTTGATTGGTAGGTGGTCCATAGTGACTGTTGTTGGTTAGGTCCCTTATAGTAAATGTTGTTGGGTAGGAGCTCTATAATTTCTGTTGTTGGTTAGGATGCTTAATAGTGAGTATTACTTGTATGGTGGTGTACACAAATGGTGGTTAACTACGGCACTCTATACTGACTGTTGCTGGGTATGGTGCTCTACAGTGACTGTTGCTGGCTGAATTGCTCTTTACAGACTGTTGCTGGGTAAATTTCTTTATAGTTACAGTTTTTTTGTAGGTACTCTATAGTGACTGTTGATGGGTAAGGTGCTCAATAGTGACTTTTGTTCAGTAGTTTGCTCTATCATAACTATTGGGTACAGTTCTCAATTGTGACTGTTGTTGGGTAGGTCGTTCTCTAATGACTGTTGTTGAATAGTGTGGTTTATAGTGACTGTTGTTGGGTTTAGTGTTTTACACTGAATGTTGTTGTGTAAAGAGTTCTGTAGTGACTATTGTTTTGTAGGGGATCTATAGTTATTGTTGTTGGATAAGTACTCTATAGTGACTGTTGTTGCATTGGTTGCTCTATAGGGACTCTTGTTGGGTACATTGTTGTATAGTGACTGTTGTTGGTAGAGTTCTCTATAGTAAATGTTGTTGGGTAGGTGCTCTATAATGGCTTTTGTTGGGAAGGTGCTCTATGGTGACAATTGTTGGGTAGGTGCTTTATAGTGTGTGTTCTATGGCAGGTGCTCCATAGTGACTCTTGTTAGGTAGGGTGCTTTATAATAAGTGTTGTTGGCAAGGTGCTCTATAATGACTGTGATTGAGTAGGGTGCTGTATAGTGACTGTTGGACAGGGTGCTATATATTGACTACGTAGAGTAGAGTGCTCTACAGTGACTGTTGTTGGGTAGGGTGTTCTATAATGACTGTTGTAGGGTCGAATGCTCTATACTAACTTCTTGGGGAGTGATCTACAGTGACTGTTGTTTGGCAGAGTGCTGTACAGTGACTGCTGTTGGGTAAAGTGCTGTATAGTAACATTTTTTTGTGAAGGGCTCAAAAATAACTGTTGTTGGGCAGGTGCTCTATAGTGACTGTTGTTTGTTCTGGTGCTCTATAGTAGCTGCTTTTGGGTAGGTTGCACTGCAGTGAATGTTGTTGGATGGAGTGCTCGATACTGTCTGTTGTTGGGTGGGGTGCTGAATACTGACTCTTGCTGAGTGCATTGCTCTATAGTGACTTCTTTTGCATAGAGTGCTCTAAATACTGACTCTTGTTGGGTGGTGCTTTATACTGATTTTTTTTGGATATCGTTCTTTATAGTGACTGTTGTGTAGGGAGATTTATAGTGACTTTTGTTGGTAGGGGTCTCTAAGGACTGTTTTTTAGAGTCCTCAATAGGTAACTGTTGTAGGGTAGGGTGCACTATAATGACTGTAGTTGTGTAGGTTCTCTATAGTGACTGTTGCTGGTTAGTGTGCTCCATTGTGACCGGTGTTGGGTAGAGGGCTCTATAGTTACCGTTGATGAGTAGGTGTTTCATAGGGACTGTTCGGGAGGTGCACTATAGTGACTATTGTTGGGTAGAATTTCTATAGAGATTGTTGTTGGGTAGGGAGCTCTATAGTGACTATTTTTTGATATTGTGCTCTGTAGTGACTGTTGTTCGGTAGGCTGCTTTATAGTGAGTGTTGTTCAGAAGACTGCTATATTTTGACTGTTTCTCAGTAGGGTGCTCTGTAGTTAATTTTTTTGGATAGAGTGCTCAACAGTGACTGTTGCTAAGTAAGGTACTCTACAGTGATTATTTCTGGGTAGTGTGTTCTATTGTGACTTTTACTGAATAGGGTGGTTTATAGTTACTGTTGGTGGGTGGAGTGCTCTATAGTTACTGTTGCTGTGTAGCATGCTATATAGTGACTGTTGTTCGGTAGGTGCTCTATCTTGACTGTTGTTGGGTTTGGTGACTTATAGCAACGCTTCTTCTCTTGAGTTCTCTATAGGTGACTGTTTTTGAGTGTGGTGCAATATACTGACTGTTGTGTAAAGGGCTGTTTAGTGACTTGTTGGGTAGTGTGTTCTATACTTACTGTTGTTGGGAAGTATTCTCTATACTGACTGTTGTTGGGTAGGTGATCTATACTGACTGTTGTTGGGTATAGTGCTCCATAGCGATTCTCTTTGTGTATGGTGCTCTATACTAATTTTTTTGGGTAGAATGCTCTATAGTAACTGTTTATGGTAGGTTCTCTATACGGACTGTTGTTGGGTTGAGTGCTCTCAATAATGACAGTTTTTGAATAGGTGATGTATACTGACTGTTGTTGGGTACAGTGCTCTAAAGTGACTGCTGTTGGTTGTAATAACTATACTGAGTGTAGTGAAAAGATCTCTAGAGTGACTTGCTAGGTAGATTACTCTATAGTGACTGTTGTTCGGTAGGGTACGTTAAACTGACTGTTGTTGGGTAGATGCTCTATAATGACTGTGAGGAAGGTGCTCCATAGTGACTGTTTTTTGGTACAGTGCTCTATAGTGATTGTGGTTTTGTAGAGTACTCTATAGTAACTATTTTAAGGGAGGTTCTCTATGTTGACTGTTGTGTGTAGTGCTCTAAATAGTGACTGTTGTTGGGTAGCTGTTTTATACGGACATTTGTTGTGTAGGGTGCTCTATAGTGACTGTTGTTTGATGGAGTGCTCTATAGTGACTTTCGTTGGATACAAAGATCTATATAGTAAATGTTGTTCGGTAGGGTGCTGTATAGTGACTGCTGTTGGGTAGAGTGCTTTATAGTGACTCTTGTTGGGTAGAGGGATCTACAGTGATTGTTGTTGGGTAGGTGCTCTGCAGTTACTGTTGCTGAGTAGGGTTCTCTATAGTGTCTCTTGTTAGAGTTCTCAATACTGACTGTTCTTGGGTAAAGTGCTCTATATTAACTGTTGTATGGTAGAGTGCTCTATAGTGACTATTTTTGGGTAGAGGGCTCTATAGTAACTTTTGTGGGTAGGTGCTCTCTAGTAACTTTGTTGATTACTGTGCTCTATAGTAACTGTTGTTGGGTACAATGTATTATAGTGATTGTTGAAAGAGTACTCTATAGTGACTGTTGTTGGGTAGGTGCTCTATAGTAATTGCTCTGGGATAGGTGCTCTCCAGTTACTGTTGTTTTGTTGGTACTCTATACTGACCACTGTTGGGTAGGTGCTCTAGATTGACTGTTTTGTGTATTGTGCTCTATAGTGACTGATGTTGGTAGGGTGCTCTATAGTGATTTTTGTTGGTAGGGTGCTCTACTGTGACTGTTGTTGTGTAAGGTTCTCTATAGTGACTGTTGCTCGGTCGTGTGCTTTGTTGTGACTGTTGTTGGGTGGAGTGCTTTATAGTGACTCTAGCTGGTTAGAGTTCTCTATATTGACTGTTGTTGGTTAGGTAGTTTATAGTGAATGTGGTTGGGTGGAGTGCCCAGTAGTTTTGTTGGTTAGGGGCTTTATAGTTCCTGTTGTTGGGTACTATGCTCTATTATAACTGTTGTTTGGTAGAGTGCGCTATGGGGACTGTTGTTTGTTGGAGTGCTCTATAGTGACTGTTGTTGTGTGGACTGCTCTGTAGTGACTGTTGTTGGGAGGAGTGCTTTGTAGTGACTGTTGTTGGGTAGGTGGTATATAGTGACTGCTTCTGTGTAGGGAGCTCTATAGTGATGGTTGCTGTGTATTGTGCTATACAGTGACTGTTTTTAGGTAAGGTTCTCTATATGACTGTTGTTGGATTGGGGGTTCTATAATGACTATTGTTGGGTATGTGCTCTATAGTGAATATTACTTGGTAGGGTGCTCTGTACTGACTGTGTTTGGGAGCAATGCTGTATAAGTGACTGTTCCAGGTTGGAGTGCTCTATAATGACTGTTGTGCCGAGTGCTGTATAGTGATTTTTGTTGAATAGGTGCTTTATTGTGCCTGTTGTTGGTTAGGGTGCTTTATAGTGTTTTTTGTTGTGTAGGTACTTTATAGTATTATACTCAACAACAGTCACTGCATGGCACCTACCAAACAACAGTCAGTATAGGACACCTACCCCAAAACAGTAACGATAAAGCTCCCCACCCAACAACAGTCACTATGTATTATTTCCCCAACAACAATCACTATAGAGCACTCTACAGAGCAACAGTCTGTATATAGCACACGACCCAAAAAGAGTCAGCAAAGAACAGCTTTCCCAGCAACAGTCACTATAGAGCATTCTACCCAGCCGCAATTACTATAGAGCACTCTACAAAACAGGAGTCACTGTAGATATTACCCATCAAGAGTCACTATAGAGCACCTACCCAAAAACAGTCAATGTAATGCACCCCACACAACAATTTTCACTATAAAGCACCTTCTCAACAGAGAGCACCCAACCCAGCAAAAATAACTGTAGAGCACCCAACCTAACAACAGTCATTGTAGAGCACTATAACACAAACAGTGAAAATAGAGCACCTTAAACAGCAACAGTCACGATAGAGCACCTAAACTGCAGTCGTTAGGTTAGAGCACTCCACCAAGAGTCACTACACAGCACCCTACTTAGAAACAGTCACTATAGAGCACCTACCCCAAAACAGTCAATGTAGAGCACCCTAACCAGAACAGTCACTATACAACATTCTACCAGCAACAGTCAGTATAATGAACCCTACCTAACAACAGTCTTTATAGAGCACCCTACCCTGCAACAGTTACTATACACCCTCCTACCGAAAAACTGTCACTATAGAACACCCTACCAACAAGAGTCACTATACAGCAACGTTCCCATCAACAGTCATTATAGAGCACTGTATCCAACAACAGTCACTACAGAGAACTTTACCCAACAACATTCACTATAAAGAACTCCACCCAACAAGAGGCACCTATAGAGCACTCTACCCAACAACATTCACTATAGAGCACCCCACCCAATAACAGTCACCGCAGAGCACCTACCCAAAAACAGTGACTATAAAACACCCTACCAACAGTCACTGCAGAAAACGTACCCAACATTAGTCACTAGAGAGCACTCTACCCAGCAATAGTCACCATAGAACACCCCATCAACAACAGTCACTATAGAGCACCCTACACAACAGAAATCAGTATAGGGGAACCTACCAAACAACAATCACTATAGAGCACCTACGCAACAACCGTCAGGTTAGAGCAACCCACCAACAACTGTAACGACACTGTACCAAACACAGAAAGAGTCACTATAAAGCATGTACCCAACAACACTCAGTATACAGCACCATACCCAACAGATTCAGTATACAGCACTCTACCGAGTAAAATCAAAATAGAGAACCCCACCTAACAACAATCACCTATAGAGCACTCTGCCCAATCCCAGTACCCATAGAGCACTTTACCCAACACCAGTAAATATAAAGCACTCTACAAAACAATAGCCACTATAGAGCAATCCACCCGACAGTCACCTATAGAGCACCCTATGCAACAACAGACAGCATAGAGCACCCCACCCTACAACAGTCACTATAGAACACCTACCAAACAATCACCACTTTAGAGTACTCTACCCAGCAACAATCACTATAGAGCACGTAGCCAACATCAGTCACTACAGAGCACTAAACCTAGTAGTGGTCACTATAGAGTTCTGCACCCACAACTGTCATTATAGGGCACCCTGAACAGCAACAGTCACTATAGAGCACCACACACAACCACAGTCACTATAACAAACCTACCCAACGACAGTCACTATAGAGCACCAACCCAAAAATAGTCACTAAAGAGAACCCTACCCAGCAACAGTTACTGTAAAGCACCGCAACAGAAACAGTCAGTACAGAGCACTCTACCCAGCAACCGTCACTATAGAGTATGATACCCAGCAACAGTCACTATAGAGCACCTACACAACAACCATCAGTTTAGAACACCTCTATGACAACAGTAACTATACAACACATGCCCAAAAACTGTCACTCTAGATTACCCTAACAAGCAACAGTCACTATAAAGCACCCCACCCACAACAGTCACTACAGAGTACCCTACAAATAGTGACCCTACAGTCACTATAGTGAAACACACCCAATACCAGTCACTATAGAGCACCGTACTCACCAACAGTCACTATAGTGCACCCTACCCAACAACAATCACTATAGAGCACCCTACAAACAGGAGTCACTATAGAGCCCTTAACCCAGGAACAGTCATTATACTGCACCTTACCAAACATCAGTAACTATACAGCACTATACACAATAACAGTGACTATAGAGACTCCACCTAACAAGTCTCCTATAGAACACTCCAACCTACAACAGTCACTGTAAAGCACCCACCCAACAACACTCATTATAGAGCACACTATCCAGCCACAGTCACTGTAGAGAACGTACCAAAAGTGAGTCACTATAAGACACACTACCTATCTACCGTCACTATACAGCAACCAACCCACAAAAGTCACCCTAGAGCACCTTACACAACTACCGTCACTATAGAGCACCTAACGAGCAACAGTCACTGTAGAGCACCTACCCAACAACAGTCACTATAGTGCACTTAACCCAACAACAGTTGCCATAGAGTATCATACCCAACAACACTCACTATGAGCACCCTACCAAACAGTAACTATGGAGCACCTACCTAACAGTCAGTATAGAGCACATTACCCAACAACATTCAGTATAGAACGCTCTACACAACTACAGTCACTATGGATAACTGTAGGTGACAACAATCACCTATAAAGCACTCTAACCAGTCACTAGTGCACTCTACCCAACAACAGTTACTCTAAAGAATTGTACTCAAAAACGTCATTATGAGCACACTAGCAAACAACACTCACTATAGGGCATCTACCCAAGAACAGTCACTGTATATAAACTACCCAGCAACAGTCAGTATAGAGCACCCAACACATGAACAGTTACTATAGAGCACCTACCTAACAACAGCCACTATAGAATAGTGTAACCAGCAACAGTTAGTATAGAGCACCCCACCCAACAACAGCCACTATAGAGCACCCTACCAGAAACAGTCACTATAGATCACCCAACAAAAAACACTCACTATAGTGCACCCTACCAAACAACAGTCACTATACAGCATTCTACCCAACAACAATCAGTATATAGCAACCTACGTATAATAGTCACTATACAGCACCTACCCAGAAACAGTAAATATAAAGCACCTACTCAACAACCGTCAATATAAAGAATTCTACCCAGCAACAGTCATTATAGAGTACTGTACCCAACCACAGTCTGTATAGAGCCCTCTACCAAAAAACAGTCAATATAGAGCACTTTACACAACAACACTCACTATAGAGCACTCTACCCAACAACAAACACTATAGTGCACTCCACTCAACAACACTTACTATGGAGTATCTACCAAAAAGCAGACACTCTTGAGCACTACACCCAGCAATAGTTATTATAGAGGAATCCACCCAACAAAAGTCACTGTAGAGCACACTATTCAGCAGCTGTCACTATAAAGCACCTACACAACCAGAGACACTATAGACCACCCACACAACAACAGATACTATAAAGCACCCTACCCAACAACAATCACTTTAGATCACCCTACCCAAGAACATTAACTATAGAGCTCCTGAAAAACAAGTCAGTATAGAGCACTGTTTCCATCAACAGTCCTTATAGAGCACTCTACCCAAAAACAATCACTAGAGAGTACTCCACCCAACAACAATCATGACAAAGAACCCTACTCAACAACAGTCACTGCAAGGCACCCTACCCAACAACAGAAACTATACATCACACTACAAAGTTCTGTCAGTATAGAGCACTCTACCTAACAAAAGTCACTATAGAGCTCCTACCCAACAACAGCCACTGTAGACAACCTACCCCAAAACAGTCACTATACAGCACCTACCCAACGACAGTCACTATAGAGCATCCTACCCAGCAACCCTCATGATAAAGCACCTTACATATCCACAGTCACTGTAGCGCACTGCACCCAAGATCAGCCATCATAGCGCACTCTATCCAACAACAGTCACTATAGAGCACCTACCGAAAAACAGTCACTGAAGAGCACCTACCCAGCAACTGTGATTATATAGCACGCTGCACATTAACTGTCACTATAGAGCACAACAACAACCAACAACAGTGACTATAGAGCACTCTACACAAGTCAGTTTAGAGTACCTACCCAACAACAGTGAGTATATGGAATGCTGCACATTAACAATTAGTATAGAGCGCTCTACAGAACAACAGTCACTATAGAGCACCTACTAACAACAGTCACTATAAAGGACCATACCCAATAACTGTAACTATAGAGCACTCTATGCAACAACAGTCACCATATACTACCCTATACAGCAGCAGTCACTATAGAGAACTGTAGCCAACAACAGTCGGTATAGAGCTCCCTGCTCAACAACAGTCACTATACAGTATGCCACTCAACAAAAGGCACTATAGAGCACGTACCCATGTGCAGTCAGTATACAGCACCATACCCAGCAACTGTCACTATAGAGCAACCCACACAACTACAGTCTCTGTAGAGATCCCAACCCAGCAACAGTCACTATAGTGCCCTCTACCTAGCAACAGTCACTGTAGAGCACATCAGCCAATAAGAGTCACTACAGGTCAACCTACCCCACAGTTACTATCGAGCACCCTACCCAAAAACAGTCAGTATTGAACAAACTACCAACATCAGTCACTATGAAGAACCCTACCCAACAACAGTGACTATAGAGCTCCTAGCCAAGAACAGTCATTATAGGTCACCTACCCTACAACAGTCATTATAGAGCACCCTTCCCAACAATAGTCAGTAAAGTGCACCTACACAACAACAGTCACCATAGAACACTACACATAACCAGTGACTGTAGAGCACCATACCCAAGATATGTCACTATATAGCAATGTACCCAACAGTCACTATAGATTACCATTCTCAACAACAGTCACTATAGAGCACCATACCCAATAACAGTAACTATAGAGCACTCTATGCAACAACAGTCACTATAGAGCCCTTTACACAACAGTCACTATAGAGAACTACAGTGCACAATAATCACCGATAGAGCACTCTACTTAACAACAGTCACTATAAAGCACCCTACCCAACAACAGTCAGTATAGAGCTCTCCACCCAATAACAGTCACCATATACTACCCTACACAGCAGCAGTCATTATTGAGAACTGTAGCCAACAACAGTAGTTATAGAGCTCCCTGCTCAACAACAGTCACTATACAGTATGTCACTCAACAAAAGGCATTATAGAGCACGTACCCAAGTGCAGTTAGTACACAGCACCATACCCAGCAACTGTCACTATAGAGCAACTTACCCAACTACAGTCTCTATAGAGAACCCAACCCATCAACAGCCACTATAGTGCCCTCTACCTAGCAACAGTCACTGTAGAGCACATCAGTCAATAAGAATCACTACAGGTCAACCTACCCCGCAACAGTTACTATCGAGCACCCTACCAAACAACAGTCAGTATTGAACAAACTACCAATAACAGTCACTATAAAGAACCCTACCCAACAACAGTCATGATAGAGCTCCTAGCCAAGAACAGTCATTACAGATCACCTACCCTACAACAGTCATTATAGAGCACCTTTTCAAACAACAGTCAGTAAAGTGCACCTACAAAGCAACAGTCACCATAGAACACTCTACACATAACCAGTCACTGTAGAGCACTGTACTCAAGAGAAGTCACTATATAGCAACGTACCCAACAACAGTCACTATAGATTACCATTCTCAACAACAGTTGTTGTTAGAGCACCTACCCAACAACTGTTACTATACAGAACTGTTTTCAACAACTGTCACTTTTGAGCCCTCCACCCAAGAAAAATCACCTATAGGGAACTCTACCAAACAATGGGCAATATAGAGCACCTACAGAACAACAGTCAGTATAGTGCACCTTAAAAAATAATAGTCACTATAAATTTCCTACAAAACAACCCTCAGTATAGAGCACTCTACCCAACAACAGTCAATATAGAGCACTCCACACAACAACAGTCACTGTAGAGCACAGTATCCAGCAACATTTACTATGAAACACCTACACAAAAACGGACACTATAGAGAACCTCCACAACAACAGACACTATTGTGCACCCTACCGAATAAGAGTCACTATAGAGCACCATTCCCAACAACATTCTTTCCACAGCACCCTACCAACAACAGTCACTGTAGAGAATCTTTTCCAACAAGCTATTATAGAGCACCCTATACAAAAACAGTCACTATAGAGAACCTATCCAACAGTCTCTGTAGAGCACTCTAACCAACAACAGTCACTATGGATCACTCTACACAATAGTCACTCATCACTATAAAACCCTTCACCCAACAACAGTCGCCTATAGTGCACTCTACCCAACAACAGTCACTAACGAGCACCCCACCAAACAAAAGTCACTGTAGAGCGTTCTACCAAACAACAATCACTATGAAACACCATACCCTACAAAGGTCACTATAGAGCATCCTACCCAAGAGCAGTCACTATGTAGAGCACTCTACCCAACAACAGTCACTATGGAGACCTCCACCCAATAACCGTCGCTATATAGTACCATATCCAACAACAATCTCTATGAAACACCATACCGAACAACAATCATTATAAAGCACTCACCCAAAAAAGTCATTGTAGAGCACCTACTCAACAACAGTCACTAGAGCACCTACCCAACATTAGTCACTGTAGAGAAGCTATGGAATAACATTCACTGTAGAGCATTCTACCGAACAACAGTCACCATAAAGCATCTACTCCAAATCAGTCAGTATAGAGCACATACCCAAAAAACATAACTATAGAGCACCTACTCAACAACAGTCACTATCGAACACTCTACACAACAGTCACTATAGAGTATCCTACCCATCAAGTGTCACTATAGAGCACCTACCCAACAGTCACTCTAGTGCATTCCACCCAATAACAGTCACTACAGAGCAACTATCCAATATAAGTCACCAAAGTGCACTCTACCAAGCAACAGTCACTGTAGATCACCATACACAGCAACAGTCACTTCAGAGCACTCTGCCCAACAACAATCACTATAGAGCAACCTACCAACAACAGTCACTATAAAGTCTCTATCCAACAACCATCAGATTCGATCACCTCACCAACATTCACTATACAGCAGCTATCCACAAAGCGTCAGTTTAGAGCACCCTACCCAGTGTTGTATCCAACCGAGCACAGAAAGTCAACACCAAGAAAAAAGTATGCCAAATTGCAGGGTATATTGCTGGCTACCACAGAGGACTCACGACTGTCCAACCCATGGCAGAGAAAGAAGGGTGACAAGATCTTTTTATACCCCACAAAACCTCCTTGGGAGTGGGAATGAAAAGTGGAGATGGGGCAGAAAGACTGTAAATCCCCTCTGGGCAGAGAAGACGGTGAGGGTCTCTGGGCATTCCAAGGGCCAGGGGACTTTTGTCATTTCGATTGCTACTTAAGTGGTTTACAGATGTGAAGATAAATATTAGTTTAGACATTATTTGGGCAGGTGTGGTGTCCACAGATTTTTTAGTTGCTTGGCGCCAGGACGGAATTATCTGAGGGTGCTTACTCTGGTCAGTACCGTTAAACAAAGGCCAGCAATTCTGGCGGTTACAGATTAGAGAAGGTATGCAGCTTTACCTCTCTGCATTCTGCAAAGTAAATTAGCAGTTTACAGAAGCCAAGGTTAGCAGTTCTTGCGAGGAGAATGGAAACAGTTTTGTCTCTATAAAGACATTGTACAGGTTCTAACTCTAGGCCAGCTATATCACATTCCCACCTGTTCTTATAACATGTATTAACTCTTTAATAGGTGTCTTCTTGACACAGAGGCCCATAGTTGGATCTTAGAACCATTAATTTTACCAAATTTATTATTTTCTGGATAAATTTGCAGAGCATGTTTAAAAGACATGGTCCAAATGTTAACCCTAGGACCATTAACACTAAGGGTTCTGTTAATTCAGTGAGCAGAGATTTCAGCAAGGGGGGATCAAAAGAACAGTTTTTGGTACCAATTTCCTGAGGCCTCTCTGAAGTGTTTTCTTGTTTATAAGTTCTGCATAACAACCGCAAGTCTGTCTCGGATAATTCTAGAATTATTTGCATAGAAGCAACATTGCTCACCGAGGGTCGTGCACAGTCCTTCTTCCTTCAAGAATAACAGGTCTAACTGTCTTTTATTTTATACTATTTCAGCCAAGGAGTCTACTTATTCAGCTAATTTGGTGAAGGAATTATCCACATGTGTTATATCTGCATCTATTTTGTGTGAAAGAATTTGGAAATTTTGGTCCCCAGTGACTAAGGCAGATATTTCTTTAGCGATGAATCCTGCTATTTCAAGTTCCATTAATAAAGATATAATTATGGGGGCCCGTTTCCAACGTCTGTCTGTATTGGGTGCTATGAGAATTTCACCTCTTATCTGGTGTAGACCCTGGGCATAGATATAACCCCATTGTCTGAAGCCATTTTGCAGCCACTACATTCCCACACCCCATCTCCTTTGCTTTCACCGCATTTCTCCGCCCCATCTTTTTGTCTTCATTTGTCCTATAGTATTTGCATCTAGGCTCTCGCTTCAGAGAGTGCAGAGGTCTAGGGAGAAGGTTATGGGATCTCTGGGAATGTACTCTAGGGCTAAGTTGACAAGGGTGGTTCCAGCCCCAAGTACAGTACTAACAAATTGTCCCATTGAGCCCTCCGTGATGACCCATTGATAATAAGGGGCGTTAAGGGGGGTTCCTTTCAGAGAGTGGTTACAGGAATCAAAGAGATTAGGATAATGACCGTGAATGGCACAAGTCTTAGCTTTAGGGTGTCCGTTGAGGTTGAAACCACTTCCCATCTTGCATCCAGGTGGCAGTCTTGATGTGTGAATGGTGAATCCAGGCCGTCAGTTTGTCCACCTTGACTGCTGTGTGGGTGACCAGAATCATGGTGCAGGGTCCCTTCCAGCAAGGAGTCAGGCTGGAGGGTTGACTCTTTATCAGGACTTCGTCAACGGCTGGAAGGGGTGTACTGGCTGTTCAATGAGGTCCCCTGGGGTAGGTCGAGCTCCTCTGATGAGCAAGTGCACCTGGGACTGAACAGACTGAAGTGTCTGCAAGGACTTAAGGAGTGTATGGTTATAGACTTCAGCATGCATGGTATCCGTGGGCCTAGGAAGTAATGGAGGGGGCCTTCCAAACATAATTTTAAAAGGAGTGAAGCCTTTCTTATACGGAGTACATCGGGTACGGAGTAAAACAAAAGGAAGCAGTTTGACCCAGTTTTCACCAGTTTCTAGAATAAATTTTATTAAAGTTTTTTTTTTATGGTCCACTTCATTCTTTTAACATGCCCTGAACTCTGGGGGCAATAAACAAAGTATAGCTTCCAGGATATGCCCAGGGCCTTGGCCAGGCCCTGTGAACCTGTGCCATAAAAGCAGGGCCATTATCTGATTCCAGTGTCAGGGGCAAGCGAAACCGAGGAACCAGGTTCTGTAACAGTCTCTTTGTTACTACCAGTGAGGTTTCTGACCTAGTAGAAAAAGCCTCAACCCATCCAGAAAAAGTGTCTACAAACACAAGGAGGTATCTATAGCCACAATCTGGGGGCTTTATTTTAGTAAAATCTACCTCTTAGTGTTGACCTGGGCTAGTATTCCTAATTATTATTCCTGCTTGACTAGTTTTAGTGTCTTCTGGATTTACCCTGTCACTTACATTACAATGAATAGTAGTTTCCCTAACAATCTCATGTAAATCTGGAACGTAGTAGCTGGCCCTCAACAGCTCGGTGAGTTTTGTTTGTCCAAAGTGAGTGGCCTGGTATGTCCCTGACTAGAGTCTGTCTTAAAGCCTCGGGGAGTACCATCCTTATGTCTAGTAGAATCCAACATCCTGTGGAATCTTGTCAACCCCAGTGTTCCTTAGCAAAGTTTTCTTCCTCAGGTGAGTACGTTGGAGTAGGAGGCAGGTTTGGGGCCGGCAGAGTCACCAGAAGAGGTAGAGGTTTTACTGGCCCCAAGCCTGCCTGTTTGGCTTGCAGGTCAGCTGCCCTATTTCCCTTTGCTTCTGGTGAATCTCCCTTCTGGTGTCCTTTGCAGTGTATTAATGCCACTGCCTTGGGCTTCCGTATAGCTTCTAGCAGGCCTAGCGGTTTCTTTTTTAGTTTTTGATGATTCTTCCCTCTGAGGTAAGCAGCCCCCTTTCTTTATAAACGGCTCCATGTACATGGGTCATAGTAAAGTCATATTGACTATCCATGTAGATATTGACAGTTTTTCCCTCCACCCAGTCTAACACCTTTATCAGAGCTATGAGTTCTGCTTTCTGGGCTGAGGTCCCGTGTGGGAGAGCCTGGTCCCAGATAACCCGCTCAATGGTGACCACAGCTGCCCTGGCATACCTGACTCCATTGACCATGAAACTGCAGCCATTTGTATACAGTACCTCTTCCGTGTTCTGCAGGGTGTTGTTGGTGAGATCTGGTCGCACAGCGTGGAGGACATCTATTATCTGTTGGCAGTCACGAATTGGCTCCTCTGGCTCGCTGTTAGGTAGCAATGTGGTGGGGTTTAAAACTGTGGTCTTTTAGAACTTTATGCAGGGCCAGTCTAAAAGTAAGGCGTGATATTGAACTATGCGGGTGTTTGACATACATTTTTCTGGGGCTCCATGGAGTAGTGACTTCACCGCGTGGGGAGCTACTAAGTAACTCCTGCCCCAAAGTCAGCCTGTCTGTCTCGTTGACTAATAGGGCTGTGGCCGCTACCTCTCTCAGATAAGCTGGCCACCTAGAGTTTACCGGATCAAGTCCTTTTGAATGATAGGTGACTGGCTGGGATTAGGGTCCCAGAGTTTGGGTGAGCACCCCTGAGCAACTCTCTGTTTTCAATGCACAAACAACTGGAAAGGTTTAGAGATGTCTGGCAAGACTAAGGTTGGGGCCGCAGTCAGGGCAGTCTTGAGCTTGTCAAAAGCCTGTTGCTCTACCTCTGTCCATGTTAAGAGCTGATTTCCTCCAGTGCAGGCATACAGGGGCTTGGCTATCTCAGAAGATTCCAAAATCCATAGCCTGCAGTACCCTAGCGCCCCAAGGAATTCTCAAACTTGGTGTTTTGTGGAGGGGGTGGGTATTTGCAGCACTGCTTAAAATCAGCTGGGTGGGTGCCAGTGCCTGGTTGCCTTTCTCTATAATATAGTCCCAGTAAGTAACTTTCAGCTGGCAAAGTTGGGTCTTTTTAGCTGAGACCCAGTACTCTAAAGTCTGTAGGGTTCTTAGTAATAACTGGGTGGTCTCTTTACAGTCCTCCTGGGTTTTTGTGGCCAAGAGTAAGTCATCCACTTATGGGAGCAGTGTGCATTCTGGGAACTCAGCTCGGAAATTAAGAAGGTCTTGGCTCAGTGTCTTATCAAACAAAAATGGGGGAATTTTTAAAACCTTGCAGCAGCCTCTCTGCTGGATTTCTGGTCCCCGTGAGTTAACTTGGGTTTCCTGGAGTGCTGTTATCACTGCCTTAGTAACTCCCTTATCTTGCTTGGCCTCTAAGGTGTCCCTATGGTTAAAAACATTTAGGTAATCTCCAACAACGGAACTAAATTTTTTTCTGGAACCCTTATAATTTTGCAACTTTTTTAGATGTTTGAAGCAGACTGGGAAACAACAGCCAGATTTATGGCCCGCTGATTCTTACAGTCCTACCATGGAGTGGTTAGTGGGCCTGGGGCCGCTCCCCTAATCCCCTCTAACAAGTACTGGTAATAATTGTTCAAAGCCTCCATGCCCACTGGTGTTTTTGGGTCTCATTGGGGACTGGTGGAAGAGAAAATTTTATTAACTTGTTTCTGGCATTTTCTGATCTCCCCCCGGGCCTAAGTATTGCTTTATGGGCTTTTTGTCTAATTCTACTCCTTTCCTCTGTGGTGAACAAACTCAGTAATAATTGTTGACAGTTATTCTAAGTGGGGCGATAAGTCTGCAGTACAGATTTTTAGAGCCCTGTGGAAGCCTGGGGCTTCTCAGAGAATGGGGGATGTTAAGTATTCTGAGAGAACTTACTCTATTGTAAAACCTTGCTACTGCCTTAAGATCCCTAGCTTTCCAGCACAACCGACTACCGGAAAAATTTACATCTCAGCAGGTTTCTAACCCTCACCCTCTCGCCATGTTAGCACTTCCCCAGCCCCTCCCCTCTTGCACAGTCCCTCACACTGGAGGCATCTGCTGGCATGCAGGCAATAAAAATTCCCTTTGCCATGCCACAGGTGCTGCGTGTCAATTTTGGGTGCAGCCCAGCATATTTTTCTTTGGTCTTAATAAATCTTGTGCCAGCACTTGGTGTTTTGGCCCTCTCCATAATTTCTATCATTTTCTAGTTACATAAGTCTTTCGACAAGAAGTGAACAAAGAATGGGAGACCCCAATTGTTTTTTCTGTTGGGGGAGCCTCTTGGAGAGGAAGGACCGCCGGTGGGAGTGGGGCCCTGCTTCGAGTGTGGAGAGGAGGTAAGTCCTGATCATTAGTACTGGGCTGAGAATACAGTGGAGGCAACTCTTGGTCCTTGGCAGGGCCTGGAAGAACAGCTGGCGCTGAGGGGCCCTTCTTTGGGCCTGCTAGAATAACCTGAAGTTCAGCATGCTTTATACATTTTTCAAGCCAAGATGGGGGGTGGTGGTTTAGCCTCAGCCATTGATCGATGTATGGACATTGATCAGGATGGCCTGGGGATCCTGACACGATGTTCTAGACAGCCTGAGTTATCTTGGGGACATATGTCCGCGGATCTGGCCAGCCTACCCCAAAGGCTGGCCTCTCCAACTCACAGAGGGTCTGAAGTTTCTATGGGGTGAGTTTAACACCATGTTGGACAGAGAACCCTCTTTTAAAGTTTTCCATTATGCATCAGAGGGGGATGCATAGTAGGGACTGTGATGAACCCATTTAATAGTTTTCTTCAATCTTGAATTTTCTCTCAAAAGACTAGCTTCACTGAGGATTTGAACCACCAACCTCGCAGTTGCAGCCCCCCTACCTTAATTGTTGTGCTAGTAAGTAACTTGAACTACAAAGAGTTAGAAAGCTCCTCTTAAAGGCAGATTTTAGATGCAAATTCTGCACCCTGAGGCAGTGTGGTCTGCCTGAAATCCAGGTGGGGCTGGCGGTTGGCAGAGAAAAAAACCCGCTTTTTGTCAGTTTAAAACTGACCTCCAAGCCGCTGGCCTGGCTGTGAGTTCCCTGCCTTTGCAGCTTTTGGTCACCTTGACACAGGGACCCTGAAAAGCATTAAATTCCTGTCTTTCTTTTTTCTCCACTCTCTTATCTGTCTTATATCTCTTTCCCTATTTCCTCTCTTTTCTCTCCTACTTTCTTTCTCTTGCTTTCTTGTCCTTTCTCTCGGGACTCTTGCTTACTACCCATGTCTTTCTCTTTCTGTGGCATAGCTAATTTTGGAAGGCCTCCAATTCAAATTTTGCCCTCTCTAAAGCAGGTTTTAGTAGGGCCTCCCTGTGATACACCACTGATCACTGCCCATAACAACATTGGACACTTTTCTGACAGAATAGGCAGTCACCAGTTTTCCATTCAAGCATGACAAAGAGCACTCATAGACCCTGATATAGGACTTTGTTTCCTACAACCCCCAAAAAAACTACTTTTGAGTTGCCGAGGATACAGCTGCCTTTCTGACATGGACTCAGACCCAGCACAGGCAAAAATACTCTTTTCCCGGTGGAAGTGGTTGGGAGAATCTACAGGCCACAATAATCATAACAAGGAAAAAAATAAAAACAACTAAGGTTAAGACTATTTGCCACATGGCAGAGGAAGAAAGAGTGAGACCTCAATGATAGAAAAATGAAATGAGAAAGAAGGAGAAGAGAGTAATCTCTGCAGGGGTGTAATCAATAAAAGTTCCCTGCATCCAGTGTATGTCTGCTAGCAGGAGTCTAATAAAATTGACAAATTTACAGACTAAAAAGAACCACATACAAGAGTGATGAACAAGGGTGGGAGCTTCCCAGAAAGGGTCTTAATCGGTTGCCTGTCCAGCTATGCCCTCAGAGGGGTCTTTTACGGGTTTCTTGGCTAAGGTATACCCGTATAACCCCCGAGCCTGGTCACTTCAGGATGGAAGTCCGAGTAGGACAGCTCTGAGGTCAATCACAATTATGCCTTATGATGCTCCCATGGAACCACGGGTGGCCGCCTACTCAAGCCCCGTAGCTTTCAGACATGGGACTACATATATGCACACACTCTCACTCACACAGAGGCTACAGAAAACAATCAAATGCTGACACCCACTATGCCAGCTACCAAAATTTGATATCCACTATACCAGCTACTGTAAACTGATACCCACTATACCAGCCACCAGAAGGCTGCCACCCACTATGACAGCCACCAGAAGGTTGTATCAGACCGAGCACAGAAAGTCAAAACCAAGGCAAAAATATGCCAAATTGCAGAGTTTATTGCTGGCGAAAACGGAGGACTCACGTCTCTTCAACCCGTGGCAGAGAAAGAAGGGTGACAAGACATTTTTATACCCACAAAACAACCTTGAAAGTGGGGGTGAAAAGTGGAGATGAATATGAAATACTGTAAATCACCTTCTGAAAAGAGAGGATGGTGAGGGGACTTATATCATTCCGATTGCCACTTAAGTGGTTTACAGAGTTCAAGATAAACATTAGTTTGTATATTATTTGGGCAGGTGTGGGGTCCACAAATTTTTAGTTGCTAGGCGACAGGACAGAATTATCTGGGTGTGCTTACTCTGGTCAGTACCAGTAAACAAAGGCCAGCAATTCTGGCAGTTACAGATAAGAGAAGGTATGTAGCTTTACCTCTCTACATTCCACAAAATAAATTAGCAGTTTACAAAAGCTAAGGTTAGCAGTCCTCGTGAAAAGAATAGAAACAGTTTTGTCTCTTTATAAAATGGCATTAAACAGGTTCTAACTCTAGGCCAGATATATAACACCCAGCAACAGTCACTATAGACAACCCCACCCAACATCAGTCAGTATAAAGTACCCTATCAAGCAACAGTCACTATAAAGAACCTAACCAGCAACTGTCAATTTAGAGAAAACCACCAACAACAGTCACTATACAGCAGCTCCCACAAAACAGTCACTATACAGCACCCTATACAACAACAGTCAGTATAGATCACCTACCAAACAACAGTCATCATAGAGCACTCTACCCAACAATTGTCACTGTAAAGCAACCTACCCAGCAACAGTGAATATAGAGCACTCAACCCAACAGCAGTCAATAGAGAGCTCTCTACCATATAACAGTCACTATAGAGCACCTACACAACAGTCAGTACAAAGGACACTACCCAGCAACAGTCAGTATAAAGCCCATACCCAAAAACCGTCACTATAGAGCAACCTAGCCAACAACAGTAACTATAGAGCAATCCACTGAACAAGTCACTATAGAGAACTCCACGCAACAGTAGTCACTATAAAGCACCTACACAACAGTACTCACGAAGTAGCAACCTACACAGCAACAGTCACTGTTGAGCACCCTACCTAGTAAGAGCCACTATAGAGCACTCTATGAAACAACAGTCACTAAAGAGCACCCTACGCAGCAACGGTCATTATATAGCACCTACACAACAATGGTTAGTTTAGACCATTCTACCAACAATAGTCACTATACAGCACCTATGCAAAAACGGTCACTATAGAGCACCCTACCCAGCAACAGTCACGATAGAGCACTTACACAACAACACTCACTATAGAGCATCTACCTTGCAAAACTCACTATAGAGCACCCCAGCTAACCACTATCACTATAGAGCACCTTACCTAACAACAGTCATTATAGAGCACCCTACACAACAACAGTTACTGTAGAACACTGCACTGAACAACACTCATTATAGAATATTCTGCCAAACGACAGTCAATATAGACCACATACCCATGAAAAGTCAGTATAGAACAGCCTACCCAACAACAGTCACTATAGAGCAGCTACCCAACACCTGAAACTGTAGAGCCCTCTACTCAGCAACAGTCACTATAGAGCACCTTACACAAGAACAGTCACTATAGTGTATGCTACTCTACAACAGTCATTATAGAGCACCCTACCAAACAACAAACACTATAGAGCACCTACCAAACAACAGTCAGTATAGAGCACCTTATCCAACCACAGTCAGTGTGGAGTACCCCACCAGACAACAGTCACTATAGAGTACATACCAAACAACAGTCACTAGAGCACTCTATCCAGCAACTATCCGTATAGAGCAGCCCACACAAAAACAGCCACTATAGAGCACACTTTCCAGCAAGAGTCAATACAGACCACCCTACCCAGTAACAGTCACTGTAGAGCATTCTAACCAACAGCAGTCACTAGAAAGCAATCTTTTTAGTAGCAGTCAATATAGAGAAACCCACCCAGCAACAGTCACTATAGAGCACCCTACCCAACAACAGTCAGTATGGAGCCCTCTACCCAAACACAGTCACTATAGAGCACCTAATGAACAACGGTGACAATAGAGCACCTTACCCAACAACAGTCAATATAGAGCACCCTACACAACAACAATCACTATAAAGGACCTACCACACAACAGTCACTATAGACCATTCTTACCAACAATAGTCAGTATAGAGCATCGACACAATAGTCACTATAGTGCACTCAACCTAACAACAGTTACTATAGAGCACAGTACCCAACAACACTCCTTCGCAGCATTCTACCCAACAACAGTCACTATAGAGCACCTACTTAACAACAGTCAGTGTAAAGAACCCCACCAAACAACAGTCACTATGGGACCCTCTACACAACAATGGTCACAATAAAGCACTCTTCACAACAAGAGTAGGTATAGAGAACTGCACCAAATAACATTAACGTATAAAGCACTCTGACAACAGTCACTATAGTGCACTCTACCCAACAACAATCACTATAGAGGACCCAACCCAACAACAGTCACTATAGAGCACTTAACCATCAACAGTCACTCTGGAGCACCTACCCAAAAACAGTATAGAGCACCCTACAAAGCAACAATCACTACAGAGCACCTAACCAACAAGGGGCACTATAAATTACTCTACCCTGTAGCAGTTCACTATAGAGTACTGCACTGAGAAACAGTCACTATAGAGAACTACCCATCAACAGTCACTAGACAGTACCCTAATGAAAGCAGTCAGTATAGACCACCCTAAAATGCAACAGTCAGTATAGAGCACTCTACCCAACATTAGTCACTTTAGAGCACCTTTCCAACAACAGTCACCATAAACAACAGACCCTATAGAGCATTCTACTGATGGACAGTCACTATAGAGCACCTAGTCAATAACAGTCACTATAAGGCACCCCACCCAACGACAGTCACTATTGAGTACCTACCCAACAACAGTCAGTATAGAGCACCCTACCGAATAACAGTCACTGTAAAGCACACCATCCAACATCATTCAGTCTAGAGCACCCTACCGAGAAACAGTCACTATAGAGCAGTTTACCCAGCCACAATTACTATAAAGCACTCTACCCAAAAACTGTCACTATAGAGTATCCTACACATCAAAGGTCACCATAGAGCACCTACCCAAAGACAGTTACTCTAGAAAACCCCACCCAACAACACTCACTATAGAGCACCTACGCAGCCAATATAAGTTTACAGCACCCCATCAATAACAGTCACTTTAGAGTACTTATTCAACAACGGTCACTATAAAGACTTGTACCCAGCAACAGTCCCTATAGAGCAATTTACAAAGCAACAGTCATTATAAAGAACCCCACCCAACAATAGTCATTATAAAGCAAACTACCCAGCAACAGTCAATATAGAGCACCTTAACCAACAACAGTCACTATAAAGCACCCGGCTAACAAGAGTGACTACAGAGCACTCTACAAAACAACAGTCATTATAGAGCACTGTACTTAACAACGATCACTATAAAGAACCCTATTTTATAAAGTAACTATAAAGCACTCCACTTAACAGTCACCTGTAGAGCACTCTACACAACAACAGTCACTATAGAGCACCCTACTGACAAAATTCAGTATAAAGGACCCTACAAAGCAACAGTCACTATAGAGTACCCTACCCAAAATCTGTCACTATATAGAACCCTAATAACTGTCACTATACAGCATCCTATGCAACAACAGTCACTGTAGAGCACATACCCAACATCAGTCACTATAGAACACCTACCCAACAACAGTCACTATAAAAACCTACACAACAACATTCAGTATGGAGCACATTCCCCAAAACAGTCACTATAGTGCACCTATGCAACGAGAGACACTATAAAGCACCCTACCAAAGAACAGTCCCTATAGAGCACCCTATTCAATAACAGTCACTATAGAGCACTCTACCCAAGAGCAGTCACTATAGAGAACCCTACACAAAAACAGTCAACATCTAGAGCAATCTACCCAACAAATTCACCATAGTGCACCATACCCAACAACAAACCCTAGAGAATATTCTACTGAGCAACAGTCACTATAGAGCAACTACATAACAACAGTCAGTATAAAGCACCCCACCCAACAATGGTCACTATTAAGTACCTACCCAACAATAGTCACTATGGAGTACCCTACCATGCAACAGTAATTATATAGAACTCTACCCAGAACAGTCACTATAGAGCACTGTACCCAACAACAGTCACTATGGAGCACCTACTCGGGAAAAGTCACTATAGAGCACTCTGCACAACAGTCACTATAAAGCACCCTACCCAAGAACAGTACCTATAGAGCACTCTACCCAACAACAATCAGTATAGTGCACTCTACCCAACAACTGTCACTGCAGAGCATCCTACCCAACAACAGTCACTATCTAGACCACTCTACCCCAAAACAGTCACTATAAAAAACTTGTCCCAACAACAGTCACTATAGTGCACCATACCCAACAAAAGATTCAATAGAGTATTTTACTGAAAAACAGTCACTATAAAGCACCCATCCAAAACAGTTACTATAGATCACTCCACCCAGCAACAGTCAGTATAGAGCAACCGACGCAACATAAGTCACTATAGAGCCCAGTCTCCAGCAACAGTCACTATGGAGTACCTACTGAACAACAGACAGTATAGTGCATCTAGGCAACAACAGACACTATGGAGCACTCTACACAAAAGCAGTCACTATTTGGCTTCCTACCCCACAACAGTCACTATAGAGCACTCTAACTAGAACAGACAGTATAGAGAATCCTACCCAACAACAGTCAGCGTAAAGCACCCCACCCAACAACTGTCACTATTAAGTACATATCCAGCAACAGTCACTGTAGAGCAACCTACCAAGAAACACTAATTATAGAGCACTCTACTAAACAACAGTCACTGTAGAGCACTCTACCCCACAACAGTCACTATGGAGCACGTACCCAACCACAGTCACTATAGTGCACTCTACCCAACAATGTTCACTATAGAGCACCCTACCAAAAAAGTCACTGTAGAGAATCCTACCAAACAACAGTCACTATAAAGCTACTACCCAACAACAGTTACTAAGGAGCACCCTACTCAAAAAGAGTCACTCTAAAAAACCTACACAACAGTCACTGTAGAGCACTCTACCCAATAACAGTAACTATAGCTCACCCTACACAAGAACAGTCCCTATTGAGCACTCTACCCAACAACAGTCACAATAGAGCACTCTACCGAACAACAGTCACTAGAGAGCATCCTACACAACAACAGTCACTATCTAGACCACACTACCCAACAACAGTCACTATAGAGAAGTCGACCAAACAACAATCCCTGTAGTGCACAATTTCCAACCGACTCTATAGAGCATTCTACTGAAAAAGAGTCACAATAAAGCAACTGCACAACACAATTACTATAGAGCACTCCACCAAGCAACAGTCATTATAGAGCAACCCACCCAACAAAAGTAACTATAGAACACAGTATCAAGCAACAGTCAGTATGGAGCACCTACCATACAACAGACAGTATAGAGCAACTACACAACAATAGAAACTATAGAGCACACTACCCAATATCAGTCACTATACAGCACCCTACCCAACAACAGTAACTATAGAGCACCCTACCAAAAACAGACAATATAGAGAATCCTACTCAACAACAGTCAATATACAGCACCAACCCAACAACAGTTAATATAGTGCACTTTACCCAACAACAGTCAGTATAGAGCACCCTACCCAATAACAGACACTATAGAACACCCTATCCAACTAGACTTACTATAGAATACCAACCATTCAAAAGTCACTATAGAGCACTCCACCCAGCAAGTCAGTGTAGGGCAGCCAACCCAACAACAGTCACTCTAGAGCACACTATCCAACAATAGTCACTATAGAGCACCTACAGAACAACAGACACTATAAAGCACCATACCCAAAAACAGTCAGTATAGAGAACCCTACCAAAAACAGTCACTATAGAGGATCCTACCCAGCAACAGTCACTACAGAGCTCCTACCCAACAACCGTTACCATACAACACACTACCCAAAAACAATCCGTCTAAAGAACCTACTCAATTACAGTCTCTGTAGAACACTCTAACCAACACTTCACACAACAGTCGCCTATAGAGCACTCTACTCAAAAAGAGTCACTGTCGAGCACCACACTGAACAACAATCAATCTAGATCACCCTACCTGACAACAGTTACTACAGAGCACCCTTACCAACATCAGTCACAATAGAGCCTCTGCTTCACAACAGTGACTATAGAGCCCTCTACTCAACAACAGTTACTGTAGATCACTCTTGTCAACAACAGTCACTGTAGAGCACTATACCCAACAACAGTCACAATAGAACACCCAACTAAGTAAAAGTCAGTATTGAGCACCCTACCCAGCAACAGTCACTATAGAGCACCCAGTAAACAACACACGCAATGGAACATCCTTCCAACAACAGTCAATATAGAGCACCTTATTTAACAACAGTCACTATAGAGCTCGACCTAACAACAGTCACTAAAGAGCACCTACCCAACAGCAGTCACTATAGAGCATCTACACAACATTAGCAAAAGAGAAACCTCCCAACAAGAGTCACTGTACTCTACCAAAAACAGTCATTATAGAGCACTGTCCACCAAAACAGTCACTGTAGAGCACTCCACCCAACAAGAGTAACTTATAGAGCACTCTATCCAACAATAGTTACTATAGAGCACCCCACACAAAAACAGTCACTATAGAGCATCCTACCCAAAAACAGTCACTATAGAGCAACCTACCAAACAACAGTCACTGAAGATCACCTACCCAAGAAGTCACTATAGAGCACCCTACGTAGCAACAATCACTACAGAGCACTATACACAAAATCAGTCACTATAGTTCACTTTACCAATCAACAATAAGTGTAAAGCATCCTACACAACAATAGTTACATTGGAGAACTCCACCCAACAACAGTCGCTATAGGGTACACTACCCAACAACAGTCACTATAAAGCACGTATTCAACCACAGGCAACAAAAGTAACAACCTAACAACCATCAGTATATAGTATCTACCCAACAGCAGTCACTATAGAGCACGCTACCCATCAACAGTCGCAATAGAACACCATATCCAAAAACAGTACAAAAGTCAATATAGATTACTTACCAAGCAACAGTCAGTATAAAGCAAGCTACACATCAAGTCACTTTATAGCAATCTAATGAACGACAGTCACCACAGAGCACCCTTCCCAACAACAGTCACTATACAGCACCCAACCCAGCCACAGTCAGTACAGCACAGCTATTCAACAATTGTTGCTAAAGAGCACCCTATCGAACAACAGCCACCATAGTGTATGCTACCCAACGACAGTCACTATAGAGAATGCTACCCAGCAACATTCACTATACAGAACCCTATAAAGAAGCAGGCACTATGGAGCAGTCACTCTACTCCAAAACAGAGCAGT
Source organism: Leontopithecus rosalia (assembly GCA_028533165.1). Lineage (NCBI taxonomy): Eukaryota > Metazoa > Chordata > Mammalia > Primates > Cebidae > Leontopithecus > Leontopithecus rosalia. The sequence continues at coordinate 24,373,154 of CM052665.1, forward strand.
CTACACAGCAACAGTTATTATGGAACACCCTACCCAACAACAGTCACTATAGAGCATTACACCCAACAACAGTCACTGTAGAGGTCCTACCCAATAAAAGTTATTACAGAGCCCCTATGCATCAACAGTCAGTTTGGAGTTCTCTACCCAAAAACCGTCACTATAGAGCACTCTATTTAACAAGATTTATGATAGATCACCGTACACAATAATACCATATGCAACAACACCTTACACAACAATGACTATAGAGCACCCTACACAACAGTCACTACCAAACACTCTACCCAAAAAGAGTCACTATAGAACACTCTAAAAACTAGTCACTATAGAACACTCCACGAAATAACAGTCACGATAGAGAACCCGAGAGACCAGCAGTCACTAAAGAACACCCTACTAAACAACAGCCGCTATATAGCACCCTAGCAAAAAGTTACTATAGAGAACCCACCCCAAAACAGTCACTTTGTAGAGCACTCTAAGCAAAAACAGTCACTATATAGCACACTACATAGCAAGAGACAATATTGAGAACCCCACGCAACAACAGATATTATAGAGCACTCAATGAAAGAACATTTAATATATCGCACACTACCAAACAACAGGTAATACAGGGCACCTTAAAAAACAACAGTCTCTAGAGCAAGTACCCAAAAACAGTCTCCATAGAGCACCATGCACAAAGACAGTCACTATAGATCACCTATGCAAAAACTGTCAGTATAGAGCAGCCTCCCCGAAAACCATCACTGTAGAGAACTCTACCCAAAAATAATCACTATAGAGCACAGTACACAGCAACAGTCACTATAGAAAACTCCACCCAACAACACTCACTTATAGAGCACTCAACACAACAATAGTCACTATGGAGTACCACACCCAACAAAAGTCACTATAGAGCACCCTACCCAACAACAGTCACTATAGAAAACCTACCTAAAAAGAGTCACTAAAAAGCACCTACCCAACAAATTTAGTACAGAGCACCCTACACCACAACAGTTCGTGTAGAGCAACTACCCAACAACAGACATTGTAGAGCTCTCTACCGAACAGTCAATAAAGACTTTTCCCATAAAGAGTCACTATATAACACCCTACCAAAGGACAGTCACTATAGAGCACTCTTTTCAGCAACATTCACTGTGGAGCACCCCACCCAACAGCAGTCACTATGGAGCACTCCACCCAGCAACAGTCACTGTAGAGAACCCTACAAAAAGACAGTCACTATAGAGAACACTACCCAACAACAGTAAATATAGCGCACCTACACAACAACAGTCACTATAGAGTACCCCACACAATAAGAGTCACTATGAAGTACCCACTCAAGAAAGTCACTACATAGCACCCTACCAGGTTAGCCTGAATACAGAGCACTCTACTTAACAACAGTAACTAAAGAACACCATACCCAGCAAGTCATTATAGACCACCCTAACCCATAGCAGTCACTATAGAGCATTCCACTAAATAACAGTGAGCAGAAAGCACCCTACTCATTAACAGTCAGTATAGAGCACCTAGCATAAAAAAGTCACTATGGATCACTCCAAACGCTAACAGTCAGCATAGAGCACTAACACAAAAATTGTCACTATAGAGGAGCTACCCAACAAGAGTCAGTATAGAGCCCTCTAGGCAAAAACAGTCACTATAGAGCACATTACCCAACAAGAGTAACTGTAGAGCACTGTGACAAAAACAGTCACTGTAGAGCACTCAACACAACAGTAACTATAGAACACTCCACCTAACAACAGTCACCTATAGAGCACTCTAAACAACAGTCACTATAAATCACCCAACCCATCAAAGTCACTATAGAGCGCCATATACAACAGCCGTCACTATAGAGCACAATATACAACAATCACTATGGAACACCTACCCAACAACAGTCACTATCTAGAGCACTTTACCCAGCAACAGTCACTATAGATCACCCCACAAAGCAAGAGTCACTTTTGAGCACCATACCCAACAACAGACACTATAGAGCACTCCACCCAGAAACATTCACTAGAGAGCATTGTACCTAACAGCGGATACAATAGAGCATCCTAACAAACAACAGTCACTATACAGCACCTACCCAACAACTGTCATTATAGAGCACCTACCTAACAACAGTCGGTATAGGGTACCTACACAATAGCAGTCACCATGGAGAACTCTACAAAACAACAGCCATAAGAGAGCACTGTACCCAAAAACAGTCACTATAGAGCACTATATCAAACAACAGTCATAGATCACCTACCAAGCAACAGTAAGTATAGAGCAAGCTACCCAACAATTCACTTTAGAGCACTCTACCAAGCAACAGTCACTATAGAGCACTCTACACAACAACAGTTGTGTATAAAGCACTCTACCCAAAACCAGTCACTACGGAGCACACTACGCAACAAAAGTCACTTTACACCTCCTTCCCAATAAGAGTCACTACAGACCGCCCTACCCAACAACAGTCAGTTATAGAGCACTGTACCCAACAAAAGTCACCATAGAGCACCCCACCCAAAAGCAGTCACTAAAGAGCACCCTACTTAGCAACAGTCAGTACAGAGCAATTATTCAACAATAGTCCCTATCGATCAACTTACACAACACTCACCATAAAGCACCATACAAACAAACAGTCACTATAGAGCACTATACCAAACAAGAGTCACTATCTGGCACCCTGCACAATAATTGTTAGTATCTACAGTCTCTTACCCAACAACAGTCACGATAGAAAACCCTACCAAACAATAGTCACTGCAGAGCACTCCACCCAAAAGTAGTCACCATAGAGCACTCTACAAAATAGTCACTATAGAACACTCTACCCAACAACAGTCACTTATAGATCACTCTACCCAACAACAGTCACTATACATAACCAAACAGAACAGCAGTTAGTATAGAGCACCCTACTCAACAACAGTCGCCATAGAGAACCATAGCAAACAACAGTTTCTATAGAGCACTGACAAAAAAAGTCATTATCTAGAGCACTCTAAGAAAAAACAGTCAATATAGAGATCCTTACCCAGCAACAGTCAGTACTGAGCACCCCACACAACAACATACAACATAGAGCACTCCACCCAAGAACACTCACTATAGTGCACACTACCAAACAACAGTTAATTTAGAGCATCTTAACCAACCATAGTAACTATAAAGAACGTACCTAACGACAGTCACTATAGAGCACACTGCCCAAAAACTTTCCCTATAGATTACCTACCCTACAACAGTCAGTGTAAAGCAGACTTTCCGAAAAAAGTCACTGTAGAACACTCTACCAAACAACAGTCACTGTAGAGCACTGTACACAACAACAGTCACTATAGAGCACTCCACCCAACAACAGTCACTTATATAGCATTCTAAACAATATTCACTATAGAGCACCCCATTTAACAGCAGTCATTATACAGCACCCTATAAAACAATAGTCACTATAGAGCACCCTATCTAAAACGGTCACTGTAGAGCACCTACCCAATAACAGTCACTATAGAGCATTTACTTTACAAGAGTCTCTATAGAGCACCTACTCAACAAATTTAGTACAGAGCACCCTACCCAGCAACAATGCGTATACAGGAACTACACAGCAACAGTCACTGTAGAGCACTCTTAACAACAACAATTATTATATAACACCCTACTGAAAAACACTCAGTATAGAGCACTCTACCCAATAACAGTCACTATCAAACACCCTACCCAACAACAGTCAGTATAAAGCACTCCACCCAACAATAGTCACTATAAAGCACTCTACCCAAAGAGAGTCACTACAGAGCACACTACCCAACAAAAGTCAGTATATACCTCCTTCCCAATAAGAGTCACTAGAGATCACCGCACCCAACAACAGTCAGAGTTAAGTACCTACTCAAGGACTGTCACAATAGAGCCCTCTACATAGCAACAGTAACTATAGAGCAACCCATGCAGCAACATTCACTATAGAGAACCCTACCCAGCAACAGTCACTAAAGGTCACCTTCCTAAAAACAGTCAGTATAAAGCACTTACTCAGAAAAAGTCACTGTAGAGCACCCTACCTAACAACAGTCAGTATAGATTATCTATCCAACAACACACAGTATAGAGCTCCTGCCCAACAACAGTCTGTATAACGCATCTACTCAAAAATAGTCACTATACAACACCTACACAACATTCACTGTTGAGAGAACTACCTAACAACAGTCACTATAGAGAACACTGCCCAACAACAATCAATATAGAGCAACCTACCCCACAACAGTCACTATAGAGCACTCCACCCTACAACAATCACTATAGAACACCATTCACAACAGTCACTATAAAGCACACCTTTTAATAACAGTCATTATAGAGCACTGAACAATCAACTGTCACTATAGATCCCTTTACCCAGCAACAGTCACTATAGAGCACTCCATCCAACAAGAGTCGCTATATAGCACCCTACCCAACAACAGTCACTATAAAGCACACTAGACAACAAAAGTTACTGTAGAGAACCCGACCAACAAGTCACTATAGAGCACCATACTACCAGTCACTACAGAACACACTACACAACAACAGTAATTATAGAGCAGCCTACACAACAACCATCACTACAGAGCATCTAACCAAAGAGAGTCACTGTGGAGCCCTTTACACAACAACAGTCAGTATAAAACACTCTACACAACAACAGTCATTATAAAGCCCTCTACCCAGCAACAGTCATTATTGATGACCTCACCAAGTAACATTTTCTATGGAGCACCCAACCCAACAACAGTGACTATACAGCAGCCTGCCAAACAACAGTCAGTATAAAGCATCCTACTCGACAACAGTCACTGTAGAGCAAACTACCCAACAACAGTCATTATCGTACACACTACCAATCAACAGTCACTATCGAGAGTACTCTACGCAATAATAGTCACTATAGAGCACCCCACCCAGGAACAGTAAATATAGAGCACCCCACCCAACAACAACATTCATTATAGAGCACCCTACCGAAAAAGAGTCACCATTCAGCACTGCAACCAACAACAGTCACTCTACAGCACCCTACATACAACAGTCAGTATAAATATATTTTTTTGAGACGTAGTTTTGCTCTAGTTACCCAGGCTGGAGTGCAATGGCACAATCTCGGCTCACCGCAACCACTACCTCCTGGGTTCAGGCAATTCTCCTGCCTCAGCCTCCTTCGTAGTTGGGATTACAAGCACGTGCCACCTTGTCCAGCTAATTTGTATTTTTTTAGTAAAGACGTGGTTTCACCATGCTGACCAGGATAGTCTCAAAATCTTGACCTCATGATCCACCAGCCTCGGCCTCCCAAAGTGCTGGGATTACTGGCATGAGCCACCTCGCCAGGCTGGATAACGTTTTTATCAAACAAGAGTAACTGTAGAGCACTCTACCCAACAAAAATCAGTATAGTACACTCTACACATGAACAGTCACTATATAGCACTCTTCACAACAGTCATTATAAAGCACCCTAACAGCAGTCACAATAGAGCACTCCAACTAAAAACAGTCACTATAGAGTATTCCACCCAACAACAGTCACTACAGAGCACCATAACCAACAACAGTCAGTATAAAGCACTCCACTCAACAACAGTCACTATACAGCACAGTACCCAGCAACAGTCACTCTACAGCATGCTACAGAAGAACAGTCACTATTTAGAGCACTGTACACATACACAGTCACTATAGAGCTAACCACCTAGCAACAGTCACTATCTAGAGCACTCTATCCAAAAAAGTCACTATAGAGCACCCCACACAGCAAGTCAGCATAGAGGATCTAACCCAACAACAGTCACTATACAGCACCGTACACTATAGAATACTCCACCCAAAAGCAGTCATTAGAGAGCACCAAACAAAATAACAGTCATCGTAGAGCCCTCTATAAAACAACAGTCACTATGGAGAACCCTACACAGCTACAGTCACTATAGAGCACTTCACCCAACAACAGTCACTATAGAGCCACTATTCAGCAACAGTTAATATAGAGCACTTTACCCAGCAACGGTCACGATAGAGCACCCTAGCAAACATTCACTATAGAGAACCTATGCAACAACAGTCACTATAGAGCCCTCTTCCCAACAACAGTTACTATAGAGCACTGTACTCATCAACAGTCACTATAGAGCACCCTACCAAAAAAGTCACTATAGAGAACCTATCCAGCAACAGTCCCTATAGAGCACCCTACACAACAACGGTCACTATCAAACACTCTACACAACAGCTGTCACTACAGAGACTTTACCCCACAACATATACAGCACCACAAAACTAAAGAGCACTCTAACCAACAACAGTCTTTATGGAGCACCCCGACCAACAGCAGTCACTATAGACCACCTATCCAACAACAATCACTATACAGCCCCCTATCGAGCAACCGACAATATAGAGTACCTACTCATCAAACTCACTATAGAGTACTCTACCTAGTAACAGTCACCATTGAGCACCCCACCCAACAATAGTCAGTATAGAGAACGCTACCCAGCAACAGGCACTATAGAGCACCTACTTAACAAAAGCACCATATGCAACAACACTCAGTATAGGGTACTCTTACGCAGCAAAAGTCACTATAGAGCACCCTACCCAACAATAGTCAGTATAGGGCACCCTACACTATTGTCTAAGGTGCCCTGTAGTGATGTTTTCCATAAAGTGCTCTACACTGATGGCTGTGGGGTACTGTATTCTGTAGTGAATGTTGTTTGGGTTGAGTGCTTTATAGAGACTGTTATTGAATAGAGTGCTCTCTAGAGACTTTTCATGGGTACGGTGCTCTATAGTGACTGTTGTTGGGTAAAGTGCTCTATATTAACTGTTGTGTAGCATGCTTTATACTGACTGTTGTTGGGTAGGGTGCTCAATAGTCACAGTTGTTGGGTAGAGTGCTCTAATTAGTTACTATTGTTGGGTAGGTGCTCGGTAGTGACTTTCATTGTGTAGAGTACTCTATACTGACTGTTGTTGGGTAGGTGCTGTATATTGACTGTTGCTGGGTAGGGTGCTCTATACTGAATGTTGTTGGGTAGGTGCTCTATAGTGACAGTTATGGGACAGAGTAATCTATAGTGACTGACGTTATGTAGAGTGCTCTATAGTGACTGTTGCTGTGTAGGGTTCTCTATAGTGACTCTAGTTGGGTAGGTGCTCTACAGTGACTGTTACTGGGTAGGGTGCTCTATAGTGACTGTTGTTGTGTTTGAGCTCTTTACTGACTGTTTTTGGGTGTGGTGCTCTATAGAGACTGATTTTGGGTAGAGTGCTCTATAGGTGACTGTTGTTGGATGGAGTGCTCCATAGTGACTGCTGTTGTTGACAGTGTTCTATAGTGACTGTTTTGGCGTAGGGTGCTCTATAATGACTGTTGCTGGGTAGGGTGCTCTATTGTGACTGTTGTTGGGTAGGGTGATGTATTGTGTCTTTTGTTGTTTTTGGTGCTGTATAGTGCCTGTTGATGGGTAGGTGCCATATATTGACTCTTCTTGGGTGGAGTGCTCTATAGTGTCTGTTGTTGTGTAGGGTACTTTATAGTGATTGTTTTCTGGTAAGGTGCTATCTAGTCTCTTGTTTGGTTGTTGCTCTAGAGTGTCGGTTGTTGTGTAGGTGCTCTATAGTGAATGTTGTTTGGTGGTGTGCACATACTGACTGTTGTTGGGTCGGGGGCTATATAGTGACTGTTTTGAAATAGAAGCTCTATAGTGACTATTGTTGGGTAGGGTGCTCTATATTGGCTGTTGATTGGTAGGATGTATTTTTGTAACTGTTGTTGGGTAGAGTGCTCTATATTGAATGTTGTTGAGTAGCATGTTCTATAGTGGCTGTTGCTAAGTAGGGTGCTCTCTAGTGACTGTTTGGGGTGCATTGTTCTATAGCAACTGTTGTTGGGTTGGGTGCTCTATGGTGACTGTTGTTGGAAAGGTTGCTCTATAGTGACTCTTGTTGGGTATGGTTCTCTATAGTGAGTGTTGTTGCGTAGAATGGTCTATAGTGTCTGTTGTTTGGTGGGGTGCTCTATACTGACTGTTGCTTATTATGGTGCTCTATACAAATCTGTTGTTGCATAGAGTGCTCTAGATAGTGACTGTTATTACGTAGGGTTCTGTATAGTGACTGTTGTTAGGTATTGTGCTCTATAATTACTTTTGTTGAGTAGGTTCTCTATGGTGACTCTTTTTGTGTTGGGTGCACTATAGTGACTGTTGTTGGGTATGGGGCTCTATAATAAGTGTTGTTGGATACAGTGCTCTAGAGTGACTGTTGCTGGGTAGGTGCACGATAGTGAATGTTGGTAGGTATGTGCTCTATAGTGTCTGTTGTTGGGTAGGTGCTCTATAGTGACTGTTGTAAAATAGGTGCTGTATGGTGACTGTTGTTTAGTAGGGTGCTCTCAAGCGACAATTGATGGTAGGGTGATCTAAAGGGAATGTTGTTCAGTAGTGTGCTATACAGGGACTGTTACTGTGTAGGGTGCTCTATAGTGACTGTTGCTAGGTGGGGTTCTCTATAGAGACTGTCGTTGGGTGCAGTGCTTTATAGTGAATGTTGTTGGGTAAAGGGATCTATTGTGACTGTTGTTGAGTAGGTGCTCTATCACTACTCTTTTATGGTTGGGTGATGTATACTGACTATTGGGTGTAGTGCTCTATAGTGACTCTGTGAGGTGTGTTTACTGTGCTGTGTGTGTTTTTGGTGAGTGTTGTGCCTATGTGAGGTATCTGTGTAAAATGTATTTATTGTGTAGAGTGTGTTGTCAGTCATACGTCTGTATAAGGTTTTTTCAATTTAAAGTGTGTGTCTCGTGATTGTTGTCTCTGAGAGGTATGTGCACTATGGAGTGTGTGTGTGCTAATTACTGTCTGTCTGTGTACGTTGTTTGCACTCTGGAGTGAGTGTCAGATGAGTGATGTGTGCCTGTGTGATGTGTGTGCAATGTGTAGTGTGTGTGTGTGTTCAACAGTGTGTGTTTGCATGAGATGTCAGCATTGTGGATAATGTGTCAGGTGATTGGTGTTTCTCTGTGTGATGAGTGTGCATTGTAGTGTGTGTTTGTGGAGTTTGTGTGATGCGTTCTTTGTGCTTCTGTGAGGTGTGTGTACTCTAAAGTGTGTGTGTCTGGTATCTGGTGTAGGTCTGTGGTATGTGCACTGTGCATTGTGTGTGGAGTGTATGGTGTGTCTCTATGTAAGGTGTGTGCTCAGTGGATGGTGTGTGTGGTTGTGTGTCTGTGTGAGGTGTGTGCGCTGTGGAGGGTGTATTTATGCTGAGTTTTGAGTCTGTGTGAGGTTTTGCTATGTGGAGTGTGTGCATGCAGTGTGTGTATTAAGTGGTGTGTTCCTGTGTGAGGTGTAGGCACTGTGGAGTGTGTGTGGAGTGTGTATGCTGAGTGTGGTGTTTCTTTGTGTAGTGTCTGCACTTTGGATTGTGTGCAGTGGATGGTGTGTGTCTGTGTGAGCTGAGTGCACTGTGTAGTGTGTGTGGTAAGTGGTATGTCTGTGTTTGGTGTCTGCACTGTGGATTGTGTGTTTGGTGAGTGGTGTGTGTCTGCATAAGGTGTGTGCACTGTGTAGTGTGTGTATATGATGAGTGCTGTGTGTTTCTGTGAGGTGTTTGCACTGTGCAGTATGTGTGTGCTTGTGTGCTGAGTAGTGTCTGTCTTTGTGAGGTGTGGGAACTGCAGAGTGTGTATATGATGGGTGGTGTGTATTTCTGTGATGTATGTCCACTGTGCAGATTATGTGTGTATCTATTTTGAGTGGTGTGTGTTTGTTTGAGGCGTGTGCACTGCGGAGTATATGTGTGCGGTCAGTGGTGTGTCTTTGTTAGTTGTGTTCACTGTGCAGTGTGTTTCTGTGGTAAATGGTGTGCCTATGTGAGGTGTCTGCACTGCAGAATGTGTTTGTGGTGAGTGCTGAGTGTCTGTGTTCAATGCATTTACTGTGTAGTGTGTTTGGTCATTCGTGTGTCTGTATGAGGTTTCTTCAATGTGAAGTTTGTGTATTGTGAGTGGTGTGTGTGAGGTTTGTGCACTATGGAGTATGCGTGTGTGGTGACTACTATATGTCTGTGTGAGTTTTGTGAACTGTGGAGTGTCTGTTTAGTGAATGATGTTTGCCTGTTTGAGGTGTGTGCACTGTGGAATGTGTGTGAGATTAATGTTTTGCGTCTGTGTGAGGTGTGTTTACAGGTTAGCGTGTGGGGTCAGTCTTGTGTGAGTGTGAGGTGTCTTCACTGTAAAGTGTGTGTGTCGTAAGTAGTGTGTGTCTTTGTAAAATGTGTGCAATTTGAAAGGTTATGTTTGTGATGAGTAATGTGTCTGTGTGAGTTGTTTGCACTCATTAAGCTGTGAGCATTGCGTGTTTGTTTAAAGTGTGGGTAAAATGGAGTATGTGTGTGGAGTGGGTGTGGTCACTGTTTTGTAATTGTGTGAGGTGTCTGCACTGTGGAGTGTGAGTGGTGAGTGGTGTGTGTCTGTGTGAGATGTATGCACAGTTGAATATGAGCATGCAGTGTCTGTGGTATGTGGTGTGGGTCTGTGCTAGGTGTCTGCACTCTGGAATGTGTGTGTTGTGTGGTGAGTGTCTGTGTGGGGTGAGTGCACCGTGTAGTGTGTGTGGTGAGCGGCAGGTCTGTGTTTTGTTTCTTCACTGTGGATTGTGGGTTTGGTGAGTATTGTCTTTCTGTGTGTGGTGTGTGCACTATGTAGTGTGGGTTTATAATAAGTGGTGTTTGTGTGAGGTTTGTGTACTCTGCAGTTTGTGTGTGTCTGTGTGGTGAGTGGTGTAACTGAGTTTGATGTGTGTGCACTGAGGAGTGTGTGTAGTCAGTGGTGTGTGTCTTTGTTAGCTGTGCGCACTGTGCAGTGTGTGTTTCTGGTGAGTAATTTGCTGTGCGAGGTGTTTGCACTGTGGAATATCTGTGTGGTGAGTGTTGTGTTTCTGTGTGAGGTGTGTTTACTGTGTAGTGTGTGTGGTCAGTCTTCTCTCTGTGGGTGGTGTCTTCACTGTAAAATGTTTTTGTCGTGAGTAGTGTGTGTCAGAGGTGTGTGCACTGTGGAGTTTATGTGTATGGTGAATGCAGTATGTCTGTGTGAAGTGTGTGATCTGTGGAGTCTCTGTTCATGGTATGTGGTGTGTCTGTGTAAGGTGTGTGCACTGTGAAGTGTGTGAGTGTTCTACAGTGTGTGTTTTGTGAGGTGTGTGCACTGTGGAGTGTGTGTGCTGAGTGTTTTGTGTCTTTGTAAAATTTGTGCATGACTGTGTGTTGAGTGTGTATGGTTATTGGTGTGTGACAGTGTGAGGTGTCTGCATTGTGGATAAATTGTCAGGTAATTTGTGTTTGTCTCTGTGATGTGTGTGCATTTTGGTGTCTGTGTCGTTCCTGTGGAGCGTACTGTGTGTCTCTGTGAGGGTTGTGTACTGTGGAGTGTGTGTGAGTGTGCTGAATGGCGTATGTCTGAGGTACGTGCACTGTGTATAGTGTGTAGAGTGTGTGGAGTGCATGGTGTGCCTCTGTGTAAGGTGCGTGCACTGTGGAGCGTCGGTGTGTGGTGAGTTGTGTGTATGTGAAAGTTGTTTGCACTGTGGAGTGTTTGTGTGAAGAGTAATGTGTGTCAGAGTGAGGTGTGTGCACTGTAAAGAGTGTGTGTATGTTAAATTTTGTTTCTGTGTGAGGTGTGTGCTGTGTGGAGTGTGTGCATAAAGTGTGTGTATGAAGTGCTGTTTGACTGTGTGAGATATATGCACAGTGGAATGTGAGTGGAGTGTGTGTGGTGAGTGGTTTGTGACTGTTCAGTTTCTGCACTTTGGATTGTGTGTGCAGTGTGTGATGTGAGTGCACTGCGCAGAGTGTGTAGTAAGTCGTATGTCTGTTTTGGTGTCTGCACTATTGATTGCGTGTTTGGAGAGTGATGTGTGTCTGTGTGAAGTGTGTGCACTATGTCATTTGTGCGTGCTTGTGTGGTGAGTGGTGTGCACCTGTGTGAAGTGTGTGCATTGTGGAATGCGTGTGGTAAGTGGTGTGTGTCTTTGTGATTTGTGTTCACTGTGCAGTGTGTTTTGGGTGACATTTGTGCCTCTGTGAGGTGTCTGCACTGCGAATTGTGTGTGGTGAGCATTGCGTGTTTTTGTAAAATGTATTTACTGTGTACTGTGTGTGCTCAGTCGTCTGGATGAGGATTCAATATGACATGTTTGTATCATGAGTGGTGTGTGTGTGAGGTGTGTGCACTATGGAGTGTGTGTGGTGACTGCTGTGTCTCTGGGTGAGTTTTGTGAACTGTGGATTGTGTGTTTGGTGAGTGATGTGTTTCTGTTTGAAATGTGTGCACTGTGGAGTGTTACATGTGTGGTGAGTGGTGTTTCTGTGTGAGTTCTGTGCACTCTTTAATGTGTGAGTGGTGCATTTCTGCTTAATGTGTGTGCACTCTGGATTATGTATGGAGAGTGTGTGGTGACTGGTGTGTGTCTGTGTGAGTTGTCTGCACTGTGTTGTGTGTATGTGGTGAGTGTTGTGTGACTGTGTGAGGTGTGTGCACTGTGTAGTATGTGTGTAATGAGTGGTGCATAACTGTGTGAGATGCATGCACAGTGGAGTGTGAGTGTGCATGTGTGTGATAAGTGGTGTGTGCCTGTGCTGTGTGTCTGCTCTCTGGAATGTGTGTGTTGCATGGTGTATGTCAGTCTGATGTGTGTGCACTGTGGAGACTGTTTGCATAGAACGTGGTGTGTGTCTATGTGAGGTCTGTGCACAACGGAGTGTGTTTGATGATTTGTGTGTGTCCCTTGGTGATGTGTGCACTGTGGAGTGTGGGTTTGTGGTGGGTGTTGTGTTGGTTAGAGGTGTCTGCCCTCTGAAGAGTGTGTGGTGAGTGACTTGCATCTGTGTAAACCTTTTGCACTGTGCAGAGGATGTGTGTTAAGTGTTGTGTGTCTGTATAAGGTTTGTGCACTGTGGAGTCTGTGTGTTGAATCTTGTGTGTCTGTGTGAGGTGTTTGCACTGTGTGGTGTGTGCACTCTGTAGTGTGTGTATGGTTAGTGGTGTGTGCTTAAGTTAAGTGGTGCACAGTGCATTGTGTGTGTTTGTGTGGTGTGTAGTATCTGTGTGCAGTCTGCACTGTGGAGTGTGTCTCTTTTGAGTGGTGTTTGTGTAATGTGTGTCATTTGTGGTGTGTATGTGGAATTTGTGTGGTGCATGCTGCATGTCTGTGTAAGGTGGTGTTGTGGAGTTTCTATTTGATAGGTGGTGTGTGAGGTATGTGCACTGTGGATTATGTGTGAAGTTTATGGACTGCATGGTGTGCGTTTGTTTGAGGTGTGCATACTGTGGAATGTGTGTGCATGGTGAGTGTTCGGTGTCTCTGAGGTGTGTGCACTGTAAAGTCTCTGTGTGTGTTATGTGGTGTGTGTGAGGTGTGTGCACTGTGTAGTGTGTGTGTTCTACAGTGCATGTTTGTGTAATGTGCAAACTGTAAAGTGTCTGTGTTGAATGGTATGTGTGTGAAATGTGTGCACTAAGTGTGTGAGTTGAGTGTGTGTGGTGATTGGTGTGTGACAGTCTGATATGTCTGCATTGTAGATAAGGTGTCACGTGATTGGTGTTTGTCTGTGTAATGTGTGTGCATTGTGGTGTGAGTTTGTGTGGTGCGTGCCCTGTGTCTCTGTGAGTTGTGTGTACTCTGTATTGTGTGTGAGTCTGGTGAGTGCTGTATGTTTGAGTTACATGCACTGTAGATTTTGCATAGAGTGTGTGCATGATAAGTGGTATGTGTCTGAGTGAGGTGTGTGAACGTGTGTGGGGTGTGTGCACTGTGTACTGTCTGTGTAGGTGGAATGGTGTGTTTTTCTGTGAGATGTGTGCACTGAGCAGTTTGTGTGTTTCTGTGGTTAGTGCTGTGTGTCTGTGTGAGGTGAGTGCACTGTGGAGTGTGTGTGTGTGGTTAGTGGTGTGTGTCTCAGTGAGGCTTATTCACTGTGTCGTGTGAGTTTGTGGTGAGTGATGTGCCTGTGTGAGGTGTCTGCACTGTGGAATATGTGTGTTTGTTGAGTGCTGTGTGTCTGTGGTAAATTTATTTACTGTGTAGTGTGCGTGGTCAGTCATGTGTTTTTATGAGGTTTCTTCAATGTGGAGTGTGTGTGTCCTGAATTGTGTGTGTGTGAGGTGTGTGCACAATGGAGTGTGTGTGCAGTGACTGCTGTGTCTGTGTGAGTTGTGTGAACTGTGGAATGCGTGTTTGTTGAGTGATGTTTGTGTTTGAAACGTGTGCACTGCGAATTGTTATGTGTGTGGTGAATGGTGTGTCTGTGTGAGTTGTGTGCATTGTGTAGTATGCATGTGGTAAGTGGTGTGTGCCTGTGTGAGATTTATACACAGTGGAATGCGAGTGTGCTGTGTGTGTGGTAATTGGTGTGTGTCTGTGCTAAGTTTCCGCACTCTAAAGTGTGTGTGTTGGGTGTTGTGTGTCTGTGTGAGGTATTTGCCCTGTGGAGACTGTGTGGTTGGTAAGTGGTGTTTGTCATTGTGAGGTGTGTGCACAGTGGATTGTATGTGTTAAGATTGGTATGTGTCCCTGTGAGGTGTGTGCACTGTGGAATGTTTGTGTGTGGTGAGTGGTGTCTGTGCGAGTGTGTGCACTGTGGAGTGTTTGTGTGGTTAGAGGTGTTTGTTCGTGTCAGGTGTTTGCAATGTGGAGTGTGTGTTTGTCGTGAGTGGCGTGTCTGTGTGAGGTATTTGAACTCAGAAATGTGCATGTGGTGAGTGTTCTGCATCTATGTTATGTGTGTTCATTGTATAGTATGTGTGGTAAGTAGTGTTTCTGTATGAGGTGTCTTCACTGTGGAGTGTGTGTCGTGAGTGGTGTGTTTCTGTGTGAGGTGTGTGCAGTGTGGAGTGTGTGTGGTGAGTGGTATGTCTTGGTGAGGAGATTTAAGATGTAGTATGTGTATCTATAGAGTTGTGTCTGTCCGTGCGAGGTGTGTGCACTGTGGAGTGTGTGTGTGTTCTGCAGTGTGTGTTTGTGTGAGGTCTGTGCACCATGGAGTGTGTGGTGAGTGGTGTGAGTCTGTGTAAAATGTGTTCATTTCGTGTGTGTGGTGACGTGTGTGACCTTTTGAGGTGCCTGCCTTGTGGTTAGGGTGTGAGGTAATTGGTGTGTATCTGTGTGATGCGTGTGCATTGAGGTGTGTGTATGTAAAATGTTTGTGATGTGTGCTGTGTGTCTCTGTGACTTGTGTGTTGTGGAACTTCTGTGTAATGAGTGATGTGTGTCTGAGGCATGTGCACTGTGAATAATGTGTGTAGATTGTGGACTGCATGGTGTGTCTGTTTGAGGTGGTGCACTGTGAGGGTGTGTATGTAGTGAGTGGTGTTTTTTGTGTGAGGTGTGTGCACTGAGAAGTTTGTGTGTGATGAGTGGTTTGTGTCTGTGTGCGGTGAGTGCACTGTGTAGAGTCTGAGTGTGGTTAGTTTTCTGTCCGTGTGATGTGTGTGTTATGTGAAGTGTGTATGTTTAATGTGTGTATTAAATGGCTTGTGTCTTTGAGAGTTGTGTTCACTGTGCAGTGTGTGTCTGTGATGAGTGGTGTGCCTGTGTGAGGTGTCTGCAATGCAGAATGTCTGCATGCAGCATGTTGAGTGTTGTGTGTTTGTTTATAATGGTTTTACTCTGTAGTGTTTGTGGACAGCTGTGTGTCTGTATGAGGTTTCTTCAATGTGGAGTGTATGTTTCGTGAGTGGTGTGTTTGTGATGTGTGTGCATTATGGTGTGCACGTGTGGGGACTGCTGTGTATCTGTGTGAGTGGTGTGAAATGTGGAATGTGTATTTGGTGAGTGGTGTGTGTCTGTGATTTGTGTGTAATGTGTAGTATGTTTGTCTTAATAGGAGTCCACGTGAGGTGTGTGCACTGTGGAGTGTGTCTGTGTTATGCAGTGTGAGGTCTCTGCACCTTGAGGTGTCTGTGGTGAGTGGTATGTGTCAGTGTGAAATTTTTTTTTTGAGACGGATTTTCACTCTTGTTACCCAGGCTGGAGTGCAATGGCGTGATCTCGGCTCACTGCAACCTCTGCCTCCTGGGATCAGGCAATTCTCCTGCCTCAGCCTCCCGAGTAGCTGGGATTACAGGCACGCGCCACCATGCTCAGCTCATTTATTCTATTTTTAGTAGAGACGGTGTTTCACTATGTTGACCAGGATGGTCTCGATCTCTTCACCTCGTGATCCACCCGCCTCGGCCTCCCAAAGTGCTGGGATTACAGGCGTGAGCCACCGCGCCTGGCCCAGTGTGAAATATTTTCACTGAGTGTATATGTTCAGTGGGTGTGGTAACTGGTCTGTTACAGTGTGAGTTGGCTGCACTGTGCATAGGGTGTGAAGTGACTGGGGTGTGTCTGTTAAATTTGTGTGCATTGTGTGGTGTGTGTGCTGAATTTTTGTGGTGTATGCTGTGTTTCTCTGTGAGGTGTGTGTTGTGGAGTTACTGTGTGATGAGTGTTGTGTGTCTGAGGTATGTGCACTGTGGATTATGTGTGGAGTTTGTGGACTGCATGGTGTGTTTCTGTTTGAGGTGTGTGCACTGTGGACAATATGTGTGTGGTAAGTGATGTGTGTCTGTGTGAAATGTGTGCACTGTGCAGTTTGTGTGTGTTTCTGTGTGAGGTGTGTACAAGACGTGTGTGTGCGGTCAGTGGTGTGTGTCCTCGTGAGGTGTGCACACTGCAGTGTGTGTTTCTGGTGAGTCATGTACCTGTGTGAGGTGTCTGCACTGTGGAATGTGTGTGGTGAGTGTTGTGTGTCTGTATGAGGTGTGTTTGCTGTGTAGCGTGTGGTCAGTCTTTTGTCTATGTGAGTTGTCTTCTCAGTAAAGTGTGTGTGTTGTGAGTAGTATGTGTCTGTTTGAGGTGTGTGCACTCTGGAGGGTGTGTGTATGGTGAGTGCTGTGTGACTGTGTGAGGTGTGTGCACTGTGGACAGTGTGTGTGGTCAGCTTTCTGTCTGTAACGTGTATGCTATGTGGAGTGTGTGCAGAAAGTGTGTGTATTGAGTGGTGTGTGTCTCTGTGAGGTGTGTACACATTGGAGTGTATGTGGAGAGTGTAATGAGTGGTGTGTGTTTGTGTGGAGTGTCTAAACTTTGGATTCCATGTGCGGTGAGTGCTGTGTTTCTGAGTGAAGTGAGTACAATGTGCAGTGTGTCTGGTTAGTGGTATGTCTGTGTAAGGTGTCTCCAATGCGGAGTGTTTTTGGTAACTATTGTCTGTTTGTCTGTGGTGTGTGCACTTTGTAATGTGTGTTTATGGTAAGTGGTGTGTGTTTGTGTGAGGTGTGTGCACTGTACAGCATGTGTGTGTTTCTGTTGTAAGTTGGGTGTGTCTTTGTGAGGTGTGTGCACTGAGGAGTGTTTGTGGTAAATGGTGTGTGTCTTTGTGAGATGTGTGTTCTGTGAAGTGAGTGTTTCTTGTGAGTCACGTGCCTGCATGAGGTGTCTGCACTACGGAATGTGTGCATGGTGAGGGTTGTGTGTCTGTGTGGAGCGTGTTTACGGTGTAAACTGTGTGGTCAGTTTTGTGTCTGTGTGAGGTGTCTTCACTGTAAAGTGTGTTTCGTGAGTAGTGGGTGTCTAAAGTGTGTGCACTGTTGAGTGTGCCTATGGTGACTGTCCTGTGACTGTGTGAGATTTGTGCACAGTGGAGTCTCTGTGCACTGTCGTGTGTGTCTGCATGAGGTGTGTGCACTATGTAGTGTGTGGGTCCTGAGCAGTGTGTCTCTGTGTGAAATGTGTGCCCTGAGTGTGTGTGGTGACTAATGTGTGGCAATGTGAGGTGGCTGCATTGCAGATAACGTGTCAGGTAATTTGTGTTTGTCTTTTTTATGTGTGTATATTGTGGTCTGTTTTTGTGGAATATTTGTGGTGCATGCTGTGTGTTTCTGTGAGATGTGTGTTTTCTGGAGTGTGTCTGAGTTTGGGGAGTGGTGTATGTCTGAAAGACATGCAGTGTGAATTGTGTGTGCACTGTGTGTAGTGCATGGTGTGTCTCTTTGTAAGCTGTGTGCACTCGGTGTGTGTGTGTGTAGTGAGTTGTGTGTATGTGTGACATGTGTGCACTGTGGAGTGTGTGTAATACACTGTGTGTCTGTGTGAGTTGTGTGCATTGTGGAGTTTGTGGGCTGAGTGGTGTGTTTCTGTGTGAAATGTGTGCACTGAGTGTGTGTGTTGAGTGGGTGTGGTGAGTGGTGTGTGACAGTGTGAGGTGTCTGCATTGTGAATAAGGTGTCAGGTGATGGGTGTTTGTGTGGTGTGTGCATTGTGGTGTGTGTTTGTGGAGTTTGTGTGGTGCATGCTGTGTGTCTCTGTGAGGTGTGTGTACTCTGGTGTGTGAGTGCAGTGAGTGTTGTATGTCTGAGTTTTGTGGCAGGTGGATTGGGTGTGCGGTGTGTGAAGTGCATGGTGTGTCTCTTTGTAAGGTGTGTGCATTGCGGAGGGAGTGGTTGTGGTGAGATGTGTGTATGTGTGAAGTGTGTGGACTGTGGAGTGTGTGTGTGTTGAATGGTGTTTGTGTAAGGTGTGTGCACTCTGGAGAGTGTGTGTTCAGTTTTGTGTCTGTGTGAGGTTTGTGCTATGTGAAGTGTGTATATTAAGTGTTGTATGTCTGTGTGAGGTGTACCCACAGTAAAGTGTATGTAAATGCTGTTTGTTGAGTGGTGTGTATCTGCGTGGTGTGTCTGCACTTTGAATTATGTGTGCAGTGGGTGGTTTTGTGTGATGGGAGTGTACTGTGTAGTGTGTGTGGTAAGTGGTATGTTTGTGTTTGGTGTCTGCAGTGTGGATTGTGTGTCTGGTGAGTGATGGGTGTCTGAGTGAGGTGTGTGCACTGTGTCTTGTTTGTGTACGATGAGTGCTGTGTTTTTTGTGAGGTCTATGCACTGTGCAGGTTGTGTTTGTTTGTGTTGTTAGTGGTTTTTGTCCGTGCCACGTGTGTATGGTGGAGTGTGTGTGGAAAGTGGCGTGTGTCTTTGTAAAGTGTGTTCACTGTACATTGTGTGTTTGTGGTGCAAGATGTGCCTGAGTGAACAATGTACACTGCGGAATTTGTGGTGTTGTGTGCCTGTGTGTCTGTTGTTGGGTGAAGAACTCTATAGTGACTGTTGTTGGGGAGGGTGCTGTTTACTGACTGTTGTTTTGTAGGGTTCTCTATGTTAACTGTTGTTGAGTATGTGCCTTATGGTGACTGTTGTTGTCTAGGTGATTTATAGTGACTGTTGCTGTAGGTGCTCTTTAGTGAGTGTTGCTGGGTCATGTGCTCTATATTGACTGTTCTTTTGAAAGGTGCTCTAATAGTGACTGTTATTTGGTAGAGTACTGTATACTGACTTTTGCTTAGTAGAGGACTCTACAGTGACTGTTTCACGTAGGTCCTCCATATTGACTGTTGTTGCGTAGGGTGCTCTATACACACTGTTGCTGGGAAGTGTGCTATATAATGACTGTTGTTGGATACGGTACTCTATAGATACTGTTTTTGGGAAGGGTGCTCTATAGTCACTGTTCCAGGTTACGTGATATATAGTAACTGTTGCTGGGTAGAGTGCTCTATACTGACTGATGTTGGGTATGTGCTCTATAGTGACTGTTTCTGGGTAGAATGCTCTACAGTGGCTGTTGTTGAGTAGGTGCTCTATAGTGACTATTGTTGGGTGAGGTGCTCTATCTTGACTGATGTTGGGTACAGTGCTCTATAAAAGACTGTTCTTGGGTGGAGACTTTATATTGGCTGCTGCTGTGTAGAGTGCTCTACAGTGACTGTTCTTGGCTATGTGCTCTATTGTGACTGTTGTTGCAGAAAGTGCTCTATAGTGACTGCTGTTGGGAAGAATTCTCTGTAGTGACTGTTGTTGGGTACATGCTCTACAGTTACTGTTGTTGCAGAAAGTGTTCTATAGTGACTGCTCTTGGGAAGAGTTCTCTGTAGTGACTGTTGTTGGGTACTGTGCTCTGCAGTGATGGTGGTTGGGTATGGTGCTCTGTAGTGACTGTTCTTGGGTGGAGTGTTTTATAGTAATTGTAGTTTGGTAGGTGTTCTATACTGACTGTTGTTGGCTGGAGTTCTCTAAATAGTGACTTTTCTTTGGTACGTGTTGTATACTGACTTTTGTTAGATAGGATGCTCGATAAAGACTGTTGTTTGGCGGAGCAGTCTATAGTGACTGTTGTTGATTAGAGTGCTCTAGGTACTGACTGTTGTTGGGTAGTTTGCGAAATAGTGACGGTTGTTGGGTAGAGTGCTATATAGTGACTGTTGTGAAGTTGAGGGCTCCACACTGACTGTTGTTGTGTGGGTAATCTAAAGATACTGTTGTTGAGTAGGGTGCTCTCTACTGACTGTGTGGGGTAGAGTACTTTATACTGACTGTTCTTAAGTAGGGTGCTCTATGTTGACAATTGTTTGGTAGAATGCTCTATAGTGATTGTTGTTGGGTAGAGGGCTCTACAGTCACAGTTGTTGGGTAGGTGCTCTACAGTGACTGTGGTTGTGTTGGTGCTCTATAGTGACTTCTGTTTAATAGGTTGTTCTATACTGACTTTTGTTGGTTATGTTGCTGTATAGTGACTGTTGTTGAATAGGTGCTCTATATTAACTGTTGTTGGATAGGGTGAACTATAGAGATGGTTGTGGGTTACGGTGCTCTATAGTGACTCTTGGGTGAAGTGCTCTATACTGTGTGTTGTGTAGAGGGCTGTATAGTGACTGTTGTTTGGTAGAGACCTCTAGATAGTGACCGTTGGTTCATAAAATTCTCTCTAGTGAATGTTGTTGGATACATGCTCATTAGTGACATGCAGGTTCTCTAGAGTGATAGACGCAAAACAAGTGCTGTATAGTTACTGTTCTTGGGTAGATACTCTACACTGACTTTTTGCATAGGGTGCTCTCTAGTGACAGTTTTACCTAGGGTGCTATATAGTGACTGTTGTTGGGTAGCGTGCTCTATAGTAACTGTTGATGGGTTGAGTGCACTATAGTGACTGTTGTTAAGTAGGTGATCTATAGTAACTGTTGTTGGTTAGGTGCTCTATAAATACTGTTGCTGCATAGGGTGTTTATTGTGCCTTTTTTGGGTTGGATCTGCATAGCGACTGTAGTTGGCATATTGTTCTAAATTGACGAATGTTGCTTAGGTGCTTTATAGTGACTGTTTTTGAATAGGGTGCTCTCTAGTGACAGTTTTTTGGTACGTGCTGTTTAGTGACTATTGTTGGGTAGGTGGTCTATAGTGACTCTTGTTGGTTACGTGCTCTATAATGACTATTCCTGGGTAGGTTGCTCTATAATAAAACTTTTTGGGTAGGTGCTGTATAGATACTGTTGTGGGTGGGTTGCTCTAAACTGACTGTTGTAGTTTAAGTGCCCTATAGTGACTGTTGCTTATTGGGGTGCTCTATAGTGATGGTTGCTGGGTAGAGAGCTCTATAGTGACTGTTGCTCCTTAGGGTGCTCTACAGTGACAATTGCGGGATAGGGTGCTTTTAGTGACTATTTTTGAGTAGGTGCTTTATACAGAGTGTTGTTGGGTGTGGTGCTCTATATTGACTGTTGTTGGGCAGGTGCTCCACAGTGACTGTTGGTGGGAAAAGCGCTCTATAATGACTAATGCTTGGTAGGGTGCACTATAGTGACTGTTGATGGGTGGGGTGCTTTTTAGTGACTGTTGAGTATGTGCTCTATGCTGACTGATTTTCGCTAGTGAGCTGCATAGATACTACTATTGGGTACTGTGCTGTATAGTGACTGTTCTTGGGTGAAGAACTCTACAGTGACTTTTGAGGGTAGAGTGCTCTAGATAATGACTGTGGTTTGGTAAGTTTCTCTATTCTGACTATTGTTGGGTAGAGGGCTCTATAGTGATTGCTGTTGTGTAGAGTGCTCTATAGTGATTGTTCTTCGGTAGGGTTCTGTATAGTGACTGTTCAGTAGAGTGCTCTATAGTGACTGTTTTTTGTAGAGGGCTTTATAGTGACTGTTGTTGGGTAGGTTCTCTACTGTGACTGTTGTTGGGTAGGGTGCTGTATACTGAATGTTGTTGCATAGGTTTCATATACTGACTGTTGTTGGGTAGGTGCTGTATAGTGACAGTTGTTCGGTAGAATGCTCTACAGTGACTGCTGTTGTGTGAAGTGCTCTATATTGATTGTTGCTGTGTATGGTGCTATATAGTGACTATTCCTGGGTTGGTTGTTATATAGTTACAGTTTCTGGGTAGGGTGCTGTATAGTTATTGTGGTTGAGTAAAGTACTCTATATGACTGTTGCTGGGTAGGGTGCTATAAAGTGACTGTTGCTGAGTAGGCTGCTTTATAGTGATTGTTGTTGAGAAGAGTGCCCTGTGGTAACTGTTGTTGGGTAGAGTAATCTAGATAATGACTGTTGTTTGGGAAGGTGCTCTATGTTGGCTATTCTTGGGTATAGTGCTCTACAGTGACTGTTGTTGGGTAGAGTGCTCTATAGTGACTCTTCTATGGTAGGTGACTCTATAGTGACTCTTGTTCGGTAGAGTGCTTTTTAGTGAATGTATCTTTTTAGAGGGTAGGATGCTCTATAGTGACTGTGACTGTTGTTCGGTAGAGTGCTCTTTAGTGACGGTTTTTTGCAGAGGGCTCTATAGCGACGGTTATTGGGTAAGTTCTCCATAGTCACTGTTTTTGGGTAGGGTGCTCTTTAGTTACTGTTGGTAAATAGGGTTCTGTAGACTGACTGTTGTTGCATAAATTTTATATACTGACTGTTGTTGGGTAGCTGCTCTATAGTGACAGTTGTTTGTTTGGTTTCTTTATAGTGACTGCTGTTATGTGAAGTGCTCTTTAGTGACTGTTGCTGCGAAGGGTGTTGTATAGTTACTGTTGCTGGGTAGGTTGCTATATATTTACAGTTGCTGGGTAGGGTGCTCTATAGTGATTGTGGTTGAGTAAAGTGCACTATAATGACTGTGGCTGGGTAGGGTGCTATAAAGTGACTGTTGCTGTGTAGGGTGCTATAAAGTGACTGTTGCTGTGTAGGGTGCTATAAAGTGACTGTTGCTGTGTAGGGTGCTTTATAGTGATTGTTGCTGAAAAGTGCTCTATAGTTACTGTTGTTGGGTAGAGTGTTCTATAGTGACTGTTGCTGGGCAGTGTACTCTATGATGACTGTTGCTTGGTAAAGTGCTCTGCAGTGATGGTTGTTGGCTTGAGTGTTGTATAATAACTGTTGATGGGTAGAGTATTCTATAGTAACCGTGGTTGAGTAGGTGCTCTATATTGACTGTTGCTGAATAGGGTGCTCATCGTGACCGTTTTTGGATAGGAGATCTACAGTGACTGTTGTTGGGTAAGGTGCACTATAATGATGGTTGTTGGGTAGAATGCCCTATAGGTAATTTTTCTTGGGTGGAGATTTTTATACTGACTGTTGCTGTGTAGAGTGCTCTATATTGACTTTTGATAAGTAGGTGCTCGATAGTGACTGTTGTTGTGTACATGCTTTATAGTGACTGTTGTTGCGTAGGTTTTCTATTGTTACTGCTGTTGGTTAGGTGCTCTATACTTACTGTTGTTGTCCAGGATTCTCTATAGGGTCTGATGTGTGTGGGTTGCTGTATAGAGACTGTTGCTGGGTAGGGTGCTCTATAATAAAACTTTTTGGGTAGGTACTGTATAGTAACTGTTGTGGGTGGGGTGCTCAAAACTGACGGTTGTAGTTTAAGTGCTCTATAGTGACTGTTGCTTAGTGTGGTGCTCTATAGTGATGGTTGTTGGGTAGAGAGTTCTATAGTGACTGTTGCTTGGTAGGGTGCTCTACAGTGACAGTTGTGGAAAAGGGTGCTTTTTAGTTAATTTTGTTGAGTTGGGTGCTTTATAGAGACTCTTTTTGGTAGGTGCTGTATAGTTACTGTTGTTGCTGATATGTTCTAAACTGACGGTTGTTGTGTAAATTCT
This sequence comes from Leontopithecus rosalia, assembly GCA_028533165.1. NCBI lineage: Eukaryota > Metazoa > Chordata > Mammalia > Primates > Cebidae > Leontopithecus > Leontopithecus rosalia. Next base: position 24,397,186 of record CM052665.1, read on the forward strand.
CTATAGTGACTGTTGTTTGTTTGGTCCTCTCTAGTGAATTCTGTTGTGTACAGTGCTCTATGATGACTGTTGTCTTTTAGGTGCTCTATAGTGACTGTTTTTGGGTAGAGTGCTTTAAGGGTGACTGTTGTTGGGTTGAGTGCTTTATCGTGACTGTTGCTGAAAGAGTTCTCTATAGTGACTGCTGTTGAGTACGGTGCTCTATAATTACTGTTGCAGCGTATCATGCTCTATAATGACTCTTGTTGGTAGAGTGCTCTATAGTGACTGTTGTTTTGTACAGTGCTCTATAGTTACTATTGCTGGGTATGGTGATCTATACTGACTGTTCTTGGGTGGGGTTCTCTAGAGTTACTGTTGCTGGGTAGAGTGCTCTTTAGTTACTGTTTCTGGTTAGGGTTCTGTATAGTGACTGTTGTTGAATAGGTGCTCTATAGTAATTGTTGGTGGGTAGAGTAATCTATATTGACAGTTTTTGGGAAGGTTCTGTATACTGACTGTTGTTGGTGATGTGCTCTAACTGACTGTTGCTGGATAGGTGCTCTATAGTGACTGTTGCTGGGTAGGGTTCTCTATAAAGAGTATGATTGTATAGAGTGCTCTATAGTGACTGTTGCTTGGTAGTATGCTTTATAATGACAGTTGTTGGGTGGCGTGTTTTATACAGACTGTTGCTGTGTGGAGTGCTTTATAGTGACTGTTAATTGAGAGGTACTCCATTGTGACTGCTGTTGTGTGGGGCTCTATAGTGACTATCGATAAGTAGGTGCTCTGTAGTGGCTGTTATTCAGTAGAATCCTTTATCGAGTCTATAGAGGGCTATATTGCACTATAGTGACTGTTGTTTTTTGAAGTTCTTTCTAGTGACTGTTGATTGGTAGGGAGATCTACAGTGACTGTTTTGGGTAGGCAGTCTGCAGTGACCGTTGCGTAGGATACTATAAATTACCTACCCAACAACAGACACTGTATAGTACCCTACCCAACAACAGTCACAAAAAGTCACCTATTCAAAAACAGTCAATATAGAGCACACTACACAACAACAGTCACTACAGAGCACTCAACCCAACAACAGTCACTTTTAGAGCACTGCATCCAACAACAGTCAGTATAGATCACTCTACTTGGCAACAGTCACTATAGAGCATCTAACCAACAAAAGCCACCATAGAACACTCTAACCAGCAACAGTCAGTATAGATCACCCTACCCAACAACAGTCACAACAGACCCTTCTGCGCAGCAACAGTCAGTATAGATTACCTAACAAATAACAGTCACTATAGTGCACCCTAGCCAACAACAGTTAATATAAAGCACCTACCCAACAACTGTCGCTACAGAGCACTCTACTCAACAACATCAATATAGAGCACTCTACACAATAGTCAGTACAGAACACTACATTCAACAACAGTCATCTATAGAGTACTCTTACCAACAATAGTGACTATAGAGCTCCCTATGCAGCAGCAGTCACTATAAAGCCCTCTAACCAACAACATTCACTCTAGAGCACCCTACTTAGCAACAGTCACCATAGGAAACCCAACACAAAAACAGTCACTATAGAGCACTGCACCCAACAACAGTCAGTATAGATCACCTTTCCAACAACAATAACTATAGATCACCTACACAACAACAGTAACTATAAAGCCCTCTACACGAATACGATCAGTAAATAACACTCTAACCAACAAGGGTCACTATAGAGAATGTTACATAATAACTGCCAGTATCTATAGCTCCCTACTTAACAACAGTCACTATAGATTACCCTATCCAACAGCATTCACTGTAAATGACCCACCAAGGAAAAGTCACTATAAAGCACCAATTGATCAACATTCACTATCAGTAACCTACACACCAACAGTATCTAGAGAGCACTCTACACAAAAACAGTTACTATTAAGCACTGTACCCAACAACAGTAATTATAGAACACCTTACCCAACAACAGTCACTATAAAGCACCTATCCAACAACAGTCAGTATAGAGCACCATATTAAACAACAGTCTATATAGAGCACTCTACACAACAACAGACACTACAGAGCACGCTACACAACAACAGTCAGAATAGAGAATCCACCACACAACAGTCACGTATAGAGCACTCTACAAAAAAGCAGTCACTATAAAGCACCCCAACAAACCAAAGTCACTGTAGAGCACTGTACACGACAGTCACTCTAGAGAACGTCACCCCAACACAGTCACCTATTGAGCACTCTACCCAAAAACAGTCACCATAGAGCACCCCATCAACAGTCACTGTATAGCACACTACTTAACAAGAGTAACTATATAGTACCTATTCAACATCAGTCACTATAGAGCCCTCTAACCAAGTAGTCACTATAAGCACTTTACCCAAAAAGAGTCCCAGTAGAGCACTATACCCAAGAACAGTCACTAGAGCATGCTACCTAGAAACAGTCACTATAGAGCACCCTACTCAATAGCAGTCACTAAAGAGCACTCCACCCAATAGCAGTCACTATAGACCACTACAGACTGCTCTAGCAGTCACTAAAGAGCACTCCACTATAGCAGTCACTATAAAGCACACTACCAAACAATAGTCACTATAGTGCACTCTACCCAACAACAGTCACTGTAGAGTACTTTACCCAACAAAAGTCACAATAGAGCACCTACTCAAAAATAGTCACTATAGAACACCCTACGCAGCAACAGCCACTATACAGCACCTACCTAACAAAAGTCATTATAGAGCACCCTACCCAGCAACACTCACAATAGAGCACCCCAACAAACAGTCATTATAGAGAACCCTACCCAGTATCAGCCACTATAGAGCACATACCCAAAAACAGTCTCTACACTGCACCCTTCCCAACAACAGTCACTATAGAGCACCACACACAAAAGCAGTCACTATAGAGTACATATCAAACAATAGTCACTATAGAGCAACCTACCCAACAACAGTCAGTATAGAGTACTCTACTTACTAAAGGTCACTATAGAGCACCCCACCTAACAACAGTTATTATAGAGAACCGTACTCAGCAACAGTCACTATAGAGCAACTACTCAACAACAGTCACTACAGAGCACCCTAACCAACAACAGTCACCATTGAGCACCCTACCCAACAAGAGTCACCATAGAGCACCTACCCCAAAACAGTCACTATTGAGCACCCTACCCAAGAACAGTCACTATAGAGCAACTACCCAACAACAGTCACCATAGAGCACTCTTCCCAAAAACATTCATTATAAAGTTCCATACCCAGCAAGAGTCACTATAGAGCACTCTACCAAACAACAGTCACTATAGAGCACCATACACCACAACAGTCACTATAGAGCACTCCAAGCAAGAACAGTCACTATAGAGCAACCTACACAACGACAGTCACCATAGACCACCAATGCAATAACAGTCACTATAGATCCCTCTACCCAACAAGTGTCACTAAGAAGAACCCTACACAACAACAGTCACTATGGAGGACACTACCCAGCAAGAGTCAATATAATGCACTTATGTAACAACAGTCAATGTAAAGCCCTTTATCCATTAACAGTTATTATATAGCAATCTGCACAACAGTCATTATAAATCACGATAACAAACAGCAGTAACTACAGAGGACTCTACCTAACAACAGTCACTATAGAACACTCTACACAACAACAGTCACCATAGAGAACTCCACCCAACAATAGTCACCTATAGAGCACTATAAACAACCAATCAGTATAAAGCACCACAACCAACAACAGTCACTATAGACCGCCTATCCAACAAGTCACAATAGAGCCCTATACTAAGCAAGCATCACTATAAAGCACATATCCAAAAACCATCAGAATAGAGGACTCTCCACGCAGCAGTCACCATAGTTCACCTCGCCGAACAATAGTGAGTGTACAGCATGCTACCCAGCAAGAATCACTATAGAGCACCTAACCAGCAAGAGTCAGTATAAAGCACTCTACCCAACAACAGTCACTGTAAAACGCCATGCACAACAACAGTCACTATGGAACACCCTATCTAAAATCAGCCACTGTAGAGCATCCTATTCAGGACCAGTCACTATAGAGCACCCTACCCAACAACACTCTATTGTGTAAGGTGTTCTATAGTGACTGTTTCTAGATAGTGTGCTCTATAGTGTCTTTTTTTGGGTATGGTGATTTATAGTGACTGTTGTTGAATAGAGTTCTCTATCGTGACTGTGGTTGGGTAGGTTGCTCTCTAGAGACTCTTCTTGAGTGGGTGCACTATAGTGACTGTCTATGGGTAAAGTGCTCTATACTGATTGTTGTGGTGTAGGCTGTTCTACACTTACTGTTGTTTGGTTTGTGCTCTATAGTGACTGTTGTTGGGTAGGATGTTCTAAATTTTCTGTTGTTATGTAGAGTGCTATAGATAGTGTCTATTGTTGGGTAGGTGCTCGGTAGTGACTGTTGTTGTCTAGAGTGCGCAAAAGTGACTGTAGTTGGATAGGAGCTCTACTTTTACTGTTGTTGGGTGGGGTTTCGTATAGTGATTGTTGCTGTGTACAGTATTCTAGAATGACTTGTTTTTTAGGTGCATTATTGTGACTGGTCCTGGGTAGGGTGCTCTACACTGACTGTTGTTGTGTAGGTGCTCTATACTGACTGTTTTGGCGTAGAGTGCTCTATACTGACTGATGTTGGGTATAGTGCTCTCTAGTGACTGTTGCTGGGTAGGGTGCCTTATAATGACTGTTTTTGGATAGGTGCTTTATAGTGACTGTTGTTGGGTTGGGTGCTCTACAGTGACTGTTGGGTAGGTGCTCTATAGAGACTGCTGTTGTGTAGATTGCTTTATAGTGACTTTTTGTGTGGGGTTCTCTTTAATGACTGTTGCTGAGTCGGTGCTCTATAGGGACCGTTGTTGGGTGGGGTTCTGAATACTGACTGTTGTTGGGTAAAATGCTCTAGATAGTGACTGTTGTTAAGTAGGTGATCTATAGAAATTGTCGGATATCGTGCTCTATAGTGGCTATTGTTAGGTAGGGTGCTTTTTAGTGACTGTTGAATGGGGTACTCTATAGTGACTGCTGTTCTTTAGAATGCTCTATACGTGACTGTGGTTGGGTGGAATTTTCTATAGTCACTATTGTGTAGAGTACTCTATAATGAATGTTGTTGAGTAGGGTGCTCTTTAGTGACTGCTGATGGGTGAAGTGCTCTATATTGACTCTTGCTGGGTAAAGTGCTCTACAGTGACAGTTTTTTGGCAGGTACTCTATAATGACTGTTGTTGGTTAAGATGCTGTAGAGTGACTTTTGTTCGATAGGGTGCTCTTTATTGACGGTTGTTGAATAGAGTGCTCCATAGTGACTGTTTTTGAAAACGGTGTTTTATACTAACTTTTATTAAGTAGAGTGCTTTATAGAGACTGTTCGTGGGTACAGAGCTGTATAGTGACTGTTGTTTTGTAGGTGCTCTCTTGTGACTGTTGTTGGGTAGGCTGCTATATAGTGACTGCTGTTGGGTTGGGTGCTCTATACTGACTGTTGTTGGGTACAGTGCTCTATTGTGACTGTTCTTAGGTAGCGTGCTCTATCGTGTCTGTGTTTGGTAGGTGCTCTCTAGTGTCTTTTTTGTTACGTTCTCCATCGTGACTGTTGCTGGATAGTGTGCTCTATAGTGAGTGTTGTTGTTTGAGGCGCTCAGAACTGACTGTTGCTGGGTGGTCTGCTCTATAGTCACTTTTGTTTACTAGGTATTCCTTAGTGACTGTTGTTGGGTGGGGTACTCTATAGTGACTGTTGCTGTGTTGGGTGTTCTATAGTGACTGTTGTTGGATAGGGTGCTTTATAATAACTGTTGCTGAGTAAACTGCTCTATACTTACTGTTGCTGGATAGTGTGCTCTATAGTTATTGTTGTTGGGTAAAGTACTCTATACTGACTTTTGCTGTGTAGGTTGCTTAGTAGTGACAGGTGCTGGATAGTGTGAATCATAGTGATTGTTGTTTGGTTAGGTGCCTATACTGACTTTTTGTGTAGAGTGCTTAATAGTGATTGTTGTTTGGTAGGCATTCTATAGTGACTGCTATTGGGTAGGGTGCTCTATAGTGACTGCTGCTGAGTATGGTGCTCTATAGTGACTGTCCTTGTTTAAGGTGATCTATAGTGACTGTTGTTAAGTAGAGTGCTCTATAGTGCCTTTTGTTTGGTAGAGGGCTCTGTGCTGACTGTCGTTGGATAAGGTGCTCTGTAGAGACTGTTTGGTACAGTGCTGTATAGTGACTGTTGCTGGGTAGGGTTATTTATTCTGACTGATTTTGTGTGGGGTTCTCTATAGTGACTGTGGCTGGGTAGAGTGCTCTGTAGTGACTGTTGCTGGGTAGGGTCTTCTATAGTGACAGTTGTTGGGTAGGTTCTCTATAGTGACTGTTTATGTGTAGGGTGCATTATGCTGACTGTTTTGGGTAGGAGATGTATAGTGACTGTTGCTGGGTAGAGTTCTCCATAGTGACTGCTGTTGCTTACGTTCTCTATACTGACTGTTGTTGGGTAAGTGCTCTATATTGACTGTTGTGTGGGATCTCTCTAGTGACTGCTGCTGGGTAGGTTGCTCTTTAGGGACTGTTTTTGGGTAGGTGCTTTATAGTGACTGTTGTTTGGTGGAGTGCTTTATAGTGGCTATTGTTGTGTAGAGTGCTCTATAGTCACTGGTGTGGTGTGGAGTGCTCTATAGATACTGTGGTTTGGTAGAGTGCTCTATTGGTGACTGTTGTTGGGTAGGGTTCTCTATATTGACTGTTGCTTTGTAGAGTGCTCTATGGTGACTCTGATCGCTAGGGTGCTCAATAAAGAGTGTTGTTGGGACATGCTCTATAGTGACTGTTGTTAAGTAGGGTGCTCTCTAGTGACTTGATTTTTGGTTCTGTATAATTACAGTTTTTGGTTGTGTGCTCTAAACTGATGATTGTTGTGTAGGTGCTCTATATGGACTGTTGTTGGGTAGGGTCTTCTATAGTGACTTCTGTTTCATAGGGTGATCTATAGTGACGGATGTTGGTTAGATGCTCTGTAGTGACTCTTTTGGGTAGGGTGCTCTATATTGACTGTTGCTGGCTAGAGTGCTCTCTAGTGACTGATGTTTACATGCTGTATAGTGACAGTTGCTTGGTAGGGTGCTCTGTAGTGACAGTTGTTGGGTAGGTGCTCTATGGTGACTGTTGTTGGATGTGGTGCTGAATAGTGACTGTTGTTGAGTGGAGTGCTCTATAAGTGACTGTTGTAGGGGGGAGTGCTTTATAGTGTCTGTTGTGGTGTAGAGTGTTCTCTAGTGACAGTTGTTGGGTAGAGGGCTGTGTAATGACTTCTGTATTGTACTCTATTGATGACTTTTGGTGGGTGAAGTGCTTTACAGTGACTTTTGTTGGGTAGGGTTTTGTATAGTGACTGTTGTTGGGTATGATGCTCTATACTGACTGTTGCTGGGTACAGTGCTTTATAGTGTCTGTTGTTGCTAGGGTGCTGTATGGTGATTGTTGTTGGGTAGGGTAGTCTATAGTGACTGTTGTGGTGTTGGGTTTCCTATAGTGACTGTTGGAGGTAGACTGCTCTTTAGTGACTGTTGCTGGTTAGGGTGCTTTATAGTGACCATTGCTGGGTACTGTGCTTTATAGTGTCTGATCTTGGGTAGGTGCTGTATAGTGACGATTGTCAGTGGGGTGCTCTAAACTGATGGTTTCTGGGTAGGTTCTCTAAAGTGACTGTAGCTAGGAAGTGTGCTCTATTGTGACTTTTGTAGTGTAGAATTCTCTATAGAGACTGTTGCTTGGTAGGGTGTTCCCCAGTGACTGTTGCTGGTTAGGGTGCTCTTTGGTTACTACTGTTGTGTAGGTGCTTTTTAGAGACTGTTCTTAGGAGTGGTGCACTATATTGACAGTCGGTGTGTAGGTTTTCTTTAGTGACTCTTGTTGGGTAGTATACTCTATATTGACTATTATTCAGTAGAGTGTTCTATAGAGTTTGTTAATGGGTGTGGTGCACTACCGTGACTTTTCTTGGTTGTTGTTCTTTGAAGTAATTGTTGTGTAGAGGGCCCTACAGTTACTGTTGTTGGGTAGGCGCTCTGCAGTGACTGTTGTGGTGTAGGGTACTATAGAGTACCTAACCACAAAACAGACATTGTAGAGCACCCTACAAAAAGACAGTCACTGTAAAGCACCTATTCAACGAGAGTCACTATAGAGAACTCTACACAACAACAGTCACTATAGAGCACTCAACTCAGTGACCATCATTTATACAGCACTGCAACCAACAAAAGTCAGTATAGAGCACCCTACCCAGGAACAGTCACTTAAGACAACCTAGCCAACAATTGTCTCTATGGAACACCCTACCAAACAACAATCACTATAGAGCCTCTTACCCAAAAACTGTCACTGTAGAGCACCCTACCCAGCAACACTCACCATAAAGCAACCTATCCAACAACAGTCACTAGAGAGCACTCCATCCAACATCAGTCACTATAGAGCACTCCACCCATCAATGGACCCTATTGAGCCTCCTTCCCAACAACAGTCTCTATAGAGCACCCCACGAAGCAACAGTCAGTATTGAGACTCCCACACAACAACAGACACTATAGAGCACTCCACCCAACAACATTCAGTGTACCATTGTAAACAACAGCAGTTATTATAGAACACCCTAACAAACAACAGTCAATATAAATCACCTACCCAAAAACAGTAGTATAAATCACCTACCCAACAACAGTCACTATAGAGAATTCTACCATCAACAGTCACTATAGAGCACTCTACACAATATCAGTCACTATAGAGCACTCTACACAACAGTCACTATAGAGACCTACACCCAACCACAGTCACAAATAAAGGACTGTACCCATCAACAGTCACTTTGGAGCCCTTCAAACCTACAACAGTCACTATAGAGCACCTACCCAACAACACTTACCATAAAGGACTCTACCAAACAACAATCACTATACAACACTCTACAGAACAATAATCACTATAAAGAATTCCACCTCAAATAAGTAACCTATAGAGCACTCTAACCAACAACAGTCTTTATAAGGAACTCAAACCAACAACAGTCACTAAAGACCACCTTTTCAACAACAGTCACTATATAGCCCCCTACTGAGCAACCGTCATTATAGAGCACCTACCCAACAACTGTCACTATAAACTACTCAATCTAGCAACACTCACCATAGAGCACCCCAAATAGCAATAGTCACTATAGACCAGGCTACCCAGCAACAGTCACAATAAAGCACCTACACAATAAATGTCATTAAATGGTACTCCACAAAACAACAGTCACTATAGAGCATCCTACCCATCAAAAGTCACTATAGAGCACCCTACCCAAATACCCAACTATTGTGTAGGGTGTTTTATGGTGACTGTTTTTCGATAGGGTGCTCTATAAGAACTGTTGTTGTGTGTGGTGCTCTATTGTCAATGATGTTGATAGTGTACTTTATGGTGACTCCTGTTGGAAAAGGTGCTCTTTTGTGACTTGTTGAGTAGTGTGCTCTTTAGTAACTGTGGTTTATGGGGTGCTGTATAGTTTCTCTTGTGGTTTGTGGTGATCTATAGCGACTGTTGTTGGGTAGAGTACTCTATAGTGACTGTTGTTGGGCAGGTGCTCTATAGTGCCTATTTTTGGATGGGGGTCTTAATAGTGACTATTGTCGGTTAGAATGCTCTACAGTGACTGCTGCTGAGTTGTGTGCTCTATAGGGACTGTTGTTGCACAGAGTGCTCTAGTTAGGGACTGTTGTTATGTAGAATGCTGCATAGTAACTGTTGTTTGGTAGGGTGCTTTATATTGACTGTTTTTGGATATAGTGCTCTATAGTGACTGTTGTTGGGTAGGGTCTTCAATAATGACAGTTGTTGGCTACAGTGCTCTATAGTGTCTGTGTGAGGTGTGTGCACTTTGAAGAGTGTGTATGTTGAGTGACTGCTGTCTGTGTGAGGTTTTGCAATGTGCAGAGTGTGTGTGTGGTGATTGGTGTGTGTCTGTTTGATGTTGTTGCACGGTGGAGTGTGTGCTGTGTATCATCTGTGTTTGTGTGAGGTGTGTGCACTGTGTAGTATGTGTATATGGTGAATGGTTTGTGTTTGGGTTAGGTGTGTGCACAGTGCAGTGTGTTTTCTGGTGTTTGGTGTTTGTGTGTATTGTTTGCACTGTGGAGTGTGTGTGGTCAGATGTGAGTGTCTGTGTCAGGTGTGTGCACTGTGGAGTGTGTGTTTGGGGTGAGGGTTGTGCCTGTTTGACATATCTGCACTGTGAAATTTGTGTAGTGAGTGTTCTGTGTCTCTGTTAGGTGTGGTCACTGCGTAGTGTGTGTGGTCAGTAGTGTTTCTGTATGAGGTTTTTTCACAGGGGAGTGTGTGTGTCGTAAGTGCTGTGTGTCACGATGAGTTTTGTGCACTATGGAGTGTGTGTGGTGAGAGGTGTGTGTCTTTGTAAGGTGTTTGCACTGTGTAGTATGTGTGTGAGGTGTGTGAACTTTGGAGTGTGTGTGTGTTTTGCAGTGTGTGTTTGTGTGTGGTCTGTGCACAGTGAAGTGTGTGTGTGCTGAGTGGTGTGTGTCAGTGTAAAATGTGTGCTCTGAATGTGTGTGCTGAGTGTGTGTTGTGGCTGGTGTGTGACAGTTTGAGGTGCCTGCACTGCGAATAGGTTGTGAGGTGATTGGCGTGTGACTGTGATCTGTGTGCATTATGGTGTGTTTGTGCAGAATTTGTGTGGTGCATGCTGTCTGTCTCTGTCAGAGGTGCATTGCGGTGTTTCCGTGTGATGAGTGGAGTGTATCTGAGGTATGTGCACTGTGCATTAACTGTGGAGTACGTGGATGCGTGGTGTTTGTCTGTGTTAAGTGTATGCACTGTGGAGTGTGTGTTTGTGGTGTTTGGTATGTGTCTGTGAGGTGTGTGCACTGTGAAGTTTCTGTGTAGTGACTCCTGTGTGTTTCCGTGAGTTGTGTGAACAGTGGAGTGTGTTTGGTGAGTTGTGTATGTCTGTGTAAAATGTGTGCACTGAGTGTGTGTGTTGAGTGTGTGGTGACTGGTGTGTGACAGTGTGTGGTGACTGCATTTTGGATAGGGTGTGAAGTGATTAGTGTGTGTCTGTGTGAAGTTTGTGCCTTGCAGTGTGTTTGTGCAAAATTTCTGTGGTGCATGATTTGTGTCTCAGTGAGGTGTGTGTTGCGGAATTTCTTTGTGATGAGTGGTGTGTGTCTGACGCATGTGCACTGTGAATTATTTGTGGAGCCAGTGAACTTTGTGGTGTGTGTTTGTGTGAGGTGTGTGCAGTGTGGAGGGTGTGTGTTTGATGAGTGCTGTTTGCCTGTTTGAGGTGTGTGCAGTGTGGAGTGTGTGTGGTGGGAATTTTTGTCTGTGTGATGTGTACGCTATGTAGAGTGTGTGCGTTAAGTGTGTGTGTGTCTGTGTGACGTGTGTGCACAGTGAACTGTGTGGGTAGTGTGTGTGGTGAGTGGTGTGCGTCTGTGTTTAGTGTCTGCACTTTGGATTCTGTGTGCAGTGAGTGGTGTGAGTCTGTGAAGTGAGTGCACTGTGTAGTGTTTGTTGTCAGTAGTATGTCTGTGCTAGGTGTCTTCATACTGCAATGTGTGTTTGGTGAGTATTGCCTGTGTGTGGTGTATACACTGTGTAGTGTGTGTTTATGGTGATTTGTGCGTAATTTTGTGAGGTGTCTTCACTGTGCAGTGTGTGTGTTTGTGTGATGAGTGGTATATTTCTGGGTCAGGTGTGTGCACATAGGAGTATGTGCGTGATCAGTGATGTGTGTCTTTGTGAGGTGTATGCAATGTGAAGTGTGTGTTTCTGGTGAGTTATGTGCCTTTGTGAGGTGTCTGCACTGCGGAGTGTGGTGAGTGCTCTGTGTCTTTGTGAGTTGTGTTTACTATGTAGTGTGTGTGGTCAGTCTTGTGTTTGTGTGAGGTGTCTTCACGGTATAGTGTGTGTGTCGTGAGTACTGTGTGTCTGTTTGAGACGTTTGTACTGTAAAGTGTGTGTGTCTGATGAGTGCTGTGTGTCTAGATGAGGTGTGTGCAATGTAAATTGTGTGTGTATGGTAAGTACTATGTGTCTTTGTGAGACATGTGCACTGTAGAGTGTGTGTGTGTTTTTCAGTGTGTTTGTTTGAGGTGTGTGCACTGTGGAGTGTGTGCTAACTGGTGTGTGTCTGTGTGAATTTTGTGCACTAAGTGTGGGTGTTGAGTTTATGTGGTGACTGGTGTGTAACAATGTGAGTTGTCTGCATTGTGAATAAGGGGTAAGGTGATTGGAATTTTTGGTGCGATATGTGTGCATTTTGGTGTGTGTTTGTGGAGTTTGTGTGGTGCATGCTCTGTGCCTCCGTGATGTGTTTGTACTCTGTGGTGTGCGTGAGAGTGTTGAGTGGGGTATGTCTGATGTATGTTCACTTGTATTGTGTGTGGAGTTTGTGGAGTCCATGGTGGGTCTCAATGTAACGTGTGTTCACCATGGAGTGTGTATGTGGTGAGTTGTGTGTATGTATGAGGTGTGTGCATTGTGGAGAGAGTGTGTGTGTTGAGTTTTGTGTCTGTGTGAAGCTTGTACTATGTGGATTGTAGGTGTGAATTGTGAGTATTAAGTGGTGTGTGTCTTTGCGTGGTGTATGCACAGTGGAGTATGTGTGGACTGTGTCTGTGCGGAGTGTCTGCAGTATGCATTGTGTCTGCAGTGGGTTGTCTGTGTCTGTGTGAGGTGAGTGAACTGTGTAGTGTGTTTGGTAAGTGGTATATCTGTGTTTGGTGTCTGCACTGTTTATTGTGTGTCTGGTGAGTGGTGTGCGTTTGTGTTAGGTGTGTGCACTGCGTAGTGTGGGTGTATGATGAGTGATGTGAATTTGTGTGAGGTGGGTGCACCATGTATTTAGTGTGTATTTGTGTGGTGAGTGGTGTGTGTCTCTGTGAGTGAGTGTGTGTGGTCAGTGTTGTGCGTCTTTCTGATGTGTGTTTACTGTACAGTGTGTGTTTGTGGTGAAAGGTGTGTTTGTGTGAAATGTGTGCACTATGGACTGCGAGTGTGGTGACTGCTGTGTGTCTGTGTGAGGTGTGTGCACTGTGAAGTGTGTGTTTTCTGAGTTGTGTGTGTGAAATGTGTGCACTGTGGAGTAATATGTGTGTGGTGAGCAGGGTGTCTGTGTGAGTTGTGTGCACTCGTTGGTGTGTAAGTGGTGCGTGTCTGTTTCTGCAGTATGCACTGTGGAATATGTATGTGAAGTGTGTATTGCTACTGGTGTGGGTCTGTGTAAGGTGTCTGCCCTTCAAAGTGTGTATGTGCTGAATGGTGTGTGCCTGTGGGAAGTGTGTGCACTGTGGAGTCTCAGTGTGTGTTATGTGGTGTGTGTCTGTGTGAGGTGTGTGCCCTGTGAAGAGAGTATATGTGAATGACTTGTGTCTGTGTGAGGTTTTTGCCCTGTGCAGTGTGTGTGTGGTAAATGGTGTGTGTCTGAGTTTTGTGCACTGTGGAGTGTGTGTGGTGAATATTGTGTGTCTGCATGAGATGTGTGCAGTGTGTAGTGTGTGTGTATGGTGAGTGGTGTATGTATGGGTTATGTGTGTTCATAGTGAAGTGTGTGTTATTTTGTGGTGTGTGTCTGTGTGCAGAGTGTGCACTATAAAGTGTGTGTGGTTAGTGGTGTATCTGTGTCAGTTGTGTGCACTGTAGAGTGGGTGTTTGTGGTGAGTGGTTTGCCTTTGTGAGATGTCTGCACAGTGTAAAGTGGGTGTGGTGAGTGTTCAATGTTTCTTTTAGGTGTGTTCACTGTGTTATGTGTGTGGTCCGTAGTGTTTCTGTATGAGGTGTCTTCACAGTGAAGTATGTGTGTCGTGAGTGTTGTGTGTCTTTTTGAGGTGTGTGAAGTGTGTAGTGGAGTGTAGTGCGTGATGTGTAACTTTGTGATGTGTGTGCACTGTGTAGTATGTCGGTCTGGAGAGTTGTGTGTGGCTGTGTAAAGTTTGTGCTCTATGAATGGTGTGTTTTGGTGAGTGTTGTGTGTCTGTGTGAAATGTGTGCACTGAGTGTGTGTGTCGAGTGTATGTGGTGACTGCTGTGTAAAGTGTGTGGTGTCTGCATTGTGGATAAGGTGTCAGGTGATTGGTGTTTGTCTATGTTATCTGTGTGCATTCTGGGTGTTGTTTGTGGAGTTTGGTGTGTGCTGTGTGTCTCTGTGAGATGTGTGTATTCCTGAGTGTGTGTGAATGTGGCCAGTGATATATGTCTGAGATATGTGCACTGTGGATTTTTGTGGAGTGTGTGGAGTTCATGGTTTGTTTCTGTGTAAAAAGGGTGCACTGTGAAGTGTGTGTGGTGAGTTGTGTGTATGTGTGAGGTGTGCACACTGTGGAATACATGTGGAGTCCGTGGACTCGTGCTGTGTGTCTTTGTGATGTGTGTGCATTGTGGTTTGTGTGTGGGAAATTTGTGTGGTGCGTGCTGTGTGTTTCTGTGGGGTGTGTGTTGTGGAGTTTCTGTGAAATGAGTGGTGTGTATCTGAGGTATGTCCACTGTGGATTATGTGTGGAGTGTGTGTCCTGATTGGTGTGTGTCTGTGTGGAATGTCTGCACTTTGGATTGTGTGTGTGCTGAGAGTTTTGTGACTGTGTGAGGTATGGTTACTGTGTAGAGTGTGTGGTCACTCTTGTGTGTCTGAGGTGTCTTCACTGTAAAGTGTGTGTCAGGAGTAGTTTGTGTCTGTTTGAGGTGTGTGCACTGTGGATTGTGTGTTTGTGGTGAGTGTTGTGTGTTTGCGTGAGGTTTGTGCACTCTGGAATTAGTGTGTGATGCGTGGTGTATGTCTTTGTGACATGTGTGCACTGTGGAGAGTGTGGGTGTGCTGAGATTTTTGTCTGTGTGATATATGAGCTATGTAGAGTGTGCGCATTATGTTTGTGTCTGGAGTGGTATGTGTTCGTGTGAGGTGTGTGCACAGTAGTGTGTGTGGAGTGTGCGTCATGAGTAGTGTATCTCTGTGTGGAATGTCTGAACTTTTGATTGTGTGTTCGTTGAGTGGCAGGTGTCTGTGTGAGGTGAGTGCACTGTGCAGAGTGTATGGTGAGTGGTATGTCTGTGTTAGATGTTTGCACTGGCGAGTGTGAGTTTTGTGAGTATTGTCTGTCTGTGAGTAGTGTATGCACTGTGTGCTGTCTGTGTATGGTGAGTGGTGTGTGTTTGTCTGAGGTGTGTGCACTGTGTACTTTGTGTGTTTGTGTGGTGAGTGGTGTTTCTCTTTGAGGTGTGTGCACTGAGGTGTTAGTATGTGGTCACTGATATGTGTCTTTGACATGTGCACACTGTGCAGTGTTTGTTTCTGGTGAGTCATGTGCCTGTGTTCGATGTCTGCACTGCGAAATGTGTGTGTGCTGAGTGTTGTGTGTCTGTGTGAGGTGTG
>CM052665.1:24413159-24433660 GCA_028533165.1 Leontopithecus rosalia
CATGGTGAGTTGTCTGTTTCTGAGATGTGTGCACTGTGAATTTTGTGTCAAGTTTGTGGAGTGCATGGTCTGTCTCCGGGTAAGATGTGTGCACTGTGGAGGGTGTGTGTGGTGAGTTTTGTGCATGGGTGAGTTGTGTGCATTGTGAAGTGTGAGGGATTAGTGGTGTGTGTCTGTGGGAGGTGTGTGCACTGTGGAGAGTATGTGTGTTGAGTTTGTGTCTGTGTGAGGGTTTTACTAGGTGAAATGTGTGCGTGAAGGGTGTGTATAAAGTGGTGTGTGTCCGTGTGAGGTGTGTGTCCATGTGAGGTGTATGCACTCCACACTAACAATGGAGTGTGGAGTGCATGTGGTGAGTGGTGTTTGTCTGTGTGGAGTGTCTGTTACTTGGATTGTGTGAAGTGGGTGGTGTGTGTCTGTGTTGATGTGAGTGCACTCTGTAGTGTGTGTGGTAATTGGTATTTCTGTGTTGGTGTCTGCACTGTCGATTGTGTGTTTGGTGAGTGATGTATGTCTGTGTGAGGTTTGTGCACTTTGTAGTTTCTGTCTATGACCAGGGGTGTGTTTGTGTGAGGTCTGTGCACTGTGCAGTTTGTGCATGTTTTTGTGGTGAGTGGTGTCTGTCTGTGTGACGTGTGTGCACTGGGGAGTGTGCACGTGGTCAGTGGTTTGTGTCTTTGTGAGGTGTGTTCACTGTGCAGTGAGTGTTTGTGGTGAATGTTGTGACTTCGTGAGGTGTCTGCACTGCGGATTTTTTTTCTGTTGAGTGTTGCGTTTCTGTGTGAAATGTATTTACTGTGTACTGTGTGTGGTCAGTCGTGTGTCTGTATGAGGTTTCTTCAATGTGAAGTGCCTGTGTCATGAGTGGTGTGTTTGTGAGGTGTATACACTATGCACTGTATGTGTGTTTAATGCTGTGTGTCTGTGTCAGTTGTGTGAACTGTGGAGTGTGTGTTTTGTGAGTGGTGTCGGTCTGTGTGAAATGTGTGCACTGTGGAGTGGTATGTGTTTGGTGAGTGGTGTGTCTGTGTGAGTTGTGTGCACTCTTTAATGTGTGAGTGGTGCATATTTGCTTAAGGGGTCTGCACTGTGGAATATGTGTGTGGAGTGTATGTCGTGACTGCTGTGTGTCTGTGTGAGGTTTGTGCACAGTGGAGTGTGTGTGTTGAATCTTATGTGTCTGTGTGAGGTGTGTGCACTGTGTAATATGCATGTGTTGAGTGGTGTGGTCTTTGTGAGATGTTTGCACTATGGAGTGTAAGTGTGCTCTGTGTAGTGAGTGGCATGTGTCTTTGTGAGGTGTGTTCCCTCTGCAGTGTGTATTTGTGGTGAGTTGTGTGTCTATTTGAGGTGTCTGCACTGAGGATTGTGTGTTTGGTGTTGTGTGCCTCAGTTTCTGTTGTGCAGTGAAGTGCTCTATAGTGATTGTTTTTGGGTAGGGTGCTGTATACTGATTGTTGTTGTTTAGGGTACTTTATAGTGTCAGTTTTTGGTCATGTGCCCTATAGCGACTGTTGTTGGCTAGGTGCTCAATAGTGACTGTTGTGGCGTTGGTGCTCTTTAGTGAGTGTTGTTCGGTTGTATGTTCTATGTCCTTGGATAAGATGCTCTAATAGTTACTGTGGTTGGGTAGAGTGCTCTACAGTGGCTTTTGCTGAGTAGAGGGCTCTTCAGTGACTATTTTTGGGTAGGTCCTTTATATTGACTGTTGTTGGATAGTGTGCTCTACACTAACTGTTGTTGGGTAGTTGCTATAGAGTCACTGTTGTTTGGTATGTGCTCTACAGTGACTGTTGTTGGGTAGGGTGCTCTACAGTGACTGTTGTTTTGTGCAGTGCTCTATACTGACTTTTGTTGTGTAGGGTGCACCAAAGTGACTGTGGCTGGGTAGATTACTCTATACTGACTGATATTAGGTAGAGTGCTCTGTAGAGAAAGTTGCTGTGTAGGGTGCTCTATAGTCACTGTTGCTGGGTAGGGTGCTCCATAGTGATTGTTTTTGGGTAGGGTCCTCTATAGTTACGTTTGTTGGGTAGGGTGCTCTATAGTGACCACTGTTCATTAGGTGCTCTATTGTGACTATTGCTGGATTGTGTGCCCTATCGTGACTGTTGGGGGTTCAGTGCTCTATAGTGACTGTTGCTAGGTAGACTGATTTATAGTGACTGATATAGGGTACATGATTAATAGCGACTGTTTCTGGGTAGAGTGCTCTATAGCAACTGATGTTGGGTATGTGCTCTATAATAAATGTTGCTGTGTAGGATGCTCTATAGTAGCTTTAATGTGGTACTTGCTCTATAGTGACTGTTGTTTGGTGGGGTGTTCTATAATGACTGTTTTATTGTACAGTGCATTATAGGTGACTGTTGTTCGGTGGAGACTTTAAAGTGGTTCTTGTGTAGAGTGCTCTACAGTGACTGTTGTTGGGTAGAGTGCTCTATAGGTGACTGTTGTTGGGGGAAGTGCTTTATAGTGACTGTTGTTGTGTAGGGTTCTCTATAGTGATTGTTGTTGCTTATTGTGCTTTATAATGAGTGTTGCTGGGTAGAGTGTTCTATACTGACCCTTGTTCATAGGGTGCTTTATAGTGACTGTTGCTGTGTAGGGAGCTCTATACTGACTGTTGTTGAAAGGGGTTCTCTACAGTGATTCTTGCAGGGTAGAGTGCTCTATTGTGACTGTTGCTGGGTAGGGTCCTCCAAGTTGACTATTTTTTGTTAGTGGCTCTATATCAGCTGTTGCTTGGTAGGGTGCTCTATATTGACTGTTTTGGGGTAGGTGCCGTATAGTGACTGATGTTGGTGGGGTGCTCTAAACTGACGGCTGTTTTGTAGGTGCTCTATAGTGACTGTTACTGCATATGGTGCTGTATAGACTGTCATTGGGTTGAGCGTTTTTAGTGACTACTGTTGGCTGGAAACTCTACAGTGACTGTTTTTGGCTGGACTGCTCTATAGTGACTGTTGTTTGGTAGAATCTCTTTCATGACCCTTTATGAATAGGATACTTTATAGTGACTGTTGTTGGGTAGAGTGCTCCAGAGTGACATTTGCTGGGAGGGTGCTCTATAGTGACTGTTGCTGGTTAGAGTGCTCTATAATGAGTGGTGTCGCGTAGTAGCTGTATGGTGACTGTTGTTTGGTGGGGAGCATTGTAGTGACTGTTTTTATGCAGGTACTTTATACTAACTGTTGTTTGCTAGAAAGCTCTCTAGAGGCTGCTGTTGTGTGTGGTGCTCTATGGTGACTCTTGTAGGGGGAAGTGCTCTACAGTGACTCTTTTTTGATATAGTTTTCTAGATAGTGAATATTGTTGGGTAGGGTACTCTATAGTGACTCTTCTTAAGTAGAGTGCTCAATAGTGATTGTTGTTGGGTAGAGTGCTCTATAATGACTTTTCTTGGGTAGGGTGCTCTATAGTGAATGTTGTTGCGTATAATTCTCTGTACTAACATATATTTTGTAAAGGGATCTATAGTAACTGTTGTTGGGTAGGTGCACTATCATGACTGTTGTTGGATAGGGTACTCTATAGTGACTGTTGTGCAAGTGCTCAATAGTTACTGTTTTAGGTTGGGTGCTCTATAGTGACAGTTGTTGGGTAGTGTGCTTTATACTGACTGCTGTTGTGTGATGTGCTTAATACTGACTGTTGTTGTGTAGGGTGTTCTATAGTGACTGTTGCTGGCTAGAGTGCTCTATAGTCGTTGTTGGTGAGTAGTGTGCTCTATAGTGACTGTTGCTGGGTAGGGTGCTCTATAATGACTATTGTTGTTTAGGGTGTTCCATAGAAACTGTTGTTGGGTAGCTGCTCTACTGTGACTGTTGATGTGTAGGTGCTTTATAGTGACTGTTATTTGGTGGATGCTCTATAGTGGCGGTTGTTGGGTAGGAGCTCTGTAGTGACTAATTATAGGTAGCGTGCTATATATTGACTGTTATTTGTAGGGTGCTCTATAGCATCTGTTGTTAAGTAATGTGCTCTATACTGATTATTACTGTGTTGGGTGCCCTCTATTGACCGTTGCTGGAAGGGTTACTCAATAGTGACTGTTTCCTGTTCAGATGCTTCATAGTGACTGCTGTTGTGTTTAGTGCTCAACAGTGACTCTTTTTCGGTGGAGTGCTCAATGATGACCACTGTTTTGTATGAAGCTCTATACTGACTGTTGTTGGGTAGAGTGCTCTATAGGGAGTGTTTTTGACAAGAGTGCACTACATTGACTGTTGTTGGGTTGATAGCTCTATGGTGACTGTTGTGGTGAAGGTGCTCTATTGTGACTGTTATGGGATAGGGTGCTGTATAGTGACTGTTCCTAAGTAGAATTATCTATATTGACAGTTATTGACAACAGTGCTCCATATTGACTGTTGTTGCGTAGAGTTTTCTATACTGACTGTTGTTGGGTATTGTGCTCTATAGTGACTGCTGGGTAGGTTTTCGATAGTCAATATTGTTTTGTATGGTGCTGTATACTGACTGTTGTGTAGGGTGCTCTATAGTGACAGTTCCTGGGTACAATGCTCTATAGTTTCTATTGTTGTGTAGGTGCTCAATAGTGACTGTTGTTAGGTAGGTGCTCTATAGTGATTGTTGTTTGGTAGGGTGCTGCATATAGAGTTATTGGCTATGTGCTCAATAGTGACTGTTTTTGGGTAGGTGCTCTATAGTGACGGTTGTTTGGTAGGGTTCTCTACAGTGACTGACATTGTGTAAAGAGGTCTATAATGACTGTTGCTGGGTAGCATGCTCTATAGTGACTTTGTTGGGTAGGGTGCTCTATTGTGGCTCTTGTTGCGTTTGGTACTCTATATTGACTTTGATGGGTAGGGTGCACTACAGTGACTGTTATTGAGTAGATTCTCTACAATGACTGGTTCTGGGTAGGGGACTCTCTAATGACTGCTGTTGCATTAGTTCTCTATAGTGACTTTGGTTGGGTAGAGTGCTCTATAGTAACTTGTTTTGTAGAGTGCTCTCGATAGTTACTGTTGTTGGGTAAGGTGCTCAAGAGTGACTGTTGTTGGGTAGAAAGCTCCATAGTGACTGTTGTTCTGTAGGAGCTCCATAGCAACTGTTGTTAACTAGAATGCTCTATAGTGTCTGTTGTTGGGTAGGGTTATCTATAGTGACTGCTTTAGGATAGGTGCTCTATTGTGACTGTTGTTGGGTAGTTGCTGTATTGGGACTGATGTTGCGTAGCTGCTCCATAGTTACTCTTGTTAAGTAGGTGCTCTATAGCCACTATTGTTAAGTAGAGTGCTCCATAGTGACTGTTACTTGGTAGGGTGTTCTATAGTGACTTTTGTTGGTAGGTGCTTTTAGTGATTTTGGTAGATTAGAGCGTTTTATAGTGACTGTTTTTGGACAGGGTGCTTTATACTGACTGTTGTTGGGTAGGGTGTTCTATAGTGAATGTTGTTGGATAGCATGCTCTATAGTGACTGTTGTTTGCTAGAGTGTTGTATAGTAACTATTGTTGGTTGGGGTGCTCAATACTTTGTTTTGCAGGGTCGGGTGCTCTATAGTGACTGTTGTTGGGGAGAGTGCTCCTGATAGTGGCTGTTGTTGGGTAGATTCTTTATACTGACTGTTTTTTGTTAGATGCTTCCTAGTCACTGTTCTTGGGTATGTGCTCTACAGTGACTGTTGTTGAGTAGGGTGCTCAATAGTGACTGCTGTTTTGTGTAGTGCTCTATACTGACTGTTGTTGTGTGGGGTGCTCTATAGTGACTGTGGCTGGGTATATTACTGTATACTGACTGATATAGGGTAGAGTGCTTTATAGTGACTGTTGCTGTGTAGGGTGCGCTATAGTGAATGTTGTTGGGTAGGATCCTCTATAGTTACTGTTGTTGGGTAGGGTGCTCTATAGTGACTGTTGTTGGTTAGAGGCTCTATAATGACTATTGCTGTGTAGTGTGCTCTATAGTGGTTATTGGAGTTTGGGTGCTCTATAGTGACTGTTACTACGTAGAGTACTCTATGGTGACTGATGTTGGGTACATGCTCAATAGTGACTGTTTCTGGGTAGAGTGCTCTACACTGACTGATGTTGGGTACCTGTTCTATAGTAACTGTTACTGTGTATGTTGCTCCATAGTGACGTTGTTGGGTAGGTGCTCTATAGTGACTGTTGTTCAGTGGTGTACTCTATAATGACTGGTTTTGGTACAGTGCTCAATAGGTGACTCTTGTTGGGTGGGACTTTAAAGTGGTTGTTGTTGTGTAGAGTGCTCTGTAGTGACTGTTGTTCAGTAGTGTGCTCTATAGGTGACTGTAATTGGGTGGAGTGCTTCATAGTGACTATTGTGGGGTAGGGTTATCTATAGTGACTCTTTTTGCTTATAGTGCTTTATAATGACTGTTGCTGAATGGAGTGCTCTATACTGACCCTTATTCATAGGGTGCTCTTATTCATAGTGACTGTTGCTGGGTAGGGTGCTGTATACTAACTGTTGTTGGGTGTGGTTTTTACAGTGACTTTTGCAGAATAGAGTGCTCTATAGTGACTGTTGCTGGGTAGGGTTGTTCAAGGTGACTGTTGTTGGGTAGAAGCCCTACATTGGCTATTGCTTGGTAGGGTGCTCTACAGTGACTGCTTATGTGTAGGTGCCGTATAGTGACTGATGTTAGTGGAGTGCTCTAAACTGAGGGCTGTTGGGTAGGTTCTCTACAGTGACTGTTGCTGGCTATGGTGCTCTATAAACTATATTTGCCTATAGTGCTTATTAGTGACAATTGTTGAGTAGGTGCTGTACAATGACTGTTGTTGACAAGAGTTCTTTAATGTGACTGTTGTTGGGTAGAGGGCTCTATAATGACTGTTGTAGAGTAAGTGCTATAATGACTATTGTTGTGCGGGGTGATTGATTGTGACTCTGGGTAGAGTGCTCTATAGATGACTATTCTTGGGTTGAGGGTTTCATAGTGACTATTGTGTAGAGTGCTGTATACTGACTCTTGTTGGTTAGAATGCTCTATAGTAACTGCTGTTGGGTAGAATGCTCTGTAGTGATTGTTGTTGGGTAGGTTCTTTAGAGTGACTGTTTTTGGGTAGGTTTCTCTATAGTGACTCTTGATGGGTAGGGTGCATTATACTGACTGTTGTTTGGTATAGTGCTCTATATTTCACTGTTTTTGGCTTAAGTGCTTTATAGTGACTGTTGTGTAGGGTTTTCTATATTGTCTGTTCTTTGGTAGAGTCCTCTACAATGACTATTGATGAGTAGACTGCTTGATACTGATTTATGCTGGCTGGTGTTCTATAGTGACTGTTGTTGTGTAGGGTGATCTATAGTGACTGTTGTTAGGTAGGATGCTCCATAGTGACTGTTGCTCGGTAGAGTTGCTGGGTAGAGTACTCAATAGTGACTGTTGTATAGTTGGTGCTTTATAGTGACTATTTTACGTTAGGGTAATTTATAGTGACTGTTTCTGTTTAGAGTGCTCCATAGTGACTGTTGTTGGGTAGAGGGCTCCTTAGTGACTTGTTCGGTAGAGTGCAGTATAGTAACCGTTGTTTGGTAGAATACTCCATAGTGACTGTTGTGTAAGTGCTCTATAGTGACTTTAGTTTTGTAGGTGCTCAACGATGAATTTTGTTGGGTAGGTTCTCTATAGTGATGGTTGAGTAGGGTACGCAGAGTGACTGCTTTTGGATGCGGTACTCTATAGTAACTGTTCCTGGGTAGCATGCACTATACTCACGGTTGTTTTGTAGGTCCTTCATAGTAATTAATATTATGTAGATGCTCTATAGTGACTGTTGTTTTGTAGGTGCTCTATATTACCTGTTGTTGGTAGGGTGCTCTATAATGTCTGTTGTTAATCAGGGTGCTCTATAGTGACTCTTCCTTTGTGGGTGCTCAGTACTGAGTGTTGCTGAATGGGTTCCTCTATAGTGACTCTTGTTTGTTATAGTGCTCTAAAGTGACTGA
Source organism: Leontopithecus rosalia (assembly GCA_028533165.1). Lineage (NCBI taxonomy): Eukaryota > Metazoa > Chordata > Mammalia > Primates > Cebidae > Leontopithecus > Leontopithecus rosalia. The sequence continues at coordinate 24,421,103 of CM052665.1, forward strand.
TGTTAACAAGAGTGCTCTACAGTGACTGTTGTTGGGTACAGGGCTCTATAGTGACCGTTGTACAGTAGGTGATCCATTGTGACTGTTTTTGGGTAGGGTGTGCTATAGTAACATTTGTCGTGTAGGATGCTCTATAGTGACTGTTGTTGGGTGGAGTGTTTCATATTGACTATTGTGTAGAGTACTCTACTGTGACTGTTGTTGGTTGGAGTGCTCTATGGTGACTCTTGTTGGGAAGGTTCTTTAGAGTGACTGTTTTTAGGTAGGGTGCTCTATAGTAATTGTTGTTGAGTAGGTGCTTTAAAGTGACTGTTGTTGAGTAGGTTTCTCCATAGTGACTGTTTTTTCTAGGGTTCTCTATAGTGAATGTTGTTCCGTAGGGTCCTCTCTAGTGACTGCTGTTGGGTAAGGTGCTCTATAGTGTCTGTTGTTGTGTAGGAGTGGCATCATATCTGTTGTTTGGTAGGTGCATTATAGTGACTGTTGGTGAATAGTGTGCTCCATAGTGACTCTTGTTGGGTGGGTTTCTCTATTCTGATTGTTGCTGGGTGGAGTGCTCCATAGTGACTGTTGTTTTTAAGGTATTCTAGAGTAACTGTTGTTGGGTGGGGTGCTCTATAGTGACTGTTACTTTTAGGTGGCTCTATACTGACTGTTTTTGGTTAGGGTGCTCTATAGAAACTGTGTTATGTAGGTGCTCTATAGTGACTGTTGTTCGGTATGGTGCTCTATATTGTCTGTGTTTCTGTAGGTGCACTATCGTGTCTATTGTTCGGTAGGTTCTTTATAGTAACTGTTGCTGGATAATGTGCTCTGTAGTGACTATTGTTGGGTGAAGTTCTCTATACTGACTGTTTCTGGGTGGGGTACTCTATACTGACTGATGTTTTGTACGTATTCTATAGTGACTGTTTTTGGGTAAAGTGCTCTATATAGACTCTTGTCCTTTTTGGTACTATATAGTAACTGTTGTTGCGTAACGTGCTTTATATTAAATTTTTCCGTAAGGTGCTCTATAGAAACTTGCTGGATAGTATGCTCTACAGTGTATTTTGCTGTGCAGGGCGCTCTATAGTGACTGTTGATGGATAGTATGGTCTATAGTGATTGTTGTTAGACAGAGTGCTCTAGAGCGACTGTTATTGGTTAGGGTGCTCTGTGATGACTGTTTCTGGATATTGTGCTCTATAGTGACTTTTGTTTGGTGGGGTGCTCTATACTGACTGATTCTGGGTAGAGTGCTCCATAGTGAGTGTTGTTTGGTAGGTAATCTATAGTGACTGTGGTTGGGTGGGGTGCTCGATAGTGACAGTTGCTGGGTAAGGTGCTCTACATTGACTGTTCTTGTGTAGGGTGCTCTGGAGTGACTTGTTAAGTAGAGTGCTCTACAGTGACTTTTTTAAGTAAGGGCTCTAAACTGACTGTTGTTGTGTATGGTACTCCATAATGACTGTTGTTGTGTATGGTGCTCTATATTGACTGTCGTTGAGTATGTTCCCTATAATGACAGTTTTTGGATTGGTGTTCTATAGTGACTGTTTTTGGGTAGGTGCTCTACAGTGACTGTTGTTGGCTATGGTGCTTTATAGTGACTGTTGTTTGGTAGAGAGCTCTATAGTAAATGGTGTTCTATAGGTGTTCTATAGTGACAGTTGTTGGGTAGTTTCTCCATCATGATTGTTGTTAGGTAAGTGCTCTATAGTGACTGTTTTTGGATAGGTGCCCTAAAGTGAGCGTTGTTGGGTAGGGTACTCTATAGTCACTTTTGCTTGGTAGAGTACTCTATAGAGACTTAGTACTCAATAGTGACTCTTCGTGTTTAGCTGCTGTATAGTTACTGTTGCTGCGAAGGGTGCTCTATTGTGACTCTTGTAGAATAGGTGCTCTACAGTGACTGTTGTTGGGTAGTTGCTATATAATGACTTTTTTTGGTAGATTGTCCCATAGTGACTGTTGTTGGATATAATGCTCTATAGTAACTGTTGTTGAGTAGAGAGCACTTTAGTGACTGTTGTTGGGTAGAGTGCTCTGTAGGTGACTGCTATTTGCTGAAGTTCTCTATGGTGACTATTGTTGTATAGAGTGCTTTATAGTGACTGTTGCTGGGTAGGTGCTCTTTAATAACTGCTGTCGGTTTGGTGCTCTATAGTGACTGTTGCTCTGTAGGGTGATCTATAGTGACTGTTGTGGGTGTGGTGGTATATAGTGACTGTTGTGAACGGGGTGCTTTATAGTGACTGCTGTTGAGTAGGTGCTCTATGCTGACTGTTGTTTGTAGGGTGCTCCACAAACCTGTTGTTGGGTATGGTGCTATATAGCGACTGTTGTTAATTAAGTGCTCCATAGAGACTGTTGCTATGTAGGGTGCTCAAGAGTGACTGTTGTGGGTGGGGTGCAATACAGTGACTGTTGCTGGGTAGAGTGATTTGTCGTGACTGATATTGGGTATGTGCTCTATAGTGACTGTGGCTGGTTAGGGTGCTTTATAATGACTGTTGTTGGCGAGGTGCTCTATAGTGACTTTTGTTGGGTTGTGTGTTCTACAGTGAGTGCAGTTGGGTAGAGTGCTCTCTAGTGAGTTTTGTTGGGTAGATTGGTCTATTCTGACTGTTGCTGGGTAGGGTGCTCTATAGTGACCATTGTTGGGTGGAGTTCTATGTAGTGACTGTTGCTGGTAGAGTGCTCTAAAGTGACTTTTGTTGGGTTGGTGCTGTATAGTGACTGTTGTATTGGTTGCTCTGTACTGACTGTTGTAGGGTAGGTTGCTCTAAGGTGACTGTTGTTGGCAAGGGTCCTCTATTGTGACAGTTGTTGGTAGCTTCTTGTCACTGTGGCTGCGTATGGTACTCTATATTGACTGATGTTTAGTAGAGAACTTTATAGTGACTATTGCTGCGTTGGGTGCTCTATAGTAACAATTGATGGGTAGGGTGCTCTATACTGACTGGTTTTGGTGTGGGTTCTCTATAGTTACTGTTGTTGTGTAGGGTGCTCTATAGTTACTGTTGTTGTGTAGGGTGCTCTATAGTAAATGTTGTTGGTTAGGTGCTCTATATTGACTGTTTCTTGGTAGTGTGCTATTCTCTGGCTGTGGATATTTGGGTGCTCAAAAGTGACTGTTTCTTGGTAGACTGCTCTATAATGAGTGATATTGGGTACATGCTCTACAGTGCCTGTTGCTGGATATGGTGCTCTATAGTGGCTGTTGTTGGGTAGGTGCTGTACAGCGACTGTAGTATGGTGGGGTGCTATATAATGACTGTTGTTTGGTATAATGTTCTACAGGTGACTTTTGCTGGTTGGAGTGTCTTTTACCTGCTGCGATTGTGTAAAGTACTCTATAGTTACTGTTGTTGGTAAGAGTGCTCTATACTAAGTGTTGTTAGGTAGAGTGCTCTATTGGTGACAGTTGTTAGGTGCAGTGCTGTATAGTGACTGTTGCTGAGTAGGCTTTTCTATATTGACTGTTGTGTATGGTGCGCTATAATAACTTTTGCTGGGTAGAGTGCTCTGTCGTGACGGTTGTTGGGTAGAGTGCTCTATAGTGACAATTGCTGGCTAGGGTACTCTACCTTGACTGTTGCTGGGTAGAATGCTCTGTCGTGAGGATTGTTGTGTAGAGTGCTCTATACTGACTGTGGCCTGCTAGGGTACTTTAAAGTGACTGTTGCTGGGTATGGTGCTCTATAATGTCTGCTGCTTGGTAGAGTGCTTTTTAGAAATTGTTTTTGGGTAGGGTGCTCCATCGTGAATGTTATTGGGTAGAGGGCTCAAAAGTAACACTTTTTTTTTGTAAAGAGCTCTGTAGTGACTCTTGTTGGCTAGATTCTCTATAGTGACTGTTGTTGGTAAAGTTTCTATAGTGAGTGTTGTTACATATGTGATCTATAGTGACTAATGTTGGTTAGGTGGTTTAAAGTGACAGTTGTTTGGTAGTGTGCTTTATATTGACTTCTGTTGGGTAGAGTGCTCTATAGTGACTGTTGTTGCGTAAGTGATCTATAGTGACTGTTATTGCGTAGATGCTCTATAGTCACTGTTTTTGGGTAGCGTTCTCTATAGTGACTGTTGCTGAGTAGAGTTCTATGTCATGACTTTCCTTGGGTGGCATGCTGTATAGTGACTGTTCCTGCATAGGGTGCTCTATAATGACTGTTGTTTGGTATGTCCTCTTTAGTGAATGTTCCTGGGTATGGGGCTCTATAGTGACCATTGCTGTGTATGTGTTCTATAGTGTCTGTTGTTGGGTGGAATGCTCTATAGTGACTGTTGATGAGTAGGGTGATCTATAGTTACTGTTGCTGGCTATGGTGTTCTATAGTGACTGTTGTGTAGTTTTGTCTATAGTGACTGTTATTGGCTGGAGTGCTCTATACTGACTGTTGTTGGGTTGGGTGCTCTATAATGACTGTTTTTGATTAGAGTACTCTATAGGTGATTGTTGTGGGGTGGAGTTCTCCATAGCACTGTTTTGTGTAGAGGAATATATAGTGACTGTTGTTGCATAGAGTGCTCTACAGTGACTGTTGTTGGGTAGTGTGCTCTATACTTACTGTTGTTGGTAGGTGCTCCATAGTGATTGTTGTTGTGTTGAGTGCTCAATAGTGACTGTTTTTGGGTAGAGTGCTCTATAGTGATTGTTGATGCGCATCATGTTATATAGTCATTATTGTTGGTTAGGTGCTGTAAAGTGACTGTTGTTGGGTAGGTGCTCTATAGTGACTGTTGTGTGGATTCTCTATAATGACTGTTGCTTGTTACGGTGCTTAATAGTGACTGTTGTTGTGTGGGGTTCTCTATAGTGACTGTTGTTGGATAGGTGATCTATAGTGACTGTTGCTGGTTAGCCTCTTCATAGGTAGTTTTGTTGGGTATGTGCTGTACAGTGACTGTTGAAGGGTAGAATGTTCTATAGTGACTGTTGTCTGGTGCAGTGCTCTATACGGCCTGTTGTTTCTTATGGTGTTGTATAGTGACTGTGGCAGTGTAGGGTACTCTATAGTGACTGATGTTTTGACGAGTGCTTTATAGTGACTATTGTTTTTAAGGTGCTCTATATTGACTGTTGCTGGATAGTGTGCTCTATAGTGGCTGTAGTTGGTGGTGTGCTCTACATTGACTGTTGCTTGGTAGAGTGCTCTATAGTGAGGGATGTTGGGTACATGCTGTATAGTCACTGTTAATGGGTAGGGTGGTCTACAGTGATTGTTATTTGTAAGGTGCTTTATATTAACTGTTGCTTTGTAGTGTGCTCTATAGTGGCTGTGGTGGATGGTGTGCTCTACATTCACTGTTGCTTGGTAGAGTGCTCTATAGTGAGTGATGGTGGGTACATGCTCTACAGATTCTGTTGTTGGATATTGTGCTCTATAGTGGCTGTTGTTGGGTAGGTGCTCTATAGAAACTGTTGTTGGGTTGGTTGCTCTATATGGACTGTTGTTGGGTACAGTGCTCTATTGAGACTGTTGATGGGTAGGAAGCTCTATAGTGACCATTGTTGTGTAGAATGCTCTATAGTTTTCTGTTGTTGGGTGGAGTTTTGTAAAATAACTGTTGTTTTTTACAAGGCTCTATGGTGACAGTTACTGTGTAGGGTGCTCTATAGTGACTCTTATATGTTCGAGTGCTCTATAGTGAATGTTGCTGGGTAGAGTGCCCTATAGTGACTGTTTTTGGGTAGGTGTTCTATATTGACTGTTGTTGATAGGTTTCTCTATATTGAGTGTTTTGGGGTATTATTATCTACAGTGACTGTGGTTGGGTGGGTTTTCTATACTGACTGTTGTTAAGTCGGTGCTCTACAGTGACTGTTTTTGGGTAGGGAGCTCCATAGTGACTGTTGTTTTGCATAGTTCTCTATACTGACTTTTCTTGGGTAGCGGTTCTATAGTGACTGTTGTTGGGCAGAGTGGTTTATAGTGAAAGATCTTGGGTAGAGGGCTATATAGTGACTATTTTTGGGAAGGCGCTTTATAGTGGTTCTTGTTTGGTAGGGTTCTCTCTAGTGACTGTTTTTTGGTAGGGTGCTCTGTAGTGACTTTTTTGGATAGAGGGCTCTATGTTGACTGTTGTTGGATATGTGCTTTATAGATAGCTTTGTTGGGTAGTGTGCTCTTTAATGACTGTTGTTTGGTAGGGTGCTCCATACTGACTATTGTTGAGTAAAGTGCTATTAGTGACTCTTGTGTCGTAGGTGCTCTATAATGACTATTTTTGGGTAGGGTCCTCTATAGTGACTGTTGTTGGGTGAAGTGATCTATAGTGATATTTGTTGGGTAGGGTGCTCTATAGTGACTGTTGCTGGTAAAGTGCTGTATAGTGACTAATGTTGGTGCTCTATAGTGACTGTTGCTTGGTAGAGTGCTCTATAGTTACTGGTGTTGACTTTTTAACTGTTGAAACAGTCACTCCGCAGTGACAGTTTGTGGTTTCGGTGCTCTATACTGACTGTTGTAAGGTAGGATATCTATAGTTACGGTTGCTATGTAGAGTGCTCTATAGTGACAGCTGTTGGGAAGGTGCTCTATAGTGAGTGTTGTTGGGTAGACACTCTATAGTTACTGTTGTTGGTAAAGTGCTATATCGTCACGGTTGATAAGCACAGTGCTCTATACTGACTCTGGCTGGGTAGGGTGTTCTATATTGATTGTTGCTGGGTGAAGTGTTCTACGGTGACTCTTGCTGAGTACAATGTCCTATAGTGACTGTTGCTTAGTAAGTACCCTATGGTGTCATTTATTGGGTAGCGTGATTCACAATGACTGTGTTTGTGTAGTGTCCTCTGTAGTGACTGCTATTGTGTACAGTGCTCTATAAAGATTGTTGCTATGTAGAAAGCTGTATAGAGACTGTTGTGTAGAATGCTCTATAGATTTCTGTTATTGGGTGTAGTTCTTTATAATGACTGTTGTTGTGAAGAACACTCTATAGTGACTGTTTGGTAGAGTGTGCTATAGTGACTGTTGCTGTGCAGGGTGCTCTATAATAATAGTTGTTCGGTAGGTGCTCTATTGCGTCTGTTGCTTAATAGAATTCTATATAGTGACTGTATTTGTACTGTGTTCTATAGTGAATGTTGCTGGGTAGGGTGTTGTATAGTGACTTTTGTACGGTAGGTGCTCTATAGTGCTTGTAGTTTGGTTTGGTGCTCCATTGCGACTATTGTTTTTACCATACTCTATATTAACTGTTGTTGGCTACAGTGCTCTATAGTGACTGTTGTTCTGTAGGTGCTCTTTAGTGACTCTTGTTGAGTAGGTGCTCTATAGTGAATATTTTTGGAACGGTCTCTATAGTGACTGTTGTTGGGTAGTTGCTCCATAGTAATGTTGTTTGGTAAATTGCTTTGTAGCGACTATTGTTGTGTAGGGAGCTCTAAAGTGACTGTTGTTGTGTAGGTTCTCTATAATGACTGCTGTTGGGTAAAGTACTCTAGAGTAACTGTTGCTATCTAGGGTGCTCTATAGTAATTCTGGTTGCATAGGGTGCTCTATCTATATTGACTGTTACTGGATAGGGTGCACTATAGTGACTGATGTTGTGTATGTGCTTTCATACTGATTGCTGTTGGGTAGGTTTCTCCATAGTGCCTGTTTGATGGAGTTTTTGATAGCGACTTGTGTTGGGTAGAGCGATCTATAGTGACTGATGTTGATTAGCGTGCTCTAGAAGTAACTGTTTTTGGGTGGGGTGCTCTAAAATGACTTTTTCTGGCTAGAGTGATTTATAGAAGACTGTTGTTGTTTGCAGTGCTCTATAGTGACTGTTGTTGTGTAGAGGGTTCAACAGTTACTCTTGTGTAGAGGGCTCTATAATGACTGTTGTTGGGTAGGGTGCTCTATAATGACTGTTTTTGGGTGGGTTACTCAATGTTGACTGTTGCTGTGTGGGGTGCTCTATAAAGACTATAGTTTGGTAGAGTGCTCTAGATAGTCACTGTTTTTTGGAAGGTGATCTATAGTGACTGTTTTTCGGTAGGTGCTCTATAGTGACTGTTGTTAATTAGTGTGCTCCATAGTGACTGTTGTTGGTTAGGGTGCTCTATCGTGACTGTTTTGGGAAGGTGGTTTATACTGACTTTTGTTGGTTGGGGTGCTCTATCGTGACTGTGGTTGTGTAGAGTGCTCCAAGTGGACTGTTGTTCGGTGGAGTGCTCTATAGTGACCATTTTTGAATGGGGTGCTTTATATTGACTGCTGCTGGGTGTGGTTTTCTTAAGTGACTGTTGTTTGGTAGGTGCTTTATAATGACTGTTATTGGATAGGTGCTCTATAGTGACTGTTGCTGGGTAGGGGTTTCTATAATGGCTGATTTTAGGTAGGTGCTTTATGCTGATATTTGCTGGGTAGTGTGCTCCATAATGACAGTTGGGTAGGGGCTCTATAGTTACTGTTGCTAAGTAGGATGCTCTACAGTGACTGTCATTGCTAAGTGCTCTATAAAGACTGTTGTTGGGTGGGGTACTCAATAGTGACTGTTAGGTAGAGTGCTCTACACGGACTGTTGTTTTGTAGGGTGGTCTATATTGAGTGTTATTGGGTGGAGTGCTCTACACTGACTGTTGTTTTGTAGGTTGCCCTACATGTTCTTGGGTAGAGTGCTCTATACTGACTGTTCTTAAGTATAGTGCACTATGGCGACTGTTGTCAAATAGAGTACTCCACAATGACTGTTGTTGGGTAGAGGACTCTATAGTGACTGTTGTTTTTTAGGGGTCTCTAGATGCTGATTGTTATTGGGTAGAAAGCTCTATAGTGATTCTTGTTGGGTGGAGTGCTGTATATTGACTGTTTTTCGCTAGTGGGCTCTATTGTGACTGTTGTTCGGTAGGTGCTCTACAGTGACTATTGCTGGGTATTGTGCTCTATAATTACGGTTGTTGGGTAGGTGCTTTATAATTACTGTTGCTAAGTAAGTTTCCCTATGGTGACTGCTGTTGTTAGGTGCTCTATAGTGACCATTGTTGGGTAGGGTACTCTATAGTGGCTGTTGTTGTGTAGGGTGGTCTATAGTGACTGTTATTGGGTGGAGTGCTTTATAGTGACTGTTGTTGTGTAGGGTGCCCTGCAGTGACTGTTTCTGGATAGAGTGCTCTATACTGACTGTTCTTGGGTATAGTGCACTATAGCGACTGTTGTCGGGTAGAGTGCTCTACAGTCACTGGTGTTGGGTAGGGGTCTCTAGGTACTGATTGTTATTGTGTAGGGTGTTCTATAATGATTCTTGTTGAGTACAGTGATCTATAGTGCGGGATTTTGGCTAGAGGGCTCTATATTGACTGTTTTGGGGTAGGTGCTTTATAGTGACCGTTTTTATGTAAGTGCTCTGTAGTGACTGTTGTTGAGTGGAGTGCTCTATGGTGACTTTTGTTGAGTTGGGTGCTCTTTAGAGAGTGTTGCTGAGTAGGGTGCTCTAGTGTGACTGTTGTTGAGTACAGTGCTCTATAGTTACTCTGGCTGGGTAGCATGCTATAGAGTGACTGTTGTTGGGTAGGGTACTCTATAGTGATTATTGTTTAATAGGTGCTCTGTAGTAACTGATGCTGGGTAGGGTGCTCTATAGTGACTGTTGTTGAGTGGGGTGGGCATGCTGACTTTGTTTTGAATGCAATACTTTATAGTATCTTTTTTTGTGTAGAGTGCTTTACAGTGACTGTTGATCGGTAGGTGATCTATAGTGACTGTTGTTGGGTAAGTGCTCTATACTAATTTTCTTGGATAGAAGTTCTATAGTGACTGTTGTTTTGTAAGGTTCTTTATAGTGACTGTTATTGGTAGGGTGCTCTACAGAGACTGTTGTTAAGTAGAACACTGTATACTCACTCTTGCTCAGTAGAATGCCGTATACTGACTGCTGTTGAGTTAAGAACTCTATAGTGACTTTTTCTGGGTAGACTGCATTTGATGATTATTGTTTGGTAGGGAGTCTATACTGACTGTCTTTGGATGGGGTGCTCTATATTGACTTTTGTTGAGTACTTTGCTCTACAGTGACTGTTGTTTAGATTGCTCTATACTGACTGTTGTTGTGTAGAGGGCTCTATAGTGACTGTTGTTGGGTAGGGTGCTCTATTCTGACAGTTGTTAAGTAGAGTATATTATAGTGACTCTTTCTCGTTAGGGTGCTCTATAGTGACTGTTGCTAGTTAGGTGCTCTATAATGACTGCTGTTGAGTGGGGTGCTCTGTGGTGACTGTTGTTGGGTAGGGTGCTATATACTGACAGTTATTTGGTAGCAGGTTCTACATAATGACTGTTATTGTGTAGGATGATTTATATTGACAATTTTGGGGTAGAGTGGTTCATAGTGACAGTTATTCTGTAAAGGGATCTATAGTGACTGTTGTTGGGTAACTGCTCTATACTGACTTTTGTTGGGTAAGGTGCTGTATAGTGACTGTTGTTAGTTGTGGTTCTCTATGAAGACTGTTGTTGAATAGAGTGCTCTATAGGTGACTGGTTGCTTGGGGTGCTTTGTTCTGGCTATTTCTGGAGAGAGTACTCTATAGTGACTGCTGTTGGGAAGGTGCTCCATTGTAGCTTTTGCTGGGTATGGTGCTCTATACTGAATTTTATTGGGCTCAATAGTGACTGTTGAGAAATTGAGTGCTGCATTGGTGATTGTTATTGGGTTGAGTTCTCTCTACTGACTCTAGTTGTGTAGAGTTCTTGATAGTGATTGTTTTTGGGTACGTGCTCTATAGTGACTCTTGTTGGTAGAGTGCTCATAGAGACTGTTGTTGGATACGGCGCTCTATAGTAACTATTGGTGGTTAGGATGGCATGTAGTGACTGTTGTTGGGTAGGTGCTCTATAGTGACTGCTGTTGGATAGGTTGTTCTATAGTGACTGTTTTGTGTATGGAGCTTTATATTCACTGTGGTTAAGTAGGATACTCTATAGTGATGGTTCCTGGGTGGAATGCTCTATAGTGACTGTTGCTTGCTAGGGTGCTCTATAGTGAATGTTGTTGGGTGGGGTGCACCATAATGACTGATTCTCGGTAAAGTGCTTTGTATAGACTCTTGTTGGCTAGGTATTCTATACTGATTGATGTTGGGTAGGCTGCTGTATAGTGACTGTTGTCTGGTAGGTGCTCTATAGTGACTGTTGTTTAGTAGATTGCTGTATAGTGACTGTTCTTGTGTAAGTTGCTCTGTAGTGACTGTTGTTGGATAGTTGCTCTCTAGTGAATGTTGTTGGGTAAGGTGCTGTATAGTGAATGCTCTTGGGTGGAATGCTCTATATTGACTGTTGTTGGGTGGAATGCTTTATAGTGACTGTTGTTGTGTAGAGTGCTTTATAGTGACTGCTGCTCTGTTGGAAGTTATATATTCACTGTTGTTTGGTAGGGTGCTCTACAGTGACTTTTAATTGGTGAGGGGTTTATAGTACCTGTTGTTGAGTAGGGTGCTGTATAGAGACTGGTGTTGGTTAGGGTACTCTATAGTGACTGTTGTTGAGGACAGTGCTCTATAGAGTCCGTTGTCAGGTAGGTGCTCTATGTACGGTGACCCTTGTTAGGTGGAGTGCTCTAAACAGACTGTCGTTGAGTAAGGTAATCTGTAGTGACTGTTGTTGGGTAGGGTGTTCAAGAGTGTCTGTCACTTAGGACTTGCTATGTAGTGTCTGTTGTTGGGTAAGTGTTCTATAGTGACTACTGTTTTGTGGTGTGCTCTATCGTAAATATTATTCAGTAGTGTGCTCAATGTCCACCATAGTTGGGTAGAGTGCTCTGTAGAGATTGTTGTTGTGTATGGTGCTCTATAGTTACTGTTGCTAGATAGGGTGCTCTAGAGTGACTGTTTCTGCATACAGTACTCTATAGTGACTGTTGCTGGGAAGGGTGCTCTATAATGACTGTTTTTGGGTACAGTGCTCTATACTGACTGTTGCTGTGTAGGGTACTTAACACTGACTGTTTTGGGGTCAAGTTCTTTATAGCGACTGTTTTGTGGTAATGTTGCCTATAGTGACTGTTTTTGGGTAGGTGCTCCATGGTGATCGTTATTGGATGGGATGCTCTATAGTGACTGTTTGTGGTGGGAATTTTGTATAGTGACTGTTACTGTGTAGGGTGTTCTATAGTGCCTGTTGTCACATAGGTGCTCTAAAGTGACTGTTGTTGGGTAGGGTGTTCTTTAGTGACTATTTTGTCTATGGAGCTCTATACTGACTGTTGTTAAGTAGGGTGCTCTATAGTGACTGTTCCTGGGTTGGGTGTACTATAGTGTCTTTATTTGTAGGGTGTTCTATAGTGACTGTTTTACAGTGTGGTGCAGTATATTGACTGTTTCTGGGTGGAGTGCTCTATACTGACTCTTGTTGTGTAGGTATTCTATAATGATTGTTGTTGGGTGTGGTGCTCAATAGTAACTGTTGTTGGGTAGGTTCTCCATAGTGATTGCTGTTGGGGGGGTGCTCTATAGTGATTGTTTTTGTTTAGTTACTCTATGGTGACTGTTGTTGTGTAGGGTGCTCTATAGTGTCAGTTTTTTTGTAGGTCTTCTACATACAGTGACTGTTGTTGAGTGAAGGGCTCTAAAATGACTATAGTTGC
>CM052665.1:24434160-24466458 GCA_028533165.1 Leontopithecus rosalia
TGTGAGGGCACATCATACAGAAATACAACTGATCACACACACTACACAGTGAACACACCTAACAAAGGCACAGAAAACTCACCACACTCACATTAAATAGTGCAGACACATTACACTGTCACACCACTCACCACAAACACAAACCCCATTGTGCACACACCTTAAACAGACACCTCTGACCACACAGACTCCACAGTGCACACACTGCACACAGACACATACCACATATCAAACAAATGCACACACTGCACTGTGCACACAGGTAAAACAAACACCCTCCACTCATCATGCACACACACTGCACAGTGCACACACTGCAAAGACACAATATTTATGTCACACACTACAGTGCACAAACCTCACACAGACACACAACACTCACAACACACACATTGTGAACAATGCAAAACCTTACACAGACACAAGTTACTCTCCACACACACTTATCACTGTGCACAAACCTCACACAAACACACACCACCCCCTTCAAACACACACTCCACAGTGCACACATCTCACAGGGACACACACAAAACATCACAGACTCCATCGTGCAAACACCTCACACAGACACACGCCACCCACCACGCACACACTGTCCACTGTGCAGACACCTCACACAGACATACACCATGCAACACACACTCCAGTATTCAGACAACTTACACAAACACACAACACTTACCACACACTGCACACTCACACTCTACTGTGCCTACATATAACACAGACACTCGCCACTCAGCATACATATGCAACACAGTGCACACACCTTACACAGGCACACACCAGTCATTAAACACACACCGCTATGCAGACACCTCACACAGACACACACCAGTCACCACACATGTACTCCACATTGCACACACCTTAAGCAGACATGCACTACTCACACATTAGAGTACACACAACTCACACAGATACACTACTCACCAAACACATAACACTTCACAGTGCACACATTTCACACATACACACACCACTCATCAAACACACACACCACAGTTCACACAACTCACACAGACACACAGCAGACACCACACATGCACTCCATAATGCACACACCTCACAAACCCAGCACTCACGACACACGCACACTGCACATTGAAGAAGTCTCATACAGACACACGACTGACCACACACACTACAGAGTAAAAAAATTTTCCACGGACACACAACACTCAACATGCACACATTTCGCAGTGCAGACAAAACTCACAGGCACACCACTCGTCACAGACACACATTGCACAGTAAACACAACTCACAAAGACACATGCCATTCAATACACACACTAAACGCATACACTACACATAGCACACACATCACACGAACACAAAACTTACACAGACTCTAAACAGTGTACTGACCTCACACAGACACACTACTCAGACTCACCACACACAGACTCTACACAGTGCCTCACACAGACACACAGCACTCAAACTCACCACACACAGACTCTACACAGTGCACTGACCTCACACAGACACACACCACTCAGTACATACACACCTTCACATTGCACCTTCTCACACAGACACAAACCACACAGTGCACAAACGCCACACATAATCCACAGTGCACATACCTCAGACACACACCACTCATTACACAAAATTTTCACAACACACAAATCACAGAGAAACACAGCATGCACCACACAAATTGCGCACACACACAGCACAATGCACACACATCACAAAGACACACACCAAGTACCTCACACCCTATTTGCAATGCAGCCACCTCACAAGGTCACACACCAGTCACCACAAATACTCAACACACTAAGTGCACACATTTTACACAGACTCACACCACTCACTGCACACACTCCATGGTGCTCAGACCTCACACAAACACACACTGCAAAACACACACACACTCCACAGTGCACACACCTCACACGGACACACACAACTCTACCGTACACATACTAATCGGTAAAATCACCTCACAAAGACACACACCACTCACCGCACACACACTACACACTGCACACACCTCACACAGAAACACACCACTCATGACACCCACACTCCACAGTTAAGACACCTTATATAGAAGCAGTACTTACTACACACACTACACAATGAACACACCTAACAGAGACGCAGAAAACATACCACACTCACATTCCAGATTACAAACACCTCATAGAGACACACCTCTCATGACAAACACACACTCCTCAGTGGACCCACCTGACACACACCTCTAACCACACAAACACTCCACAGTGCACACACCTCACACAGACACCACTCACCACACACAAACATTCCACAGTGTGCACACCTCACAGGGACACACACCAATCAGAACACATAAACTCCATTATGCTCACACTTAACTCAGAAACACACCAAGCAACACACAGTCCAGAATGCAGACACACAGCACAGACACACACCACTTACAACACACATGCACCCTCACCCTCCAATGTGCATGCATCTCACACAGACACACACCACTCATCCCACGCATACTAGGGTGCACACACCTCACCCAGGCACACACCACTCACCACATACGCACACCACAGTGCAGACCCCTCACACAGACTCACACCAGTCACCACACACTCTCCACACACATACTCCAGAGTGCACACACATTAAACAGACATGCACCAATCACACATTATGGAGTTCACAAAACTCAAACAGAAACACCACTCACCACACATATAACACTCCACAGTGCACACATTTTACACAGACACATAGACAAATCACCTGACAATTTATCCACAATGCAGACACCTCACACTGTCACACACCAGTAACCACACACTGAACACACACAGTAATTTCACAAAACACACACCTCAGCACACACACACCACAGTGCACACACCTCTCAAAAACATCCACTGTAGAACACTCACACACTCCATAGCTCACAGCTTACACAGACACACACCACATACCATGCACAGAGACTCCACAGATTACACATCTCACAAAGACACACAGTACTCACCATACACACACACTCCATAGTGCACACACCTCAGACAAAAACTATTCATGACACATTTTACAATGAAGACAGCTCACACAGACACAAGACTGACCACACACACTACACAGTAAACACACCTCACACAGATACACAACACTCACCAAACACATATTCCCCAGTGCAGACACCTCAACCAGGCACACGACTCACCAGAAACACACACTGCACAGTGCACACAGCTCACAAACACAGACACCACTAATCACACACACTTCTCAGCACACACACGTAACACGCAAATACACCACTCACCTCACACAGAAACTGCACAGTGCACACACCTCATACAAACACACGCCACTTATGATAAACCCACATTACACAGTGCACACACCACACATAGAAAGACAATACTCACCAAAAACACACTCCACAGTGCAGACACAAAACACATACCTACCCCTCACCACACACATTACCCAGTACATTCACTTCACACAGACACTCACCACACACACGACTCACAACACACTTTACAGTGAAGACACCTCACACACACAGAAGACTGACTACACACACTACACAGTAAACACACCTTACACAGACACATAACACTCATCTCACACTCATTCCACACTGCACACACCTCACAAAGGCAAACATCACTCACTAAACAGACATTTCATAGTTCACACAACTCACACAGACACATAGCAGTCACCACACACACACTCCATAGTGCACACACCTCACATGCACCACTCATGACACACAGACTCCACATTGATGAAACCTTATACAGACACACGAATGACCACAGAGAATACACAGTAAATGCATTGAACACAGACACACAACACTTACCAAAAACACATTCTGCAGTGTAGACCCCTTACACAGTCAGGCAATTTACCACAAACACACACTGCACAGTGAACAATATTAACAAAGATACACACCACTGACCTCACATACACACTCCACAGTGCACACACGTCAAACAGACACACACCACTCACCACAGAAACACACACAAACTGCACAGTGCACACACATCACAGAAACACACACCACGCAAAATACACACACACTCTGCAGTGCACACACCTCACAAAGAGAGACACCACTCACGACACAAACGCACACAAACTGCACAGTACAAACACCTCACAGGAACACACATCACTCCTCATATACACACACTACTCAGTGCACACACCTTATGCAGACAAACATCACTCACCGAACACACAATCCACGTACCACACACACTACAGAGTGCACTCAGCTCACACAGACACACACCATCCACTGCACACACAATCCAAAGTGCAGACACTACACAAAGACACACAGCACTCACCACACACACTCCACACACACTCCAAGGTGAATACATCTCACACAGTAAAACACCACTTAATACACACACTGCATGCACACACTCCACATAGCAAAAACCTTACACAGACTCAAAACTCAGCATACGCACATTCTACACAGTGCACACACCTCACTCAGACACACACCACTCATCACACACATTCCACAGTGCACACACCTCACACAAACACAGAAATAAACACACACGCACCCTCCACTGTGCACACACCTTACAGAGAAACACACCATGCACTCCACACACAATCCACAGTGTACATACCTCAGACGTACACCAGACACTGGACTCACACAGTCCAGAGTACACACATTTTACAGAAACACACAAAACGCACCACACAAACTCCACAAACACACACCACAATGCACACACATCACACAGACAAACACCAATCACCTGACACATTATACACAATGCAGACACCTCACAAAGTCTCACACCTGTCAAAAAACACACACACTCAGGGCACAAAGTTCACACAGTTTCACACCACTCAGCAAACACACTCCACAGTGCACATACCTCACACAAACACACACTGTAGAGCGCACACACACTACACAATACACAGAGGTCACACAGGCACACACCACTCACATTACACACACTCCAGAGTGCAAACAACTCACACAGGAAGGTAGAAGTAACCACACACACACTCTATGTTGCAAACACCTCACAGACACACCACTCACTAGACACACACTCCAAATTGAAGAAACCTTATACACACAGATGACTGAACACACACACTACACAGTAAATAAATTTCACACAGACACCTCACACAGGCTAACCACTCACCATAAACACACACAGCACAGTAAACACACCTCACAAAATAGCTATAGAGCACTACACCCAACAAGAGTCAGTATACACCACCCTACCATAAAACAGTCCCGATAGAGCACCTACTCAACAACAGTCTCAATAGAGCCCTTTACCCAACAACAGTCACTATAGAGCACTGCACCCAGCAACAGCCTCCATAGAGAACCTCAGCTAGCAACAGTCACTATAGATCACCCTACCCAGCAACGGTAACTGTATAACACCCTACTAAACAGCATTCACTTTAGATCACCCTACCATCAATTGTCACGAGAGCACCCTACTAAACAACAGTCACTATGCAGCACCAACATTACAACAGTATTTACAGAGCACCTACCCAACAACAGACACTACAGAGCACTTACATAAGAACATTCACTATAATGTACCTACCCAACAACAGTCACTATAGAGCACTGTACCCTACAACACTTACTATAGAGCACTTTTTTCAACAACAGTCACTATAGAGCACCCAACACAAAAACAGTCACCATAGAGCACCTACAAAACAGCAGTAATTATAGAGCACCATACCCAACAATAGTCACTATAGAGCACCCTACAGAACAACAGTCACTATCTAGAGCACTCTATGAAACAACAGTTTGTATAGAGCACCACAATAAGCAACAGTCAATATAGAGCACCCCACCCAACTACAGTCACTATAGAGCATTCTACGGAACAACACTTACTATAAAGAAACATACCCAACAAGAGTCACTATAGAGCAACCTTCCAAACAACAGTCACTATAGAGCACCCTACCCTACAACAGTCACTATGGAGCAACCTTCCAAACAACAGTCACTATAGAGCACCCTACCCTACAACAGTCACTATAGAGCAACCCACCCAAAAACAGTCACTAGAGAGCACCCTACTTAGCAACAGTAAGTATAGAACATGCTACTCAACAATATTCACTATAGAGCACTCTACCCAACAACAGTCATTAAAAAACACCAGACCAAGAAACAGTCAATATAGAGCACCCTGCCCAACAAAATCAGTATAGAGAACTCCACCTAACAACAGTCACTATAGAGGCCCTACCCTAAAACTTTCACTATACAGCACCCAACCCAACAACATTCACTATAGAGCACCTACACAACAACCGACACTCTAAAGCAACAACCCAACAAAAGAGACTATAAAGCACCCTACCAGAAAACAATCACTATAAAGTACCCTACACAACAACAGACACTATAGAGCACTCCACCCAAGAAGAGTCAGTATACGGCACCTACCCACCAACAGACACTATAAAGCACCCAAAAACAACAGACAAATTACAGCACCCTATCCAACAACAGTCACTATAGAGCACCCTACACAACAACAGTCAGCATAGAGCACCCCAACCAACAACACTCACTATGGAACACCTTAAACAAAAGCAGTTAGTATGGAGAACTCCACCCAAAAAGAGTTACCTTTAGAGCACTCTACCCAACATCAGTTTCTATAGAGCACCACACCCAAAAACAGTCAGTAAAGAGCACCTACCCAACAACAGTCACTAGAGAGCACCCTACCTTGCAACAGTCACAATAGAGCACCTACCCAACAATAGTCAGTATAGAGAACCCTACCCAGCAACAGTCACTATAGAGCACTCTACCAAACGTAAGTCACTATATAGCACTTTACCCCATAACTGTCACTATAGAGCACCTACCCAAAAACAGTCAGTATAGAGCACCCGACCCAGCAACAGTCAGTATACAGCACCACCCAAAAATATTCAGTATAGAGTACTCTACACAACGAAATCACTACCGAGCACCTACCCAACAAGTCACGATCTAGAGCACTCTATCCAACAACAGTAACTATAGATCACCATACCCAAAAACAGTCACTATGGAGCACCCTACCCAACAGTAGTCAGTATAAAGCATGCTACACAACAACAGTTACTATAAAGCAATTTACCCAACAACAGTCATTATAGAGCGGCATCGTTATAAAAAGCCTCTAGAGAGCACCCTATGCAATAACAGTCACTATAGAACACTCAACCCAACAACATTTACTACAGAATACCATACCCCACAACCGTCAGTATAGAGCACCCTATCGAAAAAAAGTCACTATATGGGACATTACACAATAGTGTAGGGTGCCCTATACTGAATACTGTTAAATAGAATGCTCTATAGTGACTTTTGCTGAGTAGAGTGTTCTATACTGAGTGTTGTTGAGTAGGCTTCTTTACAGTGACTTTTGTTAAGTTGGTGCTCTATAGTGACTGTTGCTCGGTAGCGTTCTCTATAGTGACTATTGTTGCTTGGGGTGTTCAATGGTGACTGTTGCTAGGTAGAGTAGTGTATAGTGACTTTTGATGAGTAGGTGCTCTATATTGACGGTTGCTAGGTAGGACGCTGTATAGTGATTGTTGTTGGAGAGGTGGTCTATACTAACTGTTGTTGGTTGAGGTGCTCCATAAAGACTGTTGAAAGTTGGTTAGAGTGCTCTGTAGTTGTGGGGTGCTATATATGTTCTGTGGTGAAATTCTTTATAGTGACTGCTGTTGCGTAAAGTGTTTTATACTGACTGTTGGTGCATAGGGTGCTCCATAGTGACTGTTGTTGGGTAGGTTCTATATAGTGACTATTTTGGGTAGGGTGCTGTATAGTGACTGTTGTTGGGTACGGTGCTCTATAGTAACTGTTTTTGGGTAGAATGCTCTATAGTGACTGTTGTTCGCTAGGGTACTCTATAGTGACTGTTACTGGGTAGAGTGCTCTATATTGATTGATGTTGCATAGTTGCTCTATAGTGACTGTGGTTGTGTGAAGTGCTCTATAGTGACTGTAGTTGGGTAGGGTTCTCCATACTGTCTTCTGTTGTTTAGAGGGCTCTAAAGTGACTGTTATTTTGTTAGGTACTCTCTAATGAATGTTTGTGGGTGGACTATTCTATAGTGAATGTTGTTAGCTATGGTGCTATATAGTGATGGCTGTTGGGTAAGATTCTCTATGCTGACTGTTGCTGTGTAGGGTGCTCTATAGTAACTGTTGTTGGATAGATTGCTCTAGATAGTGACTGTTCCTAGGTGGGAAGCTCTATAGTGATTTTGTTTGTGTACAGTGCTCAAAATTGTTACTGTTTTTTGGTAGCGTGCTCTATAGTCACTGTTGCTGGGTAGTGTGCTGTATAATGACTGTTGTTGAGTGGAGTGCTTTATACTCACTGTTGTTGGTTATGGTGCTCTGTAGTGACTGTTGTTGGGTAGGATACTCTACAGTGACTGTTTTTAGCTGGGGTGCTCCCTAGTGATTGCTCTTTTTTAGGGTGCTTTATAAAATCTGTTGTTGTGTAGAGTGCTATATAGTGACTCTTCATGGGTAGAATGTACTATACTGACTATTTTGGGGTAGAGTGCTCTATAGTTACTCTTGTTGGATAAAAAGCTTTACACTGACTGTTTTTGGTAGGGTGCTGTATAGTGATGGTTGTTGGTTGGGGTGCTGTACGGTGACTGTTGTTGGGTAGGGTATTCATTCTAT
The DNA here is from genome assembly GCA_028533165.1 of Leontopithecus rosalia. NCBI lineage: Eukaryota > Metazoa > Chordata > Mammalia > Primates > Cebidae > Leontopithecus > Leontopithecus rosalia. The sequence goes on from CM052665.1 coordinate 24,442,901, forward strand.
AATGAATGTTGTTGTTTTGTGGGGTGCTCTATACCTACTGTTGCTGGGTGGGGTACTCTATAGTGACCATTATTGGGTAGAGTACTATAGATACTGACTGTTGTTTGGTAGTGTGCTCTTTAATGACTGTTGTTGGGTAGTGTGCTTTATAATGATTGTTGTGTAGGGTGCTCTATAATGACTCTTGTTGGAAGAGTGCTCTAAAGTGACTGCTGTTGAGTAGGGTGCTCTATAGTTACTGTTGTTGTGCAGGGTGCTGTAGAGTGACTGTTGTTGGAATGGGTGCTCCGTAGAAACTATTACTTGGTGAGGTGATCTATAGTGACTGTCTGGGTAGAGTGCTTTATAGTGACTGTTTCTATGTAAAGGGCTTTATAGTGACTCTGGTTAGATGCTCTATACTGACTGTTGTTGTGTAGGTGTTCTATAATTACTGTTGTTGTGTTGGGTGTTCTATAGTGACTGTTACGTAGGGTGCTCTATAGTGACTGTCGTTGGTAGGGTTCTCTACAGTGACTGTTGTGGGCTAGTGTGCTCTATAGTGACTGTTTCTGGGTAGGGTGCTCCATAGTGACTCTTGTAGAATGAAGTGCATATAATGACTGTTGTTGGGTAGTGTGCTCTATAATGACTGTTGCTGGGTAAAGGGTTCTATAGTGACTGTTGATTGGTCAGTGCTCTATGGTGACTGTTACTGAATAGTGTGCTACATAGTGACAGTTTTTGAGTAGGTGCCCTATAGTGACTATTTTTCGGAAGGTGACCTTTAGTGACTGTTGCTGGGTAGGGTGCTCTATAGTGAATGTTGCTACATGGGGTGCTCTATAGTGACTGTTGCTAAGTAGAATGCTCTATCGTGACTGTTCTTGAGTAGGTAGTCAACTCTGACTGTTGTTGTGTGGGGTGCTCTGTAGTGACTCTTATTGGGAAGGTGCTATATGGTGACTGTTGTTGGGTAGTGTGCTCTGTAGTGACTGTTTTTGTCCGAGTGCTCTACAGTGACTCTTGTTGGGTAGAGTGCTCTATAGTGACTGTTTTTGGCTAGAAAGCTCTATACTGACTTGTTCGGTAGCTCCTCTATAGTGCCTATTTTTGTGTTAGGGCTCTATAGTGACTGTTGGCGGGTGGAGTGATCCATAGTGACTGTTGCTGGCTAGGTGCTCTATACTGACTGTTGTTTTGAAGGGTGCTCTTTAGTTACTGTTGTTTAGTGGAGTGCTCTATAGTGACTGCTGTGGGGTAGAATGCTCTCTAATGACTTTTGATGGGTATGGTGCTCTATAGTGACTGTTGTTAAGTAGAGTGCTCTATATTTAAGCTAGCCCAGTAGGGTGCTGTATAGTGACATTTCTTGAATGGGTACTTCATAGGGACTCTTGTATAGTGGGGTGCTCCATAGTGAATGTTGGGTAGGTGCTCTATAGTTACTGTTGTTTGATAGTGTAATCTATAGTGACTGTTTTTGAGTAAGTTGTTCTATAGTGACTGTTGTATTGTGCAGTGCTCCATAGTGACTGTTGTTGGGTAGGGTGCTTCATAGTGAATGTTGTTGGGTAGAGTGCTCTATAGTGACTGTCTTTAGGTAGGGTGTTATATAGTGACTCTTGTAGGGAAGAGTGCTCTTTAGTGACTGTTGTTGGGTAGAGAGCTTCATAGTGACTGTTGTTGGGTAGTTGCTCTGCACGAACTGTTTTGGTGTAGGGTGTGTTGTACTAAATTTGTTGGGTTGGTGCCTTATAGTGACTCTTGTTAGGTAGGTGCTCTGTAGTGACTTTTATTTGGTAGGGTGCTCTATAGTGACTTTTGTTGTGTGGAATGCTTCACAGTGACTATTTTTGGGTTGAGTGCTCTATAAGTGACTGTTGTTGGGTGGACTTTTCTATAGTGACTGTTGTTGTGTACAGTGCTCTATAGTGTCTGTTGTTGGGTAGAGTCCTCTACAGTGACTGTTTTCACAGAGGCTGCTTTTTACTGACTGTTTCTTCGTAGGTGATTTATAGTGACTGTTTTTGTGCATGTTGCTCTATAGTGACTGTTTTTGGGTACGTGCTCTATAGTGACTGTTGTTGGTTAAGGTGCTCTATATTAACTGTTGTTCGGTAGTGTACGCTATATTGAATGTTATTGCATGGAGTGTTCTATAGTGTCTGTGTTGGGTGGGGTGTTCAGTACTGACTGTTGCTAAGTAGGGTGCTCTATAGTGACTGTTTTTGTTTAGAGTGCTATAGAAATTGACTTTTTTGGGTGGGTGCACTATAGTGACTGTTGTTTGCTAGGGTGCTCTATAGCAGCTGTTGTTGAGTAGGGTGACTACTGTTCTCTGGGTTTCTCTATAGTGACTCTTGTTAGGTTGTGTGTTCTATACTATTTTGTATAGTGCTCTATAGTGACTATTTTTGGGTAGAGTGTTCTGCAATGACTGTTGTTGGGTAGGGTGTTCTGTAGTCACTGCTGCTGCATAGAGTGTTCTAGATACAGACTATTATTTTGTAGGGTGATCTGTAGTAACTCTTGTTGGGTAGACTGCTCTATAGTGACGGGTTCTGGGTAGAGGGCTCCATACTGACTGTTGCTGCATAGGTGCTCTATAATTACTGTGGTTGTGTATGATCTCTACAGTGACTATTGTTGAGACCCATGCTCTATAGTGACTGTTGCTGGGGAGGGTGTTACATAATGATTGTTGCTCTGTAGGGTGCTCTAGAGGGATTGCTTTTGGGTAGTGCTTTATAGTGACTGCAGCTGCATAGGATTTTCTGTAGTGAATGTTGCTGGGTAGCGTGCTTTATAGTGACTGTTGTTCGGTAGGATGCTCTTTAGCAACAATTGTTAATTAAGTGTGCTGTACTGACTGTTGTTAGGTTGGATGCTCTATAGTGACTGTTGCTGGGAGGGGTGCTCTAAGGTGAATGTCGTATAGAGTGCTATAAAGTGACTTGCTGTGGACCTTGCTCTATACTGACTGTTTTTCAGTAAGTAATCTATAGTGACTGTTGTGTACAGTGCTCTATAGTTTTTTGGATATGGTGTGTTATTGTGACTGTTGTTGGGTAGAGTACTTTATGGTGACTGCTGTTGGATAGGTACCCTATGCTGATGGGTGTTGGGTTGTTGTTTTATATTGACTGTTTTTAAGTACGTGCTCTATACTGACAGTTGTTAAGTAGTGTACTCTATAGCAACTGTTGTTGGGTGGAGTTTTCCAATGTGACTGTTGTTGTGTAGGGTGCTCTATACGTATTGTTGATTGGTAGGGTGAACTATAGTGACTGATTTTGTGTATAGTGATCTGTAGTGAGTGTTGCTATGTAGGGTGCTCTACAGTGACTGTTGTTGGGTAGGTGATCTTCAGTGACTGCTGTTGAGTAGGTTGCTCTATAGTGACTGTTTTTGGGTAGGTTGCTCTATAGTGACTATTTTAGTGTGGGGTGCTCTATAGCGACTATTGTTGGATAGAGTGCTGTATAAGTGACTGTTGTTGGGTGGAGCGCTCTACAGACACTGTTGTTGTGTACAGAGCTCTATAATTACTTTTTGGGTAGAGTGCTCTACAGTGACTCTAGTAGTGGAGGTTGATCTTCAGCGACTGTTGTTGGGTAGATGCTCTATAGTGACTGCTGTTGTGTAAGTGTTCCTTAGTGATTGTTGTTGGGTAGGAGCTTTATACTGACTGTTGTTAAATAGGATGCTCTATACTGACTGTTGCTGGTAGGGTGTTCTATTGTGTGTGTTGTTACCTGGGTGATCTGTAGTGAATGTTGCTTGGTATGAGGCTCAATACTGACTTGTACTTGGTTGGGTGCCCTATTGTGACTGTTGTTGGGTATAGTGTTCTACTCTTGTTGACAAGAGTGCTCTATAGTGACTGTTATTGAGTGGAGGGCTCTATAGTCACTGTTGTGAAGTAGAGGCTTTATTGTGACTGATGCTCGTTAGGGTGCTCTGTAGTAACCGTTGTAAGGTAGGGTGCTCTAGAGTGACTGCTGTTGGGTAGAGTGCGCTACAGGTGACTGTTGTTGGTTAGAGTGCTCTACAGTGACTGTTGTTGAGTAGGTTATTTAGAGTGACTGTTTTAGGGTAGTTTGTTGTATACTAACTGTTCTTGGGTAGGAGCTCTGTAGTGACTCTTGTTGGGTAGTACTTTCTATAGTGACTGTTTTTGGTAGTGTGCTCTATACTGACTGTTGTTGGGTGTGGTGCTCTATAATGTCTGTTGTTCTGTAGGTGCTTTATAGTGACTGTTGCTTGATAGTGTGCTCTATAGTGACTGTTGTTGAGTTGGGTACTCTACACTGACTCTTGCTTGGTGGAGTGCTCTAAAGTGACTGTTGATTGGTAGGTATTCTATAGTAACTCTTGTTGGGCGTGGTGTTCTATAGTGCGCCTTATTGGGTAGGGTGCTCTATACTGACTGTTGTTGGGTAGGGTGCACTATATTAACTGTTGCTGGGTTAGTGCTCTATAGTGACAGTTCTTGGGTAGGATTCTCTAAAGTGTCTGTTTTTGGTAGGGTGCTCTATAGTTGCTCTTTTTGGGCAGGGTGCTCTATACTCACCGATTTTGTGTAGGGTGCTCTATAGTTCTATTGTTGGGTAGGTGCAGTATACTGTCTGTTTTTCGGCAGGTGCTCCATAATGACTGTTGCTGGATACTGTGCTCTATACTTACTTTTATTATGTGGGTTGCTCTATACTGACTGGTTCTGGGTGGAGTGCCCTATAGTAACTGTGTTGTGTAGGGGCTTTATAGCCACTGTTCTTAGAATGTTCTATAGAGTCTGTTGTTGGAAATGGTGCACTACAGTGACTGTTGTTGGGTTGACTTCTCCACCGTGACTGTTGTTGAGTAGAGAGGTCTAGATAGTGACAGTTCTTGTGTAGGATGCTCTGTAGTGCCTGTTGTTGGTGAGGTACTATTAACTGATGGTTGTTCTGTAGGTGCTGTATATTGACTGTTGCTACGTAGGGTGTTGTATAGTGACTATTGTTGGGTAGAGTGCTCTATGTTGACTCTTGCTAAGTAGGGTGCTCTTCAGTGACTGTTGCTGTGTAAAATGCTTTTTAGTGACTATTTTTGGGTGGGGTGCTCTATAGTGACTGTGACTGGTGTTGGGTAGGGTATTCTGTACTGAATGCTGTTGTGTAGGGTGCACTATAGTGACTGTTTTTGGTACAGGGCTCTATCCTGACTGCTGTTATGTAGGGTGCTCTATAGTGACACTTTTGGGTAGGGTTCTTAATAGTGACTGTTGTTTAGTAGGTGTTCTATAGTTACTAATTTTTGTAGGTGCTCTCTGATGACTGTTGTTTGGTAGCTGATCTATAGTGACTGTTGTTTGGTAGGTGCTCTATGGTGACTTTTGTTGGGTAGCGTGCTCTATGGTGACTGTTGCTGGGTAGGATAATTTACAGTGACTGTTGTTGGTAGTGTGCTCTATAGGGACTGTTGCTGGGAAGGATGATCTATAGTAACTGTTGCTGGGAAGGGTGATCTATAATGAATGTTGTTGGGTAGGTGCTATATTGTGATTGTTGTTGATTTGAATTCTCTATAGTGGCTTTTTTTGGCAGGGTGCTCTACAGTGACTATTATTTGGTAGGGTGCTCTATAGTGAATGGTGTTGGGTATTGTGCTCTATTGTGACTATTGTTGTGTGGGTGCTCTATAGTGACTGTTGCTGGATAGTGTGCTCTATAGTGACACTTGCTGGTTGGGGTGCTCTATACTAACTAATTTTGAGTGTAGTGCTCAATAGATGCTGTTGTTTTGTAGGGACTGTATAGTGACTATTGTTGAGTGTGGTGCTAAATAGTGACACATGTTGGGTAGGTACTCTACAGTGACTGTTGTTGGGAGGGCTTCTGTATAGTGACTGTGTGGGGTAGAGTGCTCTATAAGTGACTGTGGTTGGGGGGTTGCTCTATATGGGATATTGTCCTGTAGAGTGCTCTATATTGACTGTTATTGGGTAAAGTATACTTACTGTGGTTGGATAGATTGCTCTATAGTGACCGATGTTTAGTATGTGCCCTATTGTGACTTTTGTTGTGTAGAGTGCTCTGTAGTGACTCTGCTGTGTAGGGTGCTCTACAGTGAGTGTTGTTGGGTGTGTGTTTCATAGTTACATTTATTTGTTAGGATGCTCTATAGTGAGTAATTTTGTGTAGGTACCATATACTTATGGTTGTTGGTGGGTTGATCTAAATTGACTGTTGCTGTGTATGTGTTCTATAGTTACTATTGCTGGGTAGGGTGCTCTATAGCTGACTGTTGTTTGGTGGAGTGCTTTATAGTTGCTGTTGTTGTGTAGAGTGCTCTATATTGTCTGTTGTTTGATAGAATGCTTCATAGAGAGGGTTGTTGTGTAGAGTGCACTATAGGTGACTATTGTTGGGTGGAGTGCCTTATGTGACTGTTGTTGGGTAGAGATCTCTACAGTGACTGTTGTTGTGTACGTTCCTCTATAATGACTGTTACTAGCGTGATCTGTAGTGACTCTTGTTGGGTATGGTACTTTATTGTCAGTGTTGTTGGGTATGGTGCTCTATAGTGACTTGCTGGATAGGGTGCTCTATAGTGATTCTTGCTGCGTGGTGTGCTTTATTTTGACTATGCTGTGTAGTGTGCTCTATAGTAACTGTTGTTTGGTAGGTACTCTATAGTGATTGTTGTTTAGTAAGGTGCTCCACAGTGACTGATGTAGGTTAGGGTGCTCTATTGTAACTTTGCTTGTGTAGGGTGCTGTATAGTGACTGTTATGGGGTATGGTGCTCTATAGTGACTGTTGTTGGGAACAGGACTGTATACTGACTGTTGTTGGGTCCAGTGCTTTATAGTGACTGTTACTGTTATGGGTGCTTTGTCGTGATTGTTGCTGGATATTGTCCTCCATAGTTAGTGTTGTTGGGTTGAGTGCTCTATATTGAGTGTTGCTGGGTATGGTGCTTTTTAGTGACTATTGCTGTATGGTGTGGTCTATAGTGACTGTTGTTGGTTGGGGTGCTTCAGAATGACTGTTGCTGGATAGAGTTCTCTATAGTGACTGTTTTTTGGTAGGTACTCTGCAGTGACTCTTTTTGGGTGGGGTGCTCCAAAGTGACTGGTGTTGTGTAGGGTGTTCTCTACTGAGTTTTTGTAGGGTGCTCTATAGTGACTGTTTAAGGGTATAGGGCTCTATACTGACTATTGTTGTGTAGTGTGCTCTATAGTGACTGTTGTCGGGGGGAGTTCTTTATAGTGACTGTTGTTTAGAAAGTACGCTGTAGTTACTGTTTTGGGGTCGGTGCTTTATAGTGACTGTTGTTTTGTAGGTGCTCTATGGTGACTGTTGTTGGGTAGGTGCTTTATAGTGACTGTTGCTTGTTACAGTACTTTTTACTAACTGTTATTGGGTGGGGTTCTCTATAGTGACTGTTGCTGGTTAGAGTGGTCTATAGTGATTGTTGCTGTTTTGGGTGCTGTATAGTGACTGTTTATGGGTAGCTGCTGTATAGTGACTGTTGTTGGTGGGGTCCTCTAAACTGACAGTTGCTGGTTAGGTGCTTTATAGTGACTGTTGCTGGGTAGGGTGCTTTATACTGACTGATGTTGTGTGGGGTGGTCTATAGTGACTGTTGCTGTGTGTGATATAGTTGGTCTAGAGTTAGAACCTGTACAATGCCATTTTATAAAGAGACAAAACTGTTTCTATTCTCCTCACCAGGACTGCTAACCTTGGCTTTGTAAACCACTAATTTACTTTGCAGAATGCAGAGAAGTAAAGCTGCATACCTTCTCTTATCTGTAACTGCCAGAATTGCTGGCCTTTGTTTACCAGTACTGACTAGAGTAAGCACCCTCAGATAATTCCATCCTGGAGCCAAGCAACTAAAAACATCTGTGGACACCACACCTGCACAAATTATGTATAAACTAATATTGATCTTGACTTTTGTTAACCACTTAAGTGGCAATCAAAATAATAAAAGTCCCCTTGCCCTTGGAATGTCTGGAGGCCCGTCACCCTCCTCTCTGCCCAGGAGGTGATTGACAGTCCTCCCTCCTCATCTCCACTCTTCACCCCCACACCCGAGGTGGTTTTGCGGCTATAAAAAGATCCTGTCACCCTTCTTTCTCTGACATGGTTTGGAGAGATGTGAGTCCTCCGTTTTTGCTGGCAATAAATTCTGCAATTTGGCATGCTTTTTTTTGGTGTTGACTTTCTGTGCTCGATCCTATACAACATTAGAGGTTCCACCGAGATATTTTATTTTTAATCACCAGACAAAAGCCATTTTAGAGTCTCACCTGGATGGCTGCTACCTCCTTGGGAACCTTTAGGGGAGGCGACTCCTCAGCTGTCTCAGGGCCCTGGAGTGTGACTGCGGAAGAGTGCCCAGCCTGCCAACGTTCAACCAAAATTGTTCAGCGTCCTAAAAGCCTCCAGAGGTAGATTTGGTTTGAAATCTGGTAAATAGTTCAAGGGAAGGGGCCTGTGTCGGGGGACTGATGACTCATTGCAACTCTAACCTGACAAGCCTCACAGAGACATCACTTTAGGCTTCTGGTTGCTGGCATAGTGTGTGTCAGCCTTCTGTTGGCTGTCATAATGGGTGGCAGCCTTCTGGTAGCTGGTATAGTGGGTATTATTGTCGCAAAGCTGGTATAGTGGATATCAGCTTTTGGTAACTGGCATAGTGGGTGTCAGCATTCAATTGTTTTCTGTAGCCTCTGTGTAAGTGAGATAGTGTGTGTGTATCTATGTAGTCCCATGGCTGAAAGCTATGGGGCTTGAGTGGGCCTCCACCCATGGTTCCATGGGAGTGTCATAAGGCATAATGGTCATTTACCTCAGAGCTGTCCTACTCGAACTTCCACCCTGAGGTGACCAAGTCCTGGGGTTATAAGGGTACACCTTAGCCAAGACGACACTGAAAGACACCTCTGGGGCGTGGCCACGAAGGGAACTGATTGGCCTCCATTCTGGGAGGCTCCCACCCTTTGTTCGTCACTCTTGTATGTGGTTTTTTCTCATCTGTAAATTTGTTAGTTTTATTAGACTCCTGCTAGCAGACATACACTGGATGCAGGAAACTTTTATTGATTATACCCCTGCAGAGATTACTCTCTTCTCCTTCTTTCTCATCTTCTTCTTCTATCACTGAGGCCTCACCCTTTCTTTCTCCACCATGTGGCAAATAGTCTTAACCTTAGTTGTTTTTACTTTCTTCCTTGTTATGATTATTGTGGCCTGTAATTTCTCCCAACCACCTCAACTGGAAAAAGAGTATTTTTTCCCGTGCTGGGTCTGAGTCCATGTCAGGAAGGCAGTTGTGCCCTCTGCACCGCGAAAGTAGTGTTTTTTGGGGTTGTAGGAAACAAAGTCCTAGATCAGGGTCTACGTGTGCTCTTTGTCAGGCTGGAATGGAAAACTGGTGACTGCCTATTCTGTCAGAAAAGTGTCCAATGTTGTTATAGGCAGGGCCTATTGGTGTATCACAGGGAGACCCTAATAAAACCTGCTTTAGAGAGGGCAAAATTTAAATTGGAGGTTTTTCAAAATTGGCTATGCCACAGAAAGAGAAAGACACGAGTAGTTAGCAAGAGTCCCGAGAGAAAGGACAAGAAAGCAAGAGAAAGAAAGTAAGAGAGAGAAAATAGGGAGAGAGAGGGGAGACAGATAAGAGAGTTGAGAAAAAAGGGAGATGGGAATTTAATGCTTTTCACGATGCCTGTGTCAAGGTGACCAAAGCTGCAGGGGGGGGGAACTGGCAGCCGGCCCAGCGGCTTCGAGCTCAATTTTAAACTGACAAAAAAGCGGGTTTTTTTCTCTGCCAGCCGCCAGCCTCACCCGGATTTTAGGCAGACCACACTGACTCAGGGTGCGGAATTTGCATCTAAAATCTGCCTTTAAGAACAGCTTTCTAACTCTTTGTAGTTCAAGTTACTTATTAGCACAGCAATTAAGTTTGGGGGTCGCAACTGCGAGGTTGGTGGTTCAAATCCTCAGTGAAGCTAGTCTTTTGGGAGAACATTTAAAGATTAAAGAAAACGATTAAATGGGCTCGTCACAGTCCCGACCATGCATCCCCCTCCGATGCATGATGGAAAACTTTAAAATAGGGTTCTCTGTCCAGTATGGTGTTAAACTAACCCCATAGAGGCTTCAGACCCTCTGTGAGTTGGAGTGGCCAGCCTTTGGGGTAGGCTGGCCAGATACGGGGACATACAACCCCAAAATAACTCAGGCTGTCTGGAACATCGTGACAGAGACCCTAGGCCACCGTGATTAATTTCCATATATTGATAATTGGCTGAGACTGAACCAGCAACTCCTCCTTGGCTTGAAAAATGTATAAAGCATGCTGAACTTCAGGTTATGCTAGCAGGCCCAAAGAAAGGCCCCTCAGTGCTGTCTATTCTTCTAGGCTCTGCCGAGACCAAGAGTTACCTCCCCCATATTCTCGGCCAAATGCTAATGATCAGTCCTTATCTCCTCTCCACACTCGAAGCAGGGCCCCACACCCACAGGCGGTCCTTCCTCTCCAAGAGGCTCCCGAAACAGAAGAAAACAATTGGGGTCGCCCATTGTTAGTTTACTTCTTGTCAAGAGACTTATATAACTAGAAGGTGATAGAAATTAAGGTGGGGGCCAAAACACCAAGTGCTGGCACAAGCTTTATTAAGAGCAAAGAAAAATCTGCTGGGCTGCACGCAAAATTGACACGCAGCACCTGTGGCGTGGCGAAGGGAATTTTTATTGCCTGCAAGCCAGCAGATGCCTCCAGTGTGAGGGACTGTGCAGGAGGGGAGGGGCTTGGGAGGTGCTAACATGGCGATAGGGGGAGGGTTAGAAATCTGCTGAAATGTAAAGTTCCCTGGGAGGGGGTAGTGCTGGGAAGCTAGGGATGTTAAGGCGGTAGCAAGGTTTTACAATAGAGTAAGTTCTGTCAGAAAGCTCAACATCCCCCGTTCGCTGAGAAACCCCAGGCTTTGACAGGGCTCTCAAAATCTTTACCGGAGACTTATCGCCCCACTTAGAATAACTGTCAACAACTATTACTGAGTTTGTTCACCACAGAGGAAAGGAGTAGAATTAGATAAGAAATCCATAAAGCAATATGTAGGATGGGAGGAAAGATCAGAAGATGCCAGGAACAAATTAATAAAATTTTCACTCCCACCAGTCCCCAATGAGACCCAAAAACCACAGCGTGCATGCAGGCTTTGAACAATTATTACCGGTACTTGTTAGAGGGGGTTAGGGAAGCAGCCCCAATCCCACTAACCACTTCATGGTAGGAACTGTAAGAATTAGTGGGCCATAAATCTGGCTGTTGTTTCCCATTCTGCCTCAAACATCAAAAGAAAGTTGCAAAATTTGAAGGGTTCCAGGGAATAAATTTAACTCAGTTGTTGGAGATTATCCAAAAAGTTTTTAACCATAGGGACACCTTAGAGGCCAAGCAAGATAAGGGAGTTACTAAGGCCGTAATAACAGCACTCCAGGAAACCCGAGTTAACTCACGGGGACCAGAAATTCAGCAGAGAGTCTGCTGCAAGGTTTTAAAAATTCCCACACTTTGTTTGATAAGACGCTGAGCCTAGACCTTGCTGATTTCTTAGCTGAGTTCCCAGAATGCACCCTGCTCCAATATATGGATGACTTACTCTTGGTAATTAAAATTCAGGAGGACTGTAAAGAGACCACACAGTCATTACAAAGAACCCTCCAGACTTTACAGTACTGGATCTCAGCTAAAAAGGCCCAATTCTGCCAGCCGAAAGTTACTTACCGGGACTATATTATAGAGAAAGGGAACCGGGCACTGGCACCCTGCTGAATCCAAGCAGTGCTGCAAATACCCACCCCCACCACGAAACGCCAAGTTTGAGAATTTCTTGGGGCGCTAGGTTACTGCAGGCTATGGATTTTGGGATCTTCTGAGATAGCCAAGCCCCTGTATGCCTGCACTGAAGAAAATCAGACCTTAACATGGACAGAGGTAGAGCAACAGGCTTTTGACAAGCTCAAGACTGCCCTGACTGCGGCCCCAGCCTTAGCCTTGCCAGATATCTCTAAACCTTTCCAGTTGTTTGTCCATGAAAAACAGAGAGTTGCTAAGGGGGTGCTCACCCAAACTCTGGGACCCTAATCGCAGCCATTCGCCTAACTTTCAAAAGGACTTGATCTCGTAACCTTTAGGTGGCCAGCTTGTCTGAGAGCGGTAGCGGCCACAGCCCTATTAGTCAAGGAGGACGACAAGCTGACTTTGGAGCAGAAGTTGTACTAAGTAGCTCCCCACGTGGTGAAGTCACTACTTCGTGGAGGCCCAGAAAATGGATGTCAAAAGCCCACATAGTTCAATATCAGGCCTTACTTTTGGCCTGGCCCTGCATAAAGTTCTTAAAGACCACAGATTTACCCGCCACATTGTTACCTGTCAGCGAGCCAGAGGAGCCAATTCATGACTGCCAACAGACAATAGACATCCTCCACGCTGCGCGACTGGATCTCACCGACATCCCCCTGCAGAACCCGGAAGAAGTACTGTATACAGATGGCTGCAATTTCATGGTAAACGGAGTCAGGTATGCCGGGGCAGCTGTGGTCACCCTAGAGCAGGTTACCTGGGCCCAGGCTCTCCCAAACAGGACCTCTGACCAGAAAACAGAACTCATAGCTCTGATACAGGCCTTAGACTGGGTGGAGGAAAAAACTGTCGATATCTACATGGATAGTCAATATGACTTTACTACAGCCCATGGTACATGGAGCGATGGAGCCCCTTAAAGAAAGGGGGCTGCTTACCTCAGAGGGAAGAATCATCAAAAACTAAAAAAGGAAACGCTAGGCCTGCTAGAAGCTATACGGAAGTCCAAGGCAGTAGCATTAATACACTGCAAAGGACACCAGAAGGGAGATTCACCAAAAGCAAAGGAAAATAGGGCAGCTGACCTTCAAGCCAAACAGGCAGCCTTGGGGCCAGTAAAACCTCTGCCTCTTCTTGTGACTCTGCCGGCCCGAAACCTGCCTCCTACATCGATGTACTCTTCTGAGGAAGAAAACTTTGCTAAAGAACACAGGGGATGACAAGCTTCCACAGGATGGTGGATTCTACTAGACATAAGGTTTGTGCACCCCGAGGCTTTAGGACGGACTCCAGTTAAGGACACACCAGGCCACTCACTTTGTACAAACAAAACTCACCGAGCTGTTGAGGGCCAGCTACTACATTCCACATTTACATGAGATTGTTAAAGAAACTACTATTCATTGTAATGTAAGCGACAGGGTTAATCCAGAAGACAGTAAAACTAGTCAAGAAGAAATAATAATTAGGGATACTTGCCCAGGGGAATACCAGGAGGTAGATTTTACTGAAATAAAGTCCCCTGATTGCGGCTATAGATACCTCCTTGTGTTTGTAGACACTTTTTCTGGATGGGTTGAGGCTTTTTCTACTAGGTCAGAAACCCCACTGGAAGTAACAAAGAGACTGTTATAGGACCTGGTTCCTCGGTTTGGCTTGCCCCTGACACTGGGATCACGTAATGGCCCTGCTTTTTAGCACAGTTTTCACAGGGCCTGGCCAAGGTCCTGGGCATATCCTGGAAGCTATACTGTGTTTATCACCCCCACAGTTCAGGGCAGGTTAAAAGAATGAACCAAACCATTAAAAAATAATAATAAAATTCATTCTAGAAACCAGTGAAAACTGGGTCAAACTGCTTCCTTTTGTTCTCCTCCGTACCCGATGTACTCCCTATAAGAAAGACTTCACTCCTTTTGAAATTATGTTTAGAAGGCCCCCTCCCTTACTTCCCAGACCCGGTGATACTATGCATGCTGAAGCCTATAACCGTACACTTCTTAAGTCCTTGCAGGCACTCCAGTCTGTTTAATCCCAGGTGCACTCACTCATCAGGGGAGCTCAACCTACCCCAGGGGACCCCACTGAGCAGCCAGTACACCCTTTCCAGCCGGTGACGAAGTCCTGATAGAGATTCACTGTTTCTGGCCTGACTTCTCGCTGGAAGGGACCCTACACCATGATTCTTGTCACCCCCACGGCAGTCAAGGTGGACGGACGGACTGACTACATGGATTCACCATTCACACGTCAAGACTGCCCCCTGGATGCAAGATGGGAAGTGGTTTAATCCTCAACCAACTCCCTAAAGCTAATACTTTCGTGCCGTTCACGGTTGTTATCCTAATCTCTTTGATTCCTGTAACCACCCCCCGAAGGGGACCCCCCTTTAACGCCCACTTATTATCAATGTGTCATCACAAAGGGCTCAACGGGACAATTTGTTAGTACTGCACTTGGGGCTAGAACCACCCTTGTCAACTTAATCCTAGAGTACATTCCCAGAGATCTCATAACCTTCTCCCTAGACCTCTGCACTCTCTTAAGCGAGAGCCTAGATGCAAATACTATAGGACAAATGAGGACAAAAAGATGGAGCAAAAAATGTGGTGAAAGCAAAGGAGATGGGGTGTGGGAATATAGTGGCTGAAAAACGGCTTCAGACAATGGGGCTATATCTATGCCCAGGGTCCACAGCAGATAAGAGGTGAAATTCTCATAGCACTCAATACAGACAGACGTTGGAAACGGGACCCCATAATTATTAGTGGGACTAATAATCCCCCTATTAGTGGGACTTGGAATAGCAGGAACTACTGCTAAAGAAATATATGCCTTAGTCACTGGTGACCAAAATTTCCAAACTCTTTCAAACAAAATAGATGCAGATATAACCCATGTGGAAAATTCCCTCACCAAATTAGCTGAACAAGTAGACTCCTTGGCTAAAATAGTATTATAAAATAAAAGGGAGTTAGACCTGTTATTCTTCAAGGAAGGAGGGCTGTGCACGACTCTTGGTGAGCAATGTTGCTTCTATGCAAATAATTCTAGAATTATCCGAGACAGACTTGCGATGGTTAGGCAGAAATTAGAAACAAGAAAACACTTCAGAGAGGCCTCAGAAAATTGGTACCAATAACTGTTCTTTTTATCCCCCTGGCTGACATCCCTGCTCACTGAATTAACAGGACCCTTAGTGTTAGTGGTCCTAGGGTTAACATGTGGACCATGCCTTTTAAACATGCTCTGCAAATTTATCCAGGAAAGAATACATTTGGTAAAATTAATCGTTCTAAGATCCAACTATTGGCCTCTGTGTCAAGAAGAGGACATCTATTAAAGATTTAATACATGTTATAAGAACAGGGAGGAAGGTGATATAGCTGGCCTAGAGTTAGAACCCGTAAAATGCCATTTTATAAAGAGCCAAAACTGTTTTCATTCTCCTCACAAGGACTGCTAACCTTGGCTTCTATAAACTGCTAATTTACTTTGCAGAATGCAGAGAGGTAAAGCTGCATACCTTCACTTATCTGTAACTGCCAGAATTGCTGGCCTTTGTTTACCGGTACTGACCAGAGTAAGCACTCTCAGATAATTCCATCCTGGCGCCAAGCAACTAAAAAATATGTGGACACCACACCTGCCCAAATAATGTATAAACTAATGTTTATCTTGACTTATATAAACCACTTAAGTGGCAAACAAAATGACAAAAGTCCCATGGCCCTTGGAATGTCTGGAGCCCCCTCACCCTCTTCTCCACCCAGGAGGTGATTTACAGTCTTACTTTTCCATCTCCACGTTTCATCCCCACTCCCAAGGTGGTTTTTGAGGGTACAAAAAGGTCTTGTCATCGTTCTATCTATGCCACGGAGTGGAGAGAGGTGAGTTCTCCGTGGTGGCCAGCAATAAACGTTGCAATTTGGCATACTTTTGAATTGGTGTTGACTTTCTGTTTCTGGTTCAATAAAACACTGGGTAGGGTGCTCTAAACTGACTATGAATAGCTGCTGCATAGTGCCAGTTGTTGGTGAGGTGATCGAAACTGACGGTTGCTGGGTAGGGGTTCTATAGTGACTGTTGTTGGGTAGGGTGCTCTATAGTGATTGTTGTTGGGTAGAGTGCTCTATACTGACTGTTGCTGTGTAGGGTGATCTACAGTGACTGTTGCTGGGTAAAGTGCTCTTTGGTGACTTCTATTGGATAGGTGCTCTGCAGTGACTGTTTTGGGTGGAATGCTTTAGAGTGATTGTTGTTGGGTAGATGCTCTATAGTGACTCTTGATGGGTAGGATACTCTAGAGTGACTGTTGTTTGGTAGAGTGCTCTATAGTGACTGATGTTGGGTACAGTGATCTATAGTGACGGTTGTTTGGCAGAATGCTCTACAGTGAATGTTGTTTGATAGGTTCTCTACAGTGACTGTTGTTGGGTTGGTGCTCTACAGTGACTGTTATTGTGTCGGTTCTCTGTAGTGACTGTTGTTCGGTAAGGTGCTCCATAGAGACTGTTGCTGGGTATGGTACTATATAGCAATGATATTGGGTGGAGGTATCCATAGTTACTGTTGTTTGGTATAGTGCTCTAGATAGTGACTGCTCTTGGGTAGGGTGCTCTTTAGTGACTGCTGTAGGGTAGGGTGTTCCATAGTGATTTTTGTTAGGTAGAAAGCTCAACAGTGACTGGTGGGGTGCTCAATAGTGACTGTTGTTGGGTAGAGTGCTCTACAGGTGACTGTTATTGTGTGGACGGTTTTATTGTGAGTATTGTGTAGAGTGATCTACAGTGACTGTTGCTGGGTAGAGTGCTCTTTGGTGACTTCCATTGGATAGTTGCTCTGCAGTGACTGTTGTTGGGTGGAATGCTCTAGAATGATTGTTGTTGGGTGGGTGCTCTATAGTGACTCTTGATGAGTAGGATACTCTAGAATGACTGTTGTTGGGTAGAGTGCTCTATAGTGACTGTTTTTGAGTAGGTGATCTATAGTTATAGTTTTTGGGTATGTGCTCTATAGTGACTATTTTGTGGTAGATGCTCTATGGTGACTGATGTTGAGTATGGTTATCTATAGTGACGGTTGTTAGGTAGAATGCTCTATAGTGAATGTTGTTCGATAGGTGCTCTACAGTGACTGTTGTTGGGTGGGTGCTCTGTAGTGACTGGTATGGTGCTCCATAGAGATTGTTGTTGGGTATGGTACTATATAGCAACTGTTATTGGGTGGAGGTCTCCATAGTGACTGTTGTTGGGTAGAGTGCTCCAGATAGTGACTATTCTTGGGTAGGGTGCTCTATAGTGAGTGCTGTAGGGTAGGGTGTTCCATGGTAATTGTTGTTAGGTAGAAAACTCAACAGAGACTGTTGTTTAGTGGGGGGCTTAATAGTGAATGTTGTTGGGTAGAGTGCTCTATAGGTGACTGTTTTTGGTGGAGGGTTTTATTGTAACTATTGTGTAGAGTGATCTATAGTGACTGATGTTGGGTAGACTGCTCTATAGAGATTGTTGTATAGGTCCTCTATAGTGAATGTTTGGAGCAGGGTGCGCTAAAGTGACTTTTGTTGGGTAGAATTCTCAAATAGTGACTGTTGTTGGTAGGATGCTATGTAGTGACTGTTGTTAAAAAGGATGCTTTATAGTGACTCTTATTCAGTAGGGTGCTCAATAGTGTCTGTAATTGTGTAGGTTCTCTATAGTGTCCGATTTTGGGTAGGTGCTCTATAGTGAATGTTGCTGGATAGTGTGCTCTACACTGTTGTTGTGTGGAGTGCTCTATACTGACTGTTGTTGGGTAGAGTAATCTATAGTGACTGTGGTTTTGTATGTACTCTATAGTGACTGTTGTTGTGTAAGGTGCTCTATACTGACTGTTGTTGGGGAGAGTGATCTATAGGTGATTTTTTGTGGGTGAAGGTCTCAAAACTGACAGTTGTTGAGTAGGGTTCTCTATAGTGACTGTTGTTGGGTAGGTTGCTCTGTAGTGTCTCTTATTGGCTGATGTGCTCTACAGTGACTGTTACAAGGTAGAGTTCTCTATAGTGACTGTTGCTATGTAGGCTTATCAATAGTTACTGTTGTTTTGTGGGTTGCTCTATACTGACTGTCACTGGATACGGTGATCTATACTGACTGCAGTTGGGTAGACATTCTATAGTGCCTTTTGTTGAGTGGGGTACTCTATAGTGACTGTTGATGAGTAGGAAGCTCTATTGAGACTGTTGTTGGGTATGGTGCTCTATAGTGACTGTTTCTGTGTAGGGTGGTCTATAGTGACTGTTATTGAACTGAGAGCTCTATACTGACTGTTGTTGGGTAAGGTGCTCTATAGTGACTGTTGTTAGGTAGAATGCTCTATAGGTGACTGTTTTGCAGTGTAGTTTTTTATAGTGACTGTTGTGTAGAGGGCTCTATTGTGATTGTTGTTGCATGGAGTGCGCTATAGTTACTGTTGTTGGGAATGGTGCTCTATAGTGACTGTTGTTGGTAGGTGATCTATAGTGACTGTTGTGTAGAGTCCTCTATAGTGACTGTTGATGTGCAGCATGCTATATACTCACTGTGGTTGTGTAGGTGCTCTATACTGACTATTGTTGTGTATAATGCTCTATAGTAAATGTTGTTGGGTAGAGTGCTCTATAGGGACAGTTGATGTGCAGCGTGCTATATAATCACAGTAGTTGGTTAGGTCCTGTATAGTGAATATTTTTGGTTAGGTGCTCTATAGTGACTGTTGTTGGATAGGTTGCCCTATGGTGGCTGATCTTGTGTGGAGTGCGTTATAGTGACTGTGGTTGGAAAAGGTGCTGTATCATGATGGTTGCTGAGTAGGGTGCTCTATATTGACTGTCGTTGGGAAGGTGCTCTATAGTGACTGTTTTTGGGTAGGTTGTCTACAGTGACTCTTGTTCGGTAGGTTCTCTATAGTGACTTTTGTTGGGTAGAGTGCTCTATACTGACTGAACTTGGTAGTGTGCTATATAGTGTCTGTTGTTAAGTAGGGAGCCCAGCAGTGACTGTTGTTAAGTAGGGTTCTTTATCATGAAGGTTGTTGGGTGCAGTACTATATAATGACTGTTGTTGGGTAGAGTGCTCTATAAGGACTGTTGGTGGGAACAGTGCTCTATAGTACCTGTTTTTCAAGAGCTCGATAATGAATGTTCTTGGGTAGGGTGATCTACAGTGACTGTTGTTGGTTAGGGTGCTCTATAGGGTCTGTAGTTGTGTGAGTGCTGTATAATGTCTGTGGTTGTGTAGGTGCTCTATAGTGACTGCTGCTGGATATTGTGCTCCATAGTGACTGTTGTTGGGTGTATTGCTCTCTACTGACTGTTGCTGGGTGTAGTGCACAACATTGACTGTTGTTTGGAAGGTACTCTATCAAGACTGTTTTTGAGTGGAGTGCTGTATAGTGACTTGTTGGGTAGAGGGCTCAATAGTGAGTGTTTTTCTGTAGATTGCTATATTTTGACTGTTTTTGGATAAAGGGCTCTATACTGACTGTTGTTGGGTATGGTACTCTATAGTGACTATTGTTGGGTAGGGTTTTTTAGAGTGACTGTTGTTAAGTAGGTTCTCTATAGTTACTGTCTTTGGGTAGGTGCTCTATAGTAACATTTGTTCGTAGGGTGCTATATAGTGATTGTTGTTGGGTAGGATGCTGTATAGTGACTGTTGTTTTGTAGGTTGTTCTATGGTAACTGTTTTTGGTGGGGTGATCTATAGTGACTCTTTCTGGGTATGGTGCTCTATAGTGACTGTTGTTGGGTGGGGTGCTGCATACTGACTGTTGCTGCATAGAGTACTCTATATTGGCTGTTTTTGAGTAGGTGCTCTATAGTAACTGTTCCTGGGTTGGGTGCTCTATACGGACTGGTCCTGGGTAGTTTATCTACAGTGACTGTTCTTGGGGAGGTGCTCGATAGTGACGGTTGTTTGCTAGCATGCTCATAGTTACCGTTTTTGAGAACAATGCTCTATAGTAACTGTGGTAGGATAGAGTGAACTATAGTGCCTGCTGTTGGGTAGAGTGCTCTATAGGTGATTGTTGTCACATAGAGTTATCTATAGTGAGTGTAGTTGTGTAGAGTGTTTTATAGTGAATGTTGTTGGGTAATGTGCTCTATACTGACTGTTTTTGGGTAGGAGCTCTATAGTTACTGTTGTTGGGTAGGGTGCTTATAGTGAGTGTTATTGGGTATGGTAATCTATAGTAACTGTTGTTGTGTTGAGTGAACTATAGTGACTGTTGCTGGGTAGGTGCTCTTTAGTGACAGAAGTCACTATAGAACAACCTGCCAAACAACAGTTACTATATAAATATCTGTACCTAACAACAGTCACTATTTAGAGCACTACACACCACAACAGTCACTATAGAGCACCTCCCTAAAGAGTTTGTATAGAGCACTCTACCCAAAACAATCAATATAGAGCACTGTACCAAACAACAGGTACTATAGAGCACCATACACAACAGTCAGTATAGAACACCTACCCAACAAGTCAGTGTAGAGTAACCTATCGAACAACAGTCAATATAGATTACTCTACCCAACAAGTCACTATAGAGAACTTTTCACAACAGTCAGTATAGAGCGCTCCAACCAACAGTCACTTTAGAGCACCGTACCCAAAACCAGTAAGTATGCACCACCTACCAAACAGCAGTCACTATTGAGAGCACTCCACCCAACAACAGTCACTATAGATAACCTACTGTAAACAGTTACTATAGAGCATTCTACCCAACAACAGTCATTATAGAGCATCGTACCCAAATAAAGTCACTATAGAGCACCGTACCCAACAATAGTCAGTATAGAGCACTTACCCAACAACAGTCAGTATAGAGCACTCTACCCAACAAGTCACTATACAGCCCTCTACACAACAGCTGGTATAGAGCACCCCACCCAAAAACAGTCACCTTTAGAGAACTCAAGCCAACAGTCACTATAGGTCACCCAACCCAACAAAAGTCACAATAGAGCTCCTAATGAACAAAGTTCACTATAGAGAACACTACCCAGCAACGGTAACTATAGAGTACCCCACCCAACACCAGTAACTATAAAGCACCCTACCCAACAAATGACACAATAGAGCACACGACCCAGAAACAGTCACTATAGAGTACCCTATAAGGTTTATTGCCAATGTAAAATAAAGAAACTGAGGCAGGTATAAAAAAAGATGAGAAGCTAATTTATTCAGCTCTCGGGCAACCTCAGTGGGCCAAGAGGGGCCAGAGAAATTGCACCCGGTTGTTCAGGGCATGGGGTTTAATGGGGTTTGCAGGCAATTGATTGGTTATTGGATAACAAAGAGAAGGTATTTCTATTGGCTGTTGAGGAGTAGGAAGTACATGAAACTAGGTGCCATTGGTAGGCAGGGGGTACTTTGTGTTAGTGGGCCTTGATTGATTACTGGGGAAAAAGAAGGCATTTCTATTGACTGTTGAGGATCAGGAAGTACATCGAGTTAAAGTAGAAAGTAGCTGCCATTGGTAGGCGGGACTTTGCCTAAGTGGGCCTTGATTGACTACTGGGTAAACAAAGAGAAGGCATTTCTATTGGCTGTTGAGAAGCAGAAAGGACATGGAGTTTAAGAAGTAGCTGCCATTGGTAGGCGGACTTTCGGTATGTGGGCCTTGATTGACCACTGGGGAAAAAATGAGAAGGCATTTCTATTTGCTGTTAAGGAGCAGGAAGTACATGGAGTTAAAGTAGGAAGCAGCTGCCATTGGTAGGCAGGACCTTGGGTACACGGGCCTGCCAGGTGCATACAGGGGCAGGCTGTTGTCAGGCAGGAAACGGTGAAGCTTCTTTTGAAAAATTTATTTGCAGGTTTTTCATCAGCAGGCTGGAGGTTGGATGGATAATTTAGTGCTGGTATGGATAATTTAGTGCTTGGGCATGGTATGCAGAGGCAGGTGCAGGGAAGCTTTGTGGGGAAGCCAGATAATGAGCTCAGGTGATGATGCAGTTATCAGGCACAGAGAGTGATGAATGTGTCCGTTTGACTCCTGGTAAGGCAACAGGCCTTACATTCCCTGTTCCAAACTTTTTGATGATATAGGAAGCCACTTCTCTCTGACTACTTCCTGCTGAGCAGGGAAGAAGTAGGGGCGGTCAGTTGGCCAGTGCCTCGGTTGTGAGTTGAAAAGAGGGGTGAAGTAGCATTCAATTTACGGCTACCCTGGAAATTTCTTTTATGCGAGCTTGTGAAAACCTGAGAAAGAAATGGGCCAGCATTATTAAAAAACAAATTACAATAATGGGAGTGATGATAGGAGTTACACAGGTAAGTATAGGGGATGCCACAGTTAAGAGAAGAGGCCGGTGCACTTTGTTTTCTTTGGAGGTCTTCTTGAAGACGATAGAAAGTGTTGACATTTTCTTCCACTAGACCGGTTTTATTAATGTAATAATAACATTGTTCTTGGAGAAACAAGCAGGTATCTCCTTTTTCTGCTGTTAATAGATATAGGGCCCATCGGTTTTGAGAGTTACATTTGCTAGTGACGTGATTTGTCACTGGAGAGATGCCAGAGAGGCGGCTGATGCCTCAATGGCTACCCGGATCTTGTTCTCTAGGTGTGCGGCTGAAGTGACACTGTAGCTTAGGGCAGCACTCCCTATTTTTGCTGCTGCTAGAGAAGAGGCTAAAGAGAGGCTAACCACTAGTGGGAAGAAGACTGCTCATTTACTCCGGTGGTTTGGGGATGGAGTGACCAGGGATAGGAACTGAGCTTGTCCATATACTTCTAACTGTGGGACTAAGGTGGCAGGCACACAAGGGAAGGAAAGAGAAGTATCCATAACTTGGTGTATTTGGTTAAATTTAACATGTTGATACCTTGTTGGTTTAGGTGAAGGCAAAGAGAAAGTAAGACTCTGGGTGAAAGGGAAGAGTAAAGAAGGCGTCTTTAAGGTTTGAAACTGTAAAATGAGAGGTAGTGGAAGGAATATTGGATAGTAAGGTGTAAGGGTTGGGGACTAGTGGATGGAGAGGTATTACTTCTTCATTGATTAGATGGAGGTCTTGAATTAGGTGGTAGTTGCTGGATGGCTGTAAGATAGGAGTATTACAGGGAAACTTGTGGGGATAAGGAGTCCCTGGGCCAAAAGTCGAGTGATCATTGGTTTTAGGCCTTGATGGTGGTTTTTGAGATGGGAAACTGAGGTAAGGAGGAAAAGTGGGTAGGGTTTTTCAGAAATATTTTAACTGGCGTGTGATGTGTGGCCACTATATGCTTGGAGATGTCCCATACTGAGGGCTTAACAACCTCAGGAGGGATAGGGGGTTGAGGTGAAGGGTTGTGACTGGGTGCATTACCAGTTAGAATTAGTACTCAAAAACGATGAGTTCGTGTCCTTTGTAGGGACATGGATGAATCTGGAGAACATCATTCTCAGCAAATTGACACAAGAACGGAAAAGGAAACACCATATATACTCACTCATAGGCGGGTGATGAACAATGAGAACACATGGACATAGGGAAGGGAGCACCACACACTGAGGTCTATTGGGGGAAATAGGGGAGGGACAGCGAGGGGGGGAGCAGGGGAGGGATGGCATGGGGAGAAATGCCAAATATGGGTGAGGGGGCAGAAGGCAGCAAAACACACTGCCACGTGTGTACCTATGCAACTATCTTGCATGTTCTGCACATGTACCCCAAAACCTAAAATGCAATAAAA
>CM052665.1:24466958-24497537 GCA_028533165.1 Leontopithecus rosalia
GTAGAAACTAGCTGCCATTGGTAGGCGGGCGGGATTTTGGTTTAGTGGGCCTTGATTGATTACTGGGGAAACAAAGAGAAGGCATTTCTATTGGCTGTTGAGGAGCAGGAAGAACATGGAGTCAAAGTAGAAAGTAGCTGCCATTGGTAGGTGGGACTTTGGGTAAGTGGGCCTTGATTGACTACTGGGGAAACAAAGAGAAGGCATTTCTATTGGTTCTTGAGGAGCAGAAATTACATGGAGTTAAAGTAGGAAGTAGCTGCCATTGGTAGGCGGGACTTTGGGTAAGTGGGCCTTGATTGACTACTGGGGAAACAAAGAGAAGACCTTTCTATTGGCTGTTGAGGAGCAGGAAGTACATGGAGTTAAAGTAGAAAGTAGCTGCCATTGGTAGGTGGAACCTTGGCAACGCAGGCCTGCCGGGGGTGTATGGGGTTGGCTGTTGTCAGACAGTGAATGGTGAAGCTTCTTTTGAAAAATTTCTTAGCAGGTTTTTCATCATCGGGCTGGAGGTTGGATGGATAATTTAGTGCTGAGTGTGACCTTGGGCATGGTATGCAGAGGCGGGTGCAGGGAAGCTTTGTGGGGAAGCCAGCTAATGGGCCCGGGTGATGACTCAGTTATCAGGCACAGAGAGTGATGAATGTGTCCGTTTGACTCCCGGCAAGACAACCGGCTTTACATACCCTACTTAGCAGGAGTCACTGTTGAACTCTCTACCCATCAAAATGAACTACAGAGCACACTACTGAGAAACCATCAAAATGTAGCAGTCTGACAAACAACACTCGCTATACAGCAGCCTACAGAATAACAGTCACTACAGAACACAATATCCAAAAATAGTCACTAAAGAACTCCCGACCCAGCAACAATCACTATGGAAATTCTACCCAACATCTCTGACTATAGGGCACCTATGGAGCAACAGTCATTATAAATCACCAACGCATCAGCAGTAACTATAATGCCCACTACCCAATAATAGTCAATATAGAGCATTCTACCTAGCAACAGTCAATATATAGAACCATACGCAACACAGTTACAGTCAGTATCTAGAGCACTCTACCCAACCACAGTCACTATGGAGCACCCTACCGAGTAACAGTCAGTATTGAGCACCCCACCCAACAACAGACTGTATAGAGCACTCCAACCAACAAGATTCACTATAGAGCACTCTACCCAACAGCAGTCAGTATGGAGCACAGTAACAAACAACAGTCACTATAGAGCACCTACTCAACAAAAGTGATTATAGAAAACCTACCCAACAACAGTCACTATAGGCCACCTACCCAACAACAATCACTATGAAGCACTCTACCAAATATCAGTCACAATAAAGCACTGTACCCAACAACAGTCACTATAGAGCACTGTACCCAACAACAGTCATTATTGATTACCTACCAAACCACAGTCAGTATAGAGCAAGGTACACAACAAGTCACGTTAGAGTGCTCTACACAAGAGTCTTTGTAGAGTACTCTCAACAACAGTCTCTATACAGCACTGCACCCAAAAACAGTCACTTATGGAGCACTCTACCCAACCACAGTCACTATAGAGCACCTACCCAACAGCAGTCACCATAGAGCCCTCAAGCCAAAAACAGTCACTATAGAGCACTCTACACAACAAGAGTCACTATAGTCCACCCTACACAGTAAGAGTCAGTAACTAGAGCCCCTTAACCAATAACAGTCACTCTAAAGCACCCTACCCATAAACAGTCACTATAGAGCACCCTACCCAGCAACAGACACTATACAGCATTCCACCCAACAACAGTAACTATATATCACCTACAAAACAACAGTCACTTTAAATCCCACTACCCAATAAAAGTCACTATAGAGTACTCTGACTAACAACAGTCAGTATACAGCAACCTACAGAGCAACAGTCATTATACGGCACTTACCCAACAACGGTCACAATAGAGAAATCTACACAACAACAGCCATTACAGTGCACTCTACCCTACAATAGTCACTATAGAGCATTCTACAAAACAACAGTCACTATAGAGCACCTACAGAACAACAAGCACTATAGAACACCTGCCCAACCACAGTCACTATAGAACACTCTACCCAACAACAATCACTGTATAGCACCATACCCAAAAACAGTCACCAAAGAGCACACTATTCAACAAGAGTCACAATAGAGCACCTAGTCCTTAACAGTTACTATAGAGCCCTCTACCCAGAAACAGTCACTATAGAGCACTCTTCTGAGAAACAGTCACTCTAGAGCACCCCATGCAGCAACAGTCATTATAGGGCACCTACCCAACAACAGTCACTAAAGAGCATTCCACCCAATGACAGTCACTAAAGAGCACCAAAGTAACAAGTCACTATAGAGCACTGTACTTAAGAACAGTCACTAGAGAACACCCTACCCAATAACAGAGAGTATATAGAGCCACCTACCCACAAAATTCAATATAATGCACTTTACTCAACAAGAGTCACCTATACAGCACTCTACCCAGAAACATTCAGTGTAGAGCAACCAAACCAAACACAGTGTCTATAGACCACCCTACCCAACAGCAGTCACTATAGACTACCCTACCCAACAACAATCGTATTGAGTACCTACGCAATGACAGTCACTTTCTAAAGCACTCTACCCAACAACAGTTACTGTAGAGCACCCCACCCAAAAAAAGTCAGTATTGAGGTCCCCACCCAACAACAGGGCCATAGAACACTCCACCAAACAACAGTCACTATAGCACACACCACCCAACTGTTATTATAGAGCTCCCTAACCAAAACAGTCACTGTAGAGCAACTTTCCAACAACAGTAATTATTGAGCACCTGCCCAACAACAGTCAGTATAGGACACCTACCCAACAACAGTCATTATAGAGCACATACCCAAAAACAGTCACTATAAGACACCTACACCACAAAAGTCACTATAGTGCATTCTACACAACAAAAATCGCTATAGAGCACTCCACCAAACAGCAGTCACTTATAAAGCACTCTGCACAACACTAGTCATTATACAGCACCCCACCCAACAAGAGTCACTATAGAGCATCTACCAAAAAATCACCATAGAGCCCTTTATTTAACAACAGTAACTATAGAGCACTCTACCCAAAACAGTCACTATAGAACACCTTATCCAACAACAGTCAGTATATAGCATCAACCCAAAAACAGTCAATGTAGATCACCCAACCAAGAATAGGCACTATAGAGCACACTACCCAACAGTTGCTATACAGCACCCTTCCCAACAACAGTCAGCAACAGAGCACCCCACTCAGCAACAGTCAGTATAGAGAACCCCACACAACCGTCACTGTACAACACACAACCAGACAACATTCACTATAGCACACACAACTCAACAACAGTCACTATAGAGCATCATACACAACAGTCACCATAGTGCACCTCAGAAAACAACAGTCACTACAGAGACCTCTACCCAAAAAATGTCACTATGGAGAACTCTACTTAACAACAGTCACTATGGAGCACCCTACACAACAACAGTGACTACAGGTTACCTATGCAACAACAGTCACTATAAACCCCTTTATCCAACAAGATTCACTATAGAGCACTCTACCCAACAACAATCAGTATAGAACTCTCTACCCGAGAACAGTCAGTATATGGCACTCTACACAAAAACAGTCATTATAAAGCACCCTAGCAAACAACAGTCGCTATAGAGCACTCCAGTAACAAGAATAACTATAGAGTACCCTACCCAACAACAGTCACTATAGAGCACCCTACCCAAAAACAGTCAGTGTAGAGCACTCCACCCAACAACAGTGACTATAGAGCACACTACCCAACAACAGTCAGTATAGAGCACGCTGCCCAACAACAGTCACTATTTAGAGCACTGCACAATGCAACCTTTATTATAGAGCACCCAAACCAGAAACAGTCACTATCTAGATCACTGTACCCAAAAGCAGTCACTACTGAGCACCTCACACAGCAAGAGTCAGTATAGGGCACCCCACCAAACAGTCACTATGCAGCATCATACCCAACAACAGTCATTATAGAGTACTCCACACAGCAACAGTTTCTATAGTGCACTTTACCCAATAACAGTCACTATAGAGCACTCTACACAACAACAGTCACTATAAAGAACGCTACCCAACAACAGTCACTGTGGAGCACTCCACAAAACAACAGTCACCATAGAGCACCTATGAAACATCAGTCACTATAGAGCACTCTTCCCAACAAGTATAGAGCACCTCAAACTAACAAAAGTTACTAGAGAGCACAAACCCAATAACAGTCACTGTAGAGCAGACTACCTTACAACAGTTACTACAGAGCATCGTACCCACCAACAGTCACTAAAGAGCACCCTATGCAACAACAGTCACTACAAAGGACTCTACTTAACAACAGTCATTGTAGAACACTCTACACAACAAAAGTCACTATAGAGAACTCCACTACACAACCGTCACCTATAGAGCACTTTAACCAACAACAGTCATTATAGAGAACCCCAAACAACAAGAGACACTATAGACTACCTATCCAACAAGAGTCATCATAGATCTTCCTACCAAGCAACCGTCAGTGTAGAGCACCTACAAAACAACCGTCAGTATAGAGTACTCTATTCAGCAACAGTCACCATAGAGGAACCCACGCCACAATACTCAATATGGAGCACGCTATTCAGCAACAGTCACTATAGAGCACCCTACCCAACAACAGTCAAGATAGAGCACCGTACACAATAATGTAGGGTACACACTACATTATTGTGTACGGTGCTCTATTGTGACTGTTCTATGATACGGTGCTCCACAGTGATTGTTGTTGGCTATGGGGTTATATAGTGACTGCTACTGGGTAGAGTTCTCTATAGTTAATGTTATTGGTTAGTGCTCTCTCTAGAGACTTTTCTTGGGAACGGTGCTCCGTAGTTACTGTTGTTGGGTAAAGTGCTCTACAGTGACTGCTGTTCGGTAGGGTTTTCTATACTGGATGTTCTTGGGGAGGGTGCTCTATAGTGATTGTTGTTGGATAGAATGTTCTATAGTTACTGTTGTTGGGTAGAATGCTGTAAATGGTGACTGTTGTTGGGTAGGTGCTTGGTAGTGACTGTTGTTGCATAGAGTGCTGTATAGCATCTGTTGTTATGTAGGTACTGTAAAGTGAATGTTGCTCGGTAGGGAGCTGTATACTGACTGAGGTTCTCTGGGTGCTTTATAGTAACTATTGCTGTGTCAAGTGCTCTATACTGACTGTTGGGTAGGGTGCTTTAAAGTGATTGCTGTTGGACAGGGTGTTCTATAGTTACTGTGGTTATGTAGAGGGCTCTAGACAGTGACTGTTTTTTGGTAGGTGCTCTGTTGTTGGGTAGACTTATCAATAGTGACGGTTGTTGGGTAGGTGCTCTGTAGTGACTGTTGTTGGGTAGAGTTTTCAATAGTGACTATTGTAGGAACGGTGCTCTATAGTGACTGTTGGTTGGCAGGTGCTCTATAGTGACTGTTGTTGTCTAGGTGCTATATAGAGTCTGTTGTTGGGTAGGTGCTATATAGTGACTGTTGTTGGTAGGGTGCTCTATTGTGACATTTTTGGGTAGGGTGCTCTTTACTGACTGTTTTCGAATGAAGTGCTCAATAGTGACTCTTGTTAATAGGGTGCTCTATAGTGACAGTTGTTGGGTACAGTTCTTTTCACTGACTGTTGATGGGTAGAGAGCTTTATATTCACTGTTGGGAAGGTGCATTATATGGACTGTTGCAGCATAGCGTGATCAATAGTGACTGTTGTTGGGTGCGGTGCTCTATGGTGATTGTCGTTGTGTAAAGTGCTGCATAAGTGACTGTTTTTTGGGGGAGTGCTTTATGAAGGCTGATGTTGTGTAGAGTGCTCTATAGAAACTCCTGTTGTGTAGAGTCTCTACAGTGAGTGCTCTACAGTTTAGAGTATTCTTGTTGGGTAGCTTTCTCTATACTGACTGTTGTTCGATAGATGATCTATAGTGACTGTTGCTGAGTGTGGTGCTCTATTGTGACTGTTGTGTAGACTGCTCTATACTGACAGTTGTTGTGTAGAGTTATCTATAGTAACTGTTGCAGGGTAGAATGCTCTATAGTTATTGTTGATGGGTAAGAGAGGTATAGTGATTGTTTTTGGGTAGGGTTCCCTATATTGAATGTTTTTGTTTTTGGCACTCTATAGTAACCGTGGTTGGGTAGAGTGCTCTATAGTGACTGCTGTTGGGTAGGTGATTTATAGTGACTGTTGTTGCATATGTGCTCTATAGTGACGGTTGTTGGGTAGGTGTTCTATAGTGACTGTTTTGGGTAGATGTTCTATATTGACTGTTGTTGGTTAGGTTGCTCTATGGTGATGGTTGTTGGGTAGGTGCTCTATAATGACAGTTTTTCGGTACAGTATTCTGTAGTAACTGTTGTTAAGTAGGGTGCTCTATAGTGACTGTTCTTGGATAGACTGCTCTACAGTAACAGATGCTTTGTAGGGTGCTCTATAGTGACTCTTTCTTGGTAGGTTGCTCTATAATTACTGTTATTGTGTAGGGTGCTCTAGAGTGAATGTTGTTTGGTGGAGTGTTCTATAGTTACTGGTGTTGTGTAGAGTGCACTATAGCGACTGTTTTTCGGTAGAGTGCTGTATAGTAACTGCTGTTGGATAGAGGGCTCCATATTCACTGTTGATGGGTAGGTGCTCTATAGTGATTATTGTTGGGAGAGTGGCCTATACTGACTGTTGTTGGGTAGGTTGCTCTATAGTGACTGTTTTTGGGTAGAGTTCTCTATAGTGAGTGTTGTTTAGTAGGTGCTCTCTAGTGACTGATGGTGGGTAAGTGCTCTATAGTTACTGTTGTTGTGTAGGTTCTGAATAGTGTCTGATGTTAGGTAAGTGCTATAAAGTGACTTGTTGGTGAGGTGCTCTATATTTGCTGTTTTTCTTTAGGGTGCTCTATCGTGACTGTTTTTGGGTAGGGTGCTCTATAGTGACTATTGTTGAGTGAAGTGCTCCATACTGACTGTTGCTGAATAGGGTATTCTATAGTGACTGCTCTTGGGTAGGAGCTGTATAGTGACTGTTTTGGGGTAGGGTTTCTTATACTGACTGTTTTTGGGTATAATGCTCTATGGTAACTGTTGTTGTGTATAGTGTTCTATAGTGACTTTGGTTGGTTATCTGCTCTATAGTGACTGTGGTTGGGTAGATGCTCGATAGTGACTGTTTTTAAAAAGATGATCTATATTGACTATTGATGGGTAGGTTGCTCTATAGTAACTGTTGTTGGGTAGGATGTTCTATAGTGACTGTTCTTGTGCACAGTGATCTATAGTAACTGATGCTTTGTAGGGTGCTCTATATTGACTCTTTCTTGCTATGGTGCCCTATAATAACTGTTATTGGGTAGGTTGCTTTATAGTGAATGTTGTTTGGTGAAATGTTTTATAGTTACTGTTGTGTTGAGTGCTCTTTAGTGACTGTTGTTGGGTAGAGTGCTCTACAGTGATTCCTGTTGGGTAGAGGGCTCCATAGTCACTGTTGATGGGTAGGTGTTCTATAGTGATTGTTGTTGGGAGAGTGGTGTATAGTGACTGTTGTTGGGTAAGTTGCTCTATAGTGACTGCTGTTGAAAAGAGTTCTCTATAGTGACTGGTGTTGGTTAGGTGCTCTATAGTGACTGTTGTTGGGTAGGTACTCTATAGTGACTGTTGGTGTGTAGGTGCTTTATAGTGTCTGTTGTTGGGTAGGTGATATATAGTGACTGTTTTTGGTAGGCTGCTCGATATTTACTATTTTCGGTAGGGTGCTTAATTCTGACTGTTGTTGGGTAGAGTGCTCTATAGTTGCTGTTGATTGGTGAAGTGCTCAATAGTGACTGTTGCTGGGCAGAGTGCTCTATAGTAACTATTGTTGTGTAGAAGCTGTATAGTGACTGTTTTTGGGTAGGGTTTCTTACACTGAAATTTTTTGTGTATGGTGCTCTATAGTAACTATTGTTATGTGGAGTGCTGTATAGTGACTGTTGTTGGATAGGTGCTCTATAGTTACTGTTGTTGCAAATGTGCTCTATGCTGACTCTTGCTGGGTAGGTGTTCTATAATGACCGTTGTTGGTCAGATGATGTATATTGACAGTTATTTTGTAGGATGCTCTATAGAGAGTGTGGCTGGGTAGGGAGCTTTATGGTGACAGTTGTTGGGTACGTGTTCTATAGTGACCATTATTAGGTAAAGTCTTCTATAGTAACTGTTGTTTGATAGAGTGCTCCATAGTGACTGTTCTTCGGTAGAGTGCTCTATAGAAGGTGGTGCTTAGTAGGGTGCTGTATAGTGACTCTTTTTTGCTAGCATGCTGTATAATGACTGTTATTGGGTAGGGTTCTTTATAGTGAATCTTGTTCGATGAAGTGTTCTATAGTTACTGTTGTTGTGTAGAGTGCTCAAAAGTGACTGTTGTTGGGTAGCATATTTTATAGTGACTGATGTAGGGTACTGTGCTCTATAGTGACTGTTGTTGGGTGGGGTGCTCTATAGTGACTGATGTTGGGTAGGTGCTCTATACGGACTGTTGCTGGGTAGGGTGCTTTATACTGATGGTTGTTTAGTAGGTGCTGTACAGTGACTCTTTTTAGGTAAGTGCTCTTTAGTGACTGTTTTTCGTTACATGCTTTATAGTGACTGTTTCTACATAGAGTGTTCTGCAGTGACTATTTTTGAGTAGGTACTCTATAGTGACTGTTGTTGGGTGGGGTGCTCTATAGTAAGTATTGTTGAATATGTGATTTTTAGTTAATTTTGCTTGGTAGGGTGCTCTATAGTGAATGTTGTTTGGTAGGTGATCTATTGTAACTGCTGTTAAATAGGGTGCTCTATAGTGACCATTGTCGG
Organism: Leontopithecus rosalia; assembly: GCA_028533165.1. Taxonomy (NCBI): domain Eukaryota; kingdom Metazoa; phylum Chordata; class Mammalia; order Primates; family Cebidae; genus Leontopithecus; species Leontopithecus rosalia. The sequence continues at coordinate 24,475,878 of CM052665.1, forward strand.
GTATGTGCTCTATAGTGACTGTTGTTGAGTGGAGCCCTCAAAGTGACTGTTGTTGTGTACAGTGCTCTGTAGTGACAGTTGTTGGGTAGTCTTCTGTACAGTGAATGTTGTTGGGGGGGTTGCTCTATAATGACTGTTGTTGGGTAGGTGATCTAAAGTGACTGCTGTTGAGGAGGGTAGACTTCTCTAAAGTGACTGTTGTTCGGGAGGTTGCTCTATACTGACTGTTTTAGAGTAAGTGATCTAAAGTGACTACTGTTGGGTAGGGTGCTGTATAGTGACTGTTGATGGGTATATGCTCTATAGTGACTTTTGTTGGTTAAGGTGCTCTAAAGTAACAGTTGTTTGTAGTGTGAACTGCAGTTACTGTTCCTGGGTGAAATGCTCTATAGTGTCTGTTGTTGGGTGGAGTGTTCAATACTGACTGTGTCTGTGTGGAAAGCTCAATAGTGACTGCTTTTAGGTAGAGTGCTCTAGACAGTGACTGTTCTTTGGTCGGTGCTCTTCAGTGATTGTTGTTTGGTAAGGTGCTCTATACCGACTATTCTTGAGTAGGTGCTCTATAGTGACTGCTGTTGTGTAGGGTTCTTTATAGTGACTGTAGTTGGGTAGAGTGCTTTATAAGTGAGTGTTGTTGAGTGGAATATTCTATAGTGACTATTTTGTAGAGTGCTCTATAGTGACTATTGTTGGTTCGAGTGCTCTGTAGTGTCTCTTGTTGGGTAGGTTGCTCTATAATGACTGTTGCTGGGTAGGGTGCTCTAGGTACTGACTGTTACTGTGTAGCATGCTCTATGTTGACTCTTGTGGGATTGATTGCTCTTTATTGACTGTTTTTATGTAGGGTGCTTTATACTGACTTTTGTTTGGTGGAGTGCTCCATAAGGACTCGTGTTGTGTAGGGTGATCTATAGTGACTGTTGTTGGGTAGAGTAATCTGTAGTGACCGTTCTTGGGTAGGGTGTTGTATAGTGACTGTTGCTGGGTACAGTGCTCTATAGTGTCGGTTGTGACGTAGAGTGCTCTATAGTGACTGTTGGGTAGACGGCACTAAAGTGACTGTTGTTAAGTAGGTGATCTATACTGACTGTTGTTGGGTTGGTGCTCTTTACTGACTGTTGTTGGGTGGAATACTTTATAGTGTCTTTTGCTGAAAAGGATGCTGTATATGACTGTTGCAGGGTATAGTGCTGTAGGGAGACTCTAGTTGGGTAGAGTACTCTATAGTGACGGTTGCTGCATAGGGTGCTTTATAAGAACTGATGCTGTGTAGCGTACTCTGTAAAGACTGTTGTTGGGTAGGGTGCTCTATAGTGATTGTTGGTTAAAGTGCTTTATAGTGACTATTGTTGAATAGGTGCTTTTAAGTGACTGTTGCTGGGTATGGTGTGCTATAGTGATTGATGTTGGGTGGGGTAAGATATAAAGACTATTGCTGGGTAGAGTGCTTTTTAGAGACTGTGGTTGGGTAGAGGGCTCTAGAGTTACTGTTGATGTGAAGGTGGTGTATAGTGACTGCTGTTGGGTATCGTGCTCTATAGTGACTGCTGTTGGGTAGAGGCTGCTGTACTGACTATTGTTCAGTAGGATTTTCTATAGTAACTCTTGATGGGAAGGGTGCTCTATAGTGACTGCTGCTGGGTGGCATGCTCTATATTGACTGTCGCTAGTTAGAGTACTCTTTAGTAAATTTTCTTGAGTAGGTACTCTATAGGAAGGGTTTTTGGGTGGGGTGATATATAGTGACAGTTTTTCGATAGGTGCTCTATATTGACTGCTGTTGAAAGGGTGCTCTTTAGTGACCGTTGTGTTATGAGCTAGAGTGACTTTTGTTGGGTAGGTTCTCTACAGTGACTGTTGTTGTGTAGGGTGCTCAATACTGACTGTTGCTGGGTGGAGTGCTCTTGAGTGACTCTTTTTGAGTAGGTATTATAATGTGACTGTTGTGGCCTGTGGTGCTCTAGTTACTGTTGTTGAGTAGGTGTTCTATTGTGACTTTTGTTGTGTAGTGTGCTCTATAATGACTGTTTTTGAATAGAGTGCTCTAGAGTGACTTTGGTTGGGTGAAGTCCTCTATAATAACTGTTGTTTGGTAGGGTGCTCTATAGCGACCTTTGCTGGGTAGAGTACTCTATAGTGACTGTTTTTGGGCAGGGTGTTCTGTAGAAACTGTTGTTAGGTAGAGTGCTCTAGAGTGACTAATTTTGGATAAGAGCTCTATAGTGACTGTCGTTGGGTAGTTGCTGTACACAGACTGTTGATGTTTAGGGTATTCTGTGCTGAATTTGTTGGGTATGTGTTCTATAGTGATCCTTTTTGGGTAGGTACTCTATAGTGACTGTTTTTCGTAGGGTGCTCTTTAGTGACTGTAGATGGTATGGTGCTCTGTAGTGAGTGTTGTGGGGTGGGATGCTCTGTAGTGAATATTGCCGATTGCAGTGCTCTATTTTGAGTGTTGTTGTGAAAAGTGCTCTATAGTGACTGTTTTTGGGTAGAGTGCTATACAGTGACTGTTGTCGGGGAGGTTTCTCTATACTGACTGTTGTTGGGTAGGTGACCTATAGTGACTTTTGCTGGGTAGGGTGCTCTATAGTGACTGTGGTTGGGTATCTGCTCTTTAGTGAATGTTGTTGGTACTGGTTTTTTATACTAACTGTTGTTTGGTGGTGTGCAGTATAGTGATTTTTCTTGGGTGGAATGTTTTATAGTTACTGTTGTTGGGTGGGGTGCTCAATACTGACTGTTGCTGGGTAGGATGCTGTATAGTGACTTTTTTAAGTAGAGTGCTCTAAATAGTGACTGTTTTTTGTGGGTTCTCCATAGTCACTGTTATTTAATAGGGTGCACTATAGTGACTGCTTTTAGTAAAGTGCTCTATAAAAACTGCTGTTGTGTGTGTGGTTCTCTATAGTGACTGCTGTTGGATAGAGTGATGTATAAGTGACTATTGTTGGGTGGAGTGTTCTATAGTGACTATTTTGTAGAGTGCTCTATAGTGGCTATTGTTGGGTGGAGTGCTCTGTAGTGACTGTTGTTTTGTAGGGTGCTTTATAGTGACTGTTGTTTGGAACAAGGCTCTAGAAACTGACTACTATTTTGTAGCATGCTCAACACTGACTCTTTTTGGGTACAGTGTTCTATAGTGACTGTTTTTCAGAAGAGGGCTCTATACTGACGGTTGTTGAGTAGGTGCTCTATAGTGACTGTTGTTGGGTAGGTGCTCTATAGTGACTCTTGTTGCGTGTAGTGCTCTATAGTAACTCTTGTTGCATAGGATGCTCTTGAGTGACTGTTACTGAATAGGGTGGTCTGGAGTTAGTTTCTGGGTATAGAGTGGTATAGTGATTGCTCCTGCATAGGGTGCTCTATAGTGACTGTTACTGGGTAGCATGCTGTATGGTGACTGTTGTTGGGTAGGGTGCTCTGTAGTGAGTGCTGTTGGATAGGTCACTCTATACTGAGTATTGTTCAATAGGTGCTCTGTACTGACTTTGCTCATAGGGTGTTTATAGTGACTGTTGTTAGGTGGGGTGCTTTTGGTGACTCTTGTTGTGTAGAGTCCTCCATAAGTGACTGTTTTTGTGTAGAATGCTCTATAGTGACTGTTGTTGAATAGGTGCCCTATACTGACTATTGTTGGGTAGGTGCCCTATAGTGACTGCTGTTGGTCATGGTGCTCTATATTGATGGTTGTTGAATAGAGGTCTCTCTCTCTATATATAATGACTATTGTTGTGTAGGGTGTTGTTTGGTGTCTCTTGATAAGTAGAGTGCTCTATAGTGACTGTTGCTCTGTGGGGTGTTCTATATTGACTGTTGCTACCTAGAGTGATCTACAGTGACTCTTCTTAAGTATTTACATTATAGTGACTGTTTAGTGGGGGCTGCTTTATAGTGACAGTGGTTTGGTAGGTGCTCTGTATTAAATGTTGTTGGAAGGGTGCTGTATATTTACTGTTGTTGGGTAGGCTGCTCTTTATTGACTGCTGTTGGGTCAGGTACTCTATAGTGTCTGTTTTCTGGTTAGGGTGTTCTATAGTGACAGTGGAATGGTAGAGTTCTGTATAGTGACTGTTTATGGGGAGAGAGCTTTATAGTGACTCTTGTTGGGAAGGTTCTGTATTGTTACTGTTATTAAGTAGGGTGCTTTATAATGACTGTTTTTGGATGGAGTGCTATATATTGACTGTTTTTGTAAATTTGCTCTATAGTGTCTATTGTTGTGTAGTGTGCTCTGTAGTGAGTGATGCTGAGTAGAGGGCTCTACAGTGACTGTTGCAGGGTAGGTGCTCTATAGTGACTGTTTTGGGTAGGGTGCTCTTTACTGACTGTTGTTGGGTATGTGCTCTATAGTTTCTGTTGTTGGGGAGGGTGTTGTATAGTGACTGTTGTTGAGTGCTTTTTTTTTAGTAACTGTTGTTGGGTATGGTGCACTATAATGACTGCTGCCGGGTAGGGTACTCTATGGTGACTCATGTTGGGTACATTGCTCTATATTGACTGTTGCTTGGTAGGATGTTCTATTGTCACTGTTGCTAGGTAGGGTTTTCTATAGTGACTCTTTGTTAGGTAGAATCCTCTATAGTGACTGCTGATAGGTAGGGATTTCAATAGTGACTGATGTTGGATAGAGTGCTCTACAGTGACTGTTGCTTGGTAGGGTGCAATATTGTCACTGTTGCTGGGAAGAGAGCTCTATGGTGACTCTTTTTGGGTAGAATTCTCTATAATAACAGTTATTAGGTAGGTGAGCTATAGTGACTGTTGCTGGGTAGTGTGCTCTATAGTGGCTGTTTCTGGGTAAGTGCTCTATAATGACTCTTGTTGGGTAGGGTGCTTTCTAGTGACTGTTGTTTGGTGGTTGCTTTATATCGACTGTTGCTGGATACATGTTTCACAGTCACTGTTGTTGGGTATGGTCATCAAAAGTGACTGTTTTTTGGTAGAGGGCTCTATGGTGGCTGTTTTTGTGTAGGTGCTTTATGGTGACTTTTGTAGGGTAGTGTGCTTTTTAGTGCTTGTTGTTGGGTAGGTTCTCTTTGCTGAGTGTTTCTGAATGTGGTGCTCTCTACTGACTTGCTGAGTAGAGTGCATCATATGTGACCGTTTTTGGTTGAAGTGCTCTATAGTGACTGTTGTTGTGTAGAGTGCTCTGTAGTGACCGCTCTTGGGTAGGGAGCTCAATAGTATGGTTTTATGCAAAGGGTGCTCTATAGTGACTTTTGTTCTGTAGGGTGCTATATATTGTATCCTGTTGGGATGTGAGATTTATAGTTTCTGTTTTTGGGTAGGTTTTCTCAAGTGACTTGTTGGGTGTAGTGCTCTATAGTGACTCTTGTTCCGTAAGTTTTTCTTGAGTGTCTGTTGTTGAGTAGGGTGTTCTAGAGTTTCTGCTGTTTGGTAGGTGATCTATAGTGTCTGGTTTTGGGTGTGTCTGTTGTGGAGTAATGTGATCTACAGTGACTGTTGTTGGGTAGGGTGCTCTTCAGTGACTCATGTTGGGTGGAATGCTCTAAACTGACATTTATTGGGTAGGGTGCTCTATAGTGACTGTTGTTGGTTAGTTTCTCTATATAGACTCTTGTTGCGTAGGTGCTCTTTAGTGACTGTTGTTGGGTAGGGTGCTGTATTGTGACTATTGTTGGGTATAGTGCTATATAAGTGACTTTTGTATATTTTGGTGCTCTATAGTGACTATTGTTTTGTAGTGCGCTGTATAAGTGACTGTTTTGTGAAGTGTTCTATAGTGCATGTTGTTATGTACAGTGCTCTATAGTGACTGTTGTTGTTTAAAGTGCTCTATAGTAACTGTTGTCAGCAGTATGCTCAATAGTGACTGTTATTGAGTAAATTGCTCTACCGTGTCTGTTGTTTGGTGGCATGCTCAATAGTAACTGTTGCTGCGCAGTGTGCTGCATAGTGACTAGTTTTGTAGAGTGCTTTAGATAGTGACAGATGTTGGGTATGTGCTCTGTAGTGATTGTTGTTTAGTAGGGTACTCTATTGAGACTGTTGTTGAGTAGGTGCTCTATAGGGACTGCTGTTGTTTTCAGTTCTCTATAGTGACTGTTATTGGGTTGCATGCTCTATAAGAGACTGTTGTTGGGTGCAGTGCTCTATAGTGACTATTTTGTAGAGTGCTGTATAGTGACTGTTGTTTGGTGGAGTGCTCTGTAGTAAGTGTTGTTGGGTAGCGTGTTCTATAGTGACCATTGTTAACTCGTGGGCTCTAGGTATTGACTGTTTTAGTATAGGGTGCTCTAATATGACTCTTGTGAAGTATAGGGCTCTATAATGACTGATTTTAGGTAGTGTGCTTCACAGCGATTTTTGTTTGGTGGATGGCACCATAGTTACTATTGTTTGATAGAAATCTTTATAGTTATTGTTGTTTAATAGAGGGCTCTATAGTGACGGTTGTTGGGTAGAGGACTCTAAAGTGACAGTTGTTCAGTAGGTGATCTATAGTGACTGTAGTTGGGTCCTTGCTCTATTGTGAGTGATGTTGGTTGGAATGCTGTATAGTGACTTTTGCTGGTTATGGTTCTCTGCAGTAACTGTTGTTGGGTAAGTGTCACTAGATACTAACTGTTACTGTGTAGAGTGCTCTATAGTGACTCTTGTTGGGTAGAGTGCTCTATAGTGACTGTTTTGGGATAGGGTGCTTTTTAGTTACTTTTGCTGGGTTGAGTGCTCCATAGTGACTGTTGTAGGGTAGGGTGCTCTATAGTGACTGTTGTTTGGTAGAGTTCTCTATAGTGACTGTTCTTGAGTAGGCTGTTGCATAGTGAATGTTGTCAAGTAGAGTGCTCTATGGTGACTGTTTTCGGGGATGTTGCTCTACACTGAATGGTTTTTGGTAGGTGATCTATAGTGACTGTTTTTGTGTTGGTGCTCTATAGTAATTGTTTTTTTTGTAGAGTGCTCTATTGAGACTGTTGTTGAGTAGGTGCTCTATTGGGACTGCTGTTGTGTGGGGCTCTTTATAATGATTGTTATTGGTTAGAGTGCCCTCTACATGAGTGTTGTTGGGTGGAGTGTTCTATAGTAACTGTTTTGTAGAGGGCTCTATAGTCATTGTTGTACGGTGGAGTGCTCTGTAGTGAGTGTTGTTGAATAGGGTGCTCTATAGTGAGTTTCGTTAAGTAGAGTGATCTCTAGAGACTGTCGTTTAGTAGAGTTCTCTATAGTGAATGTTTTTTGATAGAGGGCTTTATAGTGACAGTTGTTGGAAAGGGTACTCCATAGTGACTGTTTTTGGTAGGGTGCCATATAATGACTGTTGTTGTGTTTGGTGCTGTATAGTGACTGTTGCTTGGTAGATTGTGCTATAGTGACTGTTTTTGGTCGGGTGCTCTGTACTGAATGCTGCTGAGTAGGGTGCTTTTGTTGGTTGGGGTGTTCTATAGTGAATCTTGCTTTGTAGAGTACTCTATAGTGACTATTGTTGGTTAGGTCCTATATAATGACAGTTTGCAGGGTATGGTGCAATGTAGTGACTGTTGTGTAAGTTGCCTACAGTGATTGTTTTTGGTAGATGCCTTATACTGACTGTTTTTGCTTAGGGTGCTCATAGTGACTGTTGATGGGTATGATGGTCCATAGTAACTGTTGTTGGGTAGAGTGCTTTCTATGTTATTGTTATTGGGTAGAGTTTTTATAGTGACTGTTGTTGTGTAGAGTGCTCTATAGTGACTGATGTTTAATAGAGTGCTCCATAATGACGGTTGTTGTGTAATGTGCTCTATACTGACTGTTGTTGGGTTGGTTATTTTATAGTTACTGTTGTTTGGTAGGGTGCTCGTAGTGAGTTTTGTTGTGTATGGAGCTCTGTAGTAACTCGTGTTAGGTTGAGTGCATTATATTAACTGTTGTTAGGTAGTTACTCTATGGTGACTGCTGTTGGTTAGGTACTCTATAGTGACTATTGCCAGGTAGGGTTCTTTATAATGCCTTTTTGGGGTTGGTTTTGTTTAGTGACAGTTGTTGTTAGCGTGCTCTAAACTGACGGTTGTAGTGTATGTGCTCAATATTGACTGTTGCTGCATAGGGTGCTCTACAGTGACTGCTGTGGTGTAGAGTGGTCTATAGTAAATGTTGCTAGTTAGGGTGCCCTACAGTGACTATTACTGGGTAGGGTGCTCCTTAGTGACTATTTTTGGGGAGGTGCTCTATAGTGACTGTTGTTTAAGTGCTATACAGTGAATGTTCATAGGTAGGATGCTGTATGGTGACTGTTGTTCAGTAGTGCTCTATAGTGACTGTTGCTGAATAGGGTGCTGTATAGTGACTTTTGTTGACAAGAGTGCTCTACAATGACTGTTGAATAGAGGGCCCTATAGTGACTGTTGTGTATTAGGTGTTTTATATTGACTGTTGTTGAAAAAGGGTACTTCATAGTAACTGTTGTTGGGTAGGGTGATCTATAGTGACAGATTTCGGGTGGGGTGCACTATAGTGACTGTTGTTAGGTAGAGTGCTCTATATATGACAGGTGTTGGGTGGAGTGTTTTATAGTGACTATTGTGTAGAGTGCTCTATAGTGAGTGTTTTCGGTTAGAATGCCCTATACTGACTGTTGTTGAATAGGTTCTTTATAGTGACTGTTTTGGGGTAGGGTGCTTTATAGTGACTGTTTTTGGGTAGGAATCTCTATAGTGACTGTTGTTTGTAGGTTGCTCTATAGTGACTGTTATTAGGTTGGGTGCTTTATAGTGACTGTTGGTGGGTAGGTTGCTCTATACTGTTTGTTGTTTGTGGGTGCTTTATAAAGTCTGTTTTTTAAGTGCTGTATAGTGACTGTTGCTAGATAGTGTGCTCTTTAGTGACTGTTGTGGGTGGATTGCTTTATTCTGACTGTGTCTGGGTGAAGTGCTGCATAGTGACAGTTGTTTGGGAGATACTCTATTGTGACTGCTGTAAATTGGGGTGCTCTATAATGACTGTTGTTGGGAAGGATGCTCTATAGTGACTGTTTTTGGATACGGTTCTCGATAGTGACTCTTAATGTGTAGAGTGCTGTATAGTGACTATTTTTTGGATAGAGTGCTCAATAGTGAATATTTATTGGTAGAAGGCTCTATACTGACTGTTGCTTAGTAGGGTACTCTATAGAGACTGTTGCTGGATAGGGTTCTTTATAGTGACTGTTGTTTAGTAGGTGCTCTATAGTTACTGTTTCTGGGTAGGTGCATTAGAATGACTGTTGTTGGCAGGGTGCAATATAGTGAGTGTTATTGCATAGGGTGCTGTATTGTGACTGTTGCTTGGTAGGTTGCTCTAAAGTGAGTGCTGTTAGTCGGGTGCTTTATAGTGACTCCTGCTGTGTAGCGTTCTCTGTAGTGACTGTTGTTGGGTGGGGTGCTCTATAATGATTATTGCTGGGTAGAGTACTCTATAGTGACTGTTGTTGGGTATGTGCTGTATAATGACTATAGCAGTGTAGCATTCTATATAGTGACTGTTTTTTCGTAAGTTGTATACAATGACTTTTGTTGGGTAGGTTGTCTATAGTGACTGTTTTTGCATAGGTTGCTCATAGTGACTGTTGTTGGTTATGGTGTTGTATAGTAACTGTTGATGGGTAGAGTGCATTATAGTGACTGCTGTTGGGTAGAGTGCTCTATATGTGATTGCTCTTGGGTTGAGTTCTCTGTAGTTACTATTGTTGTGTAGAGTGCTCTACAGTGACTCTTGTTTGGTAGAGTGCTTCATAGTGACTGTTTATGGGTAATGTGCTCTATGCAGAATGCCCCTGGGTAGATGCACAATAGATACTGCTGTTGGATTGGGTGCTCATAGTGAGTGTTTTTGGGTATGGTGGTCTATAGTAAGTGTTGTTGGGTTGACTGCACTACAGTGACTGTTGATGTTATGTGCTCTATAATGAATGTCGTTGAATAGTGTGCTCTACAGTGACTGTTGTACAGTACAGTGTTCTATAGTGATTGTTATTGGGTAGAGTGCTCTATAGTGACAGTTGCTTGCTAGGGTGTAATATAGTGACTGTTGTTGGGTACATGGTCAATAGTAACTGTTGCTGGGTAGGGTGCTGTAACGTGACTGTTTTTGGGTAGTTGCTGTATACTTACTGTTGATGTTGCGGTGCTCTAAACTGAAGGTTGTTTTGTAGGTGCTCTATAGTGACTCTTGGTGGTAGGGTGCTCTATAGTGATGTTTGTTGAGTAGAGTGCTCTATAGTGACTATTTCTGGGAAGGGTGCTCTACAGTGACAGTTGTTGGGTAGGGTGCTTTTTAGTGACAATTGTTGAGTAGGTGCTGTATAGTTACTGTTGTTGAGTATGTGCTCTATAGTGACTGTTGCTGGGTAGGGTGTTTTATATTGACTGCTTTTTGGTAGGTGCTGTATATTTACAAATGTTGGTGAGGTGCTCTAAACTGACGATTGTTTTGTAGGTGCTCTGTAGTGACTGTTGCTGGGTAGGATGCTCTATACTGATTATTGTTGGGTAGGTGCTCCACAGTGACTCTTGTTGGGTGTGGTACTCTATAGTGACTGTTTTTGGGTAGGTGTTCCATAGTGACTCTTTTTGCATAGAGTGCCCTATAGTGACTGTTGTTCGGTGGGGTGCTTTATAGTGACAATTGTTGAGTATGTGCTCTATATGGACTGATGTTCTGTTGGGTGCTTCATATGGACTGTTGTTGAGTATGGTGCTCTGTAGCAACTGTTCGTTGGTCGAGGGCTCTATAGTGACTGTTGTTGGGTAGAGTGCTCTAGATAATGACTGTTGCTGGGCAAGGTGCTCTATAGTGACTGTTGTTGGGTAGAGTGCACTGTAGTGACTGTTTTTTCGTAGAGTAGTCTAAAGTGACTGTTCTTGAGTAGGGTGCTCTATAGTGGCTATTGTTCAGTAAAGTCCTCTATAGTGACAGTTTTTTTGTAGAGGGCTGTATAGATTATGTTGTTGGTTAGGTTCTCTATAGTGACTGTTGTTGGGTAGGGTAATCTATAGGTACTGTTGGTGAGTACAGTGTTCTGTAGGGACTGTTTTTGCATAGGTGCTATATTCTGACTTTTATTGATTAGGTGCTCTATAGTAACAATTCTTGTGTAGGGTGCTCTATAGTGACTTTAGCTGGGTGAAGTGCTCTATAGTGACTGTTGTTGTGTAGGGTGCTTTCTTGTGACTGTTGTTTGGTAGGGTGCACTACAGTGACTGTTGCTAGGTAGGTTGCTATATAATGATGGTTGCTGGCTAGGGTCGTCTATAGTGATTGTGGTTGAGTAGAGTGATCTATAGAAACTGTTGCTCGATAGGGTGCTATTTAGTGACTGTTGCTGTGTAGGGTGCTCTATGGTAATTGTTGTTGAGTAGAGTTCTCTATTGTGACTGTTGTTTCATAGAGTGTTCTACAGTGACTGTTTCTAGGCAGCGTGCTCTATAGTGACTGTTGCTTTGTAGGGTTCTCTGAAGTTACTGTTGTTGGGTGGGTTGCTCTATAATGACTGTTGCTGGGTAGAGTACTCTATAGAAACCGTGGTTCGGTAGATGCTTTATATTGAACTTTGCTGGGTAGGGTGCTTATAGTGACCATTTTTGGCAAGGTGCTCTACAGTGACTATTGTTAAGTGTTATGCACTAAAATGACTGTTGTTGGGTAGAGTGCCCTGTAGTTGATTTTCCTTCGCTGGATTTCTTTATACTGACTGTTGTATAGATTCCTCTATAGTGAATGTTGATGGGCAGAGTGCTCCATAGTGACTGTTGTTTTGTATGGTGCACTAAACTGACTGTTGTTGGGTAGGTGCTCTATAATGACTGTTTTTGAGAAGAGTACAGATAGTGACTGTTGTTGGGTATGCTACTTTATAGTAGATGTTATTGGGTAAAGCCCTCTGTAGTGAGTGTTTCTGGGTAGGTGCTCAATAGTGACTGTTGTTGGGCAGGTGCTCAATAGTGCTTGTGGATCATTACGTGCTCTGTTGTGACTGTTGATGTGCAGGGTGCTCTATAGTGACTGTTGTGGTTTGGGTGCTCTATAGTGACTGTTGCTAGAGTGCTCTATAGTGACTGATAATGGGTACGTGTTCTATAGTGACTGTTGCTTGGTAGGGTGCTCTATAGTGACTGTTGTTGTGTAAGTGCTCTATAGTCACGGTGGTTGGGTGGGTTGCTCTATAGTGACTGTTGTTGGGTAGAGTGCTCTATAGGTGACTGTTGTTGGGTGGAGAGCTCTATAGTGGCTATTGTTCTGTAGATTGTTCTGTAGTGACTTTTGTTGGGTAGAGTGCTCTGTAGTTACTGTGGTTGGGTAGAGTGCTTTATAGGTGATTGTTTTTGGGTGGTGCTCTCTATATTGACGGTTCTGGGTACAGTGATCTATGGTTACTCTGCTAGGTAGGGTGATCTATAATGAGTGTTGTTAGGTATGTGCTTTATAGTGACATTTTCTGGGTAGAGTGCGCTATAGTGACATTTTTTTTGGTAGGTTCTGTATAATTACTCTTGTTGTTGGGGTGCTCTAAACTGACCGTTGTTCTGTAGGTGCTCTATAGTGACTGTTCCTGGGTAGGGTAGTTTATAGTTACTTTTGTTGTGTAGAGTGTTTTATAGAGACTCTTTTAGGTTCGGCTTCTCCATAGTGACTGTTGTTGGATATGGTGCTTTATAATACCTGTTGCTGGGTAGAGTGCTCTCTAGTGACTCTTGTTGGTAGCATGATCCATAGAGACTGTTGTGTAGCATGCTCCATAGTGACTGTTTCTGGGTAGGGTGCTTTTAATGACTGTGGTTGTGTAGGTGATCTATATTGACTGTTTTTTTGGTAGAATGCTCTGTAGAGTCTGTTGTTGTGTATGGTGCGCTATAGTAACTCTTGATGGGTGGAGTTCTCTCTAGTGACTGTTGTTGGGTAGAGGGCTCTACAGTTACTGTTGTTTGGTTTCACTCTGCAGTGGTTTTTGTTGAGTAGTGTACTATAAAGCACCTACCCAACAAAAGACACTATAGAGCACCCTACCTTAAAACAATCAATATAAAGCACCTATTCAACAACAGTCACTATAGAGCACTCAACCCAACAACAATCACTTAGAGAGCACTGCACCCAACAACAGTCAGTATAAAGCATCATACACAGCAACAGTCACTTAGAACACCTACCCTACAATCACAATCCACAGCATACCCAACAGAAGTCACTTTATAGCACTCCATTCAACAACAGTCACTATAAAGCACTCCACCCAACAACAGTCCCTGTAGAGTACCCTCCCCAAGAAGAGTCACTATAGACCACACTACAAAAAACAGGCTCTATAGAGCAGCTATCCAACAACAGTTATGGTGCCCTCCACCCAACAACAGTCATTATAGACTACCTACCCAACAACAGTCACTATAGCAAACTTTACAGAGCAAATGTCACTACAGAGCACTCCACCTAGCAAACGTCACTATAGAGCAGTTAACACAGTAAAAGTCCTACATTGCACCCAACCCAACAACAATCATAATAGAGCACCCTAACAACAGTCTCTACAGAGCACCATACACAGAAAATGTTACTATAGAGCACCAACCCAACAACAGTCAGTATTGAGCACCTAACCAAAAACAGTCAGTATAGAGCACATACTAAACAACAATCACTATATAGCACAAACCCAACAACAGTCAGTATACAGTACTCTGCAAACAACAATCACGATAGAACACCATACCCAACGTAAGTTACTGTAGAGCACACTATTCAATGAGGTCACTCTAGAACACCTACAAAATAACAGTCACCATAGAGTACTCTACCATCATCAGTGAATATGGAACATCGAACCCAACAGCAGTTACTATAAAGCACACTATTCAACAAAGTCACTATAGAGCATCTACCCAACAAGTCAATATAGAGCCCTCTACACAAAAACTATCACTATAGAGCATGCAACCCAGAAACAGTCACTATAGAGCACCCTACACAAGAACACTAAGTATAGAACACTCTAACCAACAACAGTCACTATAAAGCACCCTACTTAAGAGCAGTCCGTATAGAACATTATAACCAACAACAGTCACTGTAAAGCACCCTACCAAAAAACAGTCACTTTAGAGCACCTACACAACAATAGTTACTGTAAAGCCTTCTACCCAACAACAGTCAATATAGAGCACTCTACCTAAAAACAGTCACTGTAGAGCATCCTCCAGAACAGTCAGTATAGAGCATGATATTCAAAAGAGGCACTATAGAGCATGCTACTCAACAATAGCCACTGCAGAACACCTACCCAAAAAAAGTCACTGTAGAGCCCTCCATTCAACAAAAGCCACTATAGCGCACTCTGCCCAACAGCAGTCACTATATAGCACCCTACCCAACCACTGTAATTAACTAGAGCTTTCTACCAAGTAACAGTTTTTATAGAGCTATCCAACAAACAGTCAATCTGGAGCACCCTACCCAACACCAGTCAGTATAGAGCAGCTACCCAACAGTAGTCACTATTTCAAAAACTCTACCCAACAAATCGCTATTAAGCACCTACCCAAAAAATTTACTATAGAGCACTCTACCCAAAACCAGTCGCAACAGATAACTGTACCAAATAACAGTTTCTATAGTACACCATACAAAACAACAGTCAATATAGAGCACCTACCCAAAAATAGTCGGTATAGAGTAACCTACCCAACAACAGTCACTATAGAGCACTCTACCCAACAAGTCACTATAGAATTTAAGCAACAGTCAGTAAAAAGCACTCCATGCAACAACAGTCAGTAGGTAGCACCATACCCAACAACCATCAGTATAGAGCTCCTACCCAAAAACAGCCACTATTTAGAGCACTCCACCCTACAAGTCACTATAGAGCACCTAGGCAAAACAAGTTACTATTGAACACTCTACCCAACAACAGTCACAATAGTGAACCGTACCAAACAACAGTCTCTAAAGAGCACCATACAAAACAACAGTCAGTATAGAGCACATACCCAACATCAGTCAGTATAGAGCACCCTACGCAAAAACAGTCACTTTAAAAAACTCTACCCAACAAGTCACTATACAGCCCACTAGACAACAGTCAGTAAAAAGCACTCCACCCAACAACAGTCACTATAGAGCAGCATACCCAACAACCGTCAGTATAGAGCACCTACCCAACAGCAGTCACTATTTAGAGCATTCCACCCAACAATAGTCAGTCTACAGCACCTTTCGAGAAACAGTTAATATAAAGCATGTTACCCAACAAGAGTCACATAAGAGCACCATTCCCAACAGTCACTATAAAGCATCATACCCAACAGCGGTCAGTATAGAACACCTACATAAAAACAGTCAGTATGAAGCACCCTGCTGAACAAAAGTCACTATGGAGCACTCTACCAAGCAAGTGACTATAGTGCTCCATATACAACAGTCAGTATAGAGCACTCCACCCAACAACAGTCACCTATAGGGAACTCTGGCCAACAACAGTCAATGTAGTGCGTCTAACCCAACAACAGTCACTATAGAGCACCTACCCAACAACAGTCAGTATAAATCACCCTACCCAACAACGGTAACTATAGAGCACCCTACACAAAAAGTCACTATAGAGCACCCTACAAAAACAGTTACTATAAAGAATTTTAAACAAAAACAGTCACTATAGAGTACCTCTCCAACAGCAGCTACGATAGAGAATCCTACCAAGAAACAGTCACTATAAAGAATCTGTTCTTCAATAGTCACTATAGAGCACTCTAGTCAACAACAGTCACTATAGAGCACTCTGCACAATAGTCACTGTGAAACACTCCACCCAACAACAGTCACCTATACAGCACTGTTTTTAACAACAGTCACTATAGAACACCCCAAACAACAATAGTAGCTATAGAGCATGCCACTCAACAACAGTTAATATAGATCAACCTACTTAAAAATAGTCACTATAGATCACCTACCCAACAACAGTGATTATAAAGTACTTTACCCAGCAACAGTCACTATAAAAAACTGTACCCAACATCAATCACTAGAGAGTACCCTACCCAGCAGCAGTCCTTATTGAACACCCTATGAAACAACAGTCACTATAGAGCACTGGAATCAACAACAGTCATTATAGATCACTCTACCAAATAGCAGTCAATATAGTGCACCAACGCAACAACAATCACTATAGAGCACCTGCCCATCAATTGTCGGTATAAAACCCCTACCCAAAACAATCACTATAGAGCACCTACGCAACAACAGTCACTATAGAATACTCTACCCAAAAACTGTCACGTATAGAGCACTCTACCCAGCAACAGTCACTATAGAGTACTCTAAACATCATTCAGTATAGAAAACTCCACACAACAATAGTCCTGTTTAGAGAAATCTACACAGCCATAGCCACTATAAAGCACCCTAACAAACAACAGTCACTAAAAATTACCTACCCTACAAGAGTCACTATATGTCATCCCAGGGAACAACATTCACTATAGAGCATGTTAGCCAGGAACAGTCACTAGAGAGAATCCTACCGAGCAAAATTCACTATAGAGCACCTGCCAAACAACAGTCACTATAGAGCACCCAATCCAACAGTCACTATGGAACACCTACCCAACAATAGTCACTATAAAGCACACTACCCAACAAGGGATACTATAGAGCACCATACCCAACAACAGTCAATATAGAGAACCATACACAACATCAGTTCCTCTGAAACTTTTGTGCAACAATAGTCATTGTAGAGGCCCCTACCCAGAAAAACTCACTATAGAGCACTCTACCCAACAACTGAGACTATCGAGAACTCTACACAGCAACAATCATTATAGAGAACTTCACCCAGTAGCAATCAACTGCAGATCACACTACACATCAGTATCTATAGAGCACAGCACCAACAACTGTCACTATAGAGCACCTAACGAATAACAGTCACTTTAGTGCACCATACCCATCAAAAGTCACTATAGAAGACCTACCCAAACAACAGTCACTATAGATAAGTCTACCCATCAACAGTGACTATAGAGCACTCCCCCAAATAACAGTTACTAAAGTGCACCTACACAACAAGAGTCACTATGGATCACCTACCCAAAAACAGTCACTATAGAGCTCTGTACCCAACCACAGTCACTACAGAGCCCTTTACTGAACAATAGTCATTAAAGAGCACTAACAACAGTCACTATAGAGCACCCAACTTAAAAGTAAATATAGATCACCCAACACAAAAAGTCACCTTAGAGCACCCTACCAACAATAATCACTATAGATCACCCTATTCAACAACAGTCACTCTAGAGCACCCTACCCAAAAACAGTCACAACAGAACACCTACCA
The DNA here is from genome assembly GCA_028533165.1 of Leontopithecus rosalia. Taxonomy (NCBI): domain Eukaryota; kingdom Metazoa; phylum Chordata; class Mammalia; order Primates; family Cebidae; genus Leontopithecus; species Leontopithecus rosalia. The sequence goes on from CM052665.1 coordinate 24,493,195, forward strand.
AACAACAGTCACTATAGAGCACTCCACCTAATAATATTTCCTATAGAGCACTCTACAGAACAACAGTCACTATGGAACACTTCACCAAACATCAGTCATTTATAGTGAACTCTACCCAAGAATAGCCAAACAACAGTCACTACAGAGCCATCTACAGAATAACAGTCACTATAGAACACTCCACTTAACAACAGTCACTATAGGGCACATTACCTAATAATTGTCAGTATGAATCACCCTACACAGCAACACTCCGTATATAGAATCCTATGCAGCAACAGTCATAATAGAGCACTCTACTTAAAAAAGAGTCACTATAAAGAACCCTATGCAACAACAGTCAGTAGTGAGCATTTTACCAAACAACAGTCACTAAAGAGCACTTTACCCAACAATAGTATCTATAGAGCACCCTACCTAACAACAGTCACTATAGAGCACTCTACCCAACAAAACTAACTATGGAGCACGCTACCCAGCAACAGTCAGTATAAAGCACTCTACAAAACAACATTTAATATAGAGCACCTACCCAACAACAGTCACTATAGAGCACCGTACCCAACAACAATCACTGTAGAACACCCTACCCACGAACAATCACTTTAAAGCACCATACACAGCAACATTTACTGTGGAGCATGCTACCTTGCAAAAGTGAATATACAGCACCCTACCCTGCAAAAGTCACTATAGAGCACTCTACCCAACAACAGTCAGTATAGAGGAGCCTGCCAAACAACAGTCACTATAGAGCACCTACCAAACAACAATCACTATACAGCACTCTAACTAACAACAGTCACGATAGAGTACTCTACTTAACAACAGTCACTATAGAGCACCCTACCCAGTAGCAGTCACAATAGAGCCCCTTATGCAGCAACAGTCACTATAGGGCACTCTACACAACATCAGTCACTCTAGGTCACCCTATCTAACAACCATCATTATAGAATACCCTAACCAACAACAGTCACATTGGAGAATTTGACACAACAGTCATTACAGAGCACCCAATCCAACAACAGTCATTGTAGAGCATCTTACTAAAATGAATCACTCTAAGAAATTCTACCCAAACACAGTCACTATACAGCACCAATCCCAACAGTCATTATAGAGCACTCCAACCAGTCACAATAGTTTACTCTGCACAATAGACACTGTGAATCACTTCACCCAAAAACAGTCACCTATAGAGCATCCTACTTAAGAAGAGTCACTATAAGGCCCCTACAAAGCAACAGTCACTGTTGAGCTTCTACCCAACAACAGTCAGTATAAATCCCTCAATAAAAAACAGTAAGGATAGCGCTTTTTAACCAACAACAGTCACTGTAGAGCACCCTACCAGACAACAATTACTATCTAGAACACTCTACCCAACAACAGTCACTATAGTGAACTCCACTCAATAACAGTCACAAAACTGCAGCATATTCAACAAGAGACTACAGAGATTTCTACCAAACAACAGTCACTACGGAGCACCTACCCAGCAACATTCACTATGAAGTACCCCTACCAAAAGTAGGCATTATAGAGTACCTACGAATATATAGGCATTATAGAGCATTCTATCAAAAAACAGTCAATAAGAGCACTTTACCAACAAGAGTCAGTATAGAGCATTCTACCAAAGAAGTCACTAAAGAGCACTTTACAAAAAAACAGTTACTATAGAGCACGCTACCCAACAACATAGAGCACCCTACCAAAATACAGTCACTATTTAGAGCACTGCATTCAACAACAGTCACTATAGGGAACTCCACCCAACAGCAGTCACTTTAGTGCACTATACCTAACAAAAAACTCTATAAAGCATTCTACTGAATAACAGTAACTGTAGAACACCTACCCAACAACAGGCAGTATAAAGCCAACCCACCCAACAAAAGTCACTATAGAGTAACTACACAGCAACAGTCACTATAGAGCACCCTACCAATCAACAGTCATTATACAGCACTCTAAGCAACAACAGTCAGTATACAGCACTCTACCCAACAACAGTCAGTATAGAGCACCTACGCAAATACAGTCAGTATAGAGCCCTTTACAAAAAAACCTTCACTGTAGAGAACTCTACACAGCAACAGTCACTGTAGAGCACTCTATCAAAGAACAGTCACTATATAGCACTCTATAAAACAACAATTACTAAAGAGCACGCTACCCAACAACAGTCATTATACAGCATTCCACCCAACAACTGTCATTATAAAGCACCATACCCCAAAACAGTCACTAGAGAGCAACCTACTCAACAACAGGCACTATAGAGCACCTACCCATCAAGAGTCACTATAGAGCACCGCACTAAAAAACAATCTTTATAGAGTACCTACCCAACAACAGTCAATATAGAACACTGTACTCAGAAACAGTCAGTATACAACACCCAACAAAACAGCAGTCACTATAGAGCACCATACCAAGCAACAGTCACTATAGGGCAACCTACTCAGCAACAATAACTAGAAAGCACCCTACTTAACAACAGACACCATAGAGATCCGTACAAACAGTAGTCACTTTAGAGGATTTTACCCAACAAATGTCAGTATAGAGCACCTACCCAAGAACTGTCACTATAGAGTATTTAAGAAACAACTGTCACTATACTGCACTCTACAGACCAACAGTTAATATAAAACACCATACCAAAAAACAAGCACTATGAACACCCAACCCCAAAACAGGCACTGTAGAGCACCTTTCCCACAAGAGTCACTATTGAGCATTCTACCCTACAACAGTCACTATGGAGCACTCTACCCAACAACAGTCACTAGCACTCTAACCAACAGTCACTATATATCAGTCTACACAACGACAGTCACTATGCAGAACTCCACTTAATAAAAATCAACCATAGTGAAATTTACCCCAAAACAATCACAATACACCACCTACCCAGCAACAGCCACTATGGAGCACCTACACAACAACAGTCACTATAGATTACTCTACCCAGCAACATTCAGTATAGAGCACCCCACCAAACAACAGTCACCATTTTGCACCCTACCCAGAAATAGTCAGTATAGAGCACCCTAGCAACAAGAGTCATTATAGAGCACCATACCATGAAACATTCTCTATGAAGCACCCTACCCAACAACAATCAGTATAGAGTATCTACCCAACAACATTAACTATAGAGCCCTCTTTAAAAATTTATTACTGTAGAGCACTCTAGCAAACCATCGTCACTATGGAGCACCCTATCCAAGAACAGTCACTATAGAGCACTCTTAAAAAATTGTCACTATAGAGATCTCTACCCAACAAAAAATACTATAGAGAATCCTACCCAACAACAGTCACTTTTTAGCACACTGTACCCCACAGCAGTTACTATAGAGCACTCCAACCAAAAACAGTCTTCATAGAGCACTATAGACAACAAGAGATTCTAAATAACATTCTCCCAAACAATCACTATAGAGCACCTACCCAACACCAGTCAGTATAAAACACACCACCAAAAAACAGTCACTATAGAGTACCTACTTAACACAAGTCACTATAGAGCACTGTAACCAGCACCAGTCATTATAAAGCACCCCACCCAACAACTGTCATTTTTGAACACCCTACCATGCAATAGTTACTATAGAGCAACCTAGCCATCAAAAGTCACAATAGAGAAATCTACCCAATAACAGTCACTATAGGGTATTCCGCCCATCAAGAGTCACTATAGAGCTTCTACCCAACAACAGTCACTATAGAGCACCTACTCAACAGTAGTCACTAAAGAGAACCCTACGCAGCAACAGTCATTGTAGAGTACTCTAACCAAGAACAGTTTATAAAGCACTGTACCAGCGACAGTCACTATAGGGCATCTACACTACAACCGTCAGATTAGAGCACCACACCAACAAAAGTCACAATACATCACCTACACAGAATGAGTCACAAAATGCATCCTACCCAGCAACAGGCAATATGGAGCCCCTACCCAACAAGAGTCACTATGAAGGGCCCTACCAAGCAACAGTCACGATACAGCACTGTATGCAGCAATAGTCATTCTAGAGAACCCCACACAACAACAGTCAGTACAGAGCACCCTACCCAGCAAGAGTCACTATAGAGCACCCTACAAACAAGGGTCAGTATAGGGCAGTCTACCAAGGAACAGTCATGACAGAGCACCATACCAAAAAGACTCACTATAGAGAACCCAACAAAACAAAAGTTACTATAAAGCACTCCATTCAGCAACAGTCACCTATAGAGCACTCTACACAATAGACACTATGAAGCACTATACACAACAACAGCCACTATAAAGTGTCCACCAAACAAAAGTCACCTATAGATTA
>CM052665.1:24498037-24582919 GCA_028533165.1 Leontopithecus rosalia
AACACAAGAACAGAAAAGGAAACACCATATATACTCACTCATAGGCGGGTGATGAACAATTGGAACACATGGACATAGGGAAGGGAGCACCACACACTGAGGTCTATTGGGGGAAATAGGGGAGGGACAGCGGGGGAGGGGGGAGCAGGGGAGGGATGGCATGGGGAGAAATGCCAAATATGGGTGAGGGGGCAGAAGGCAGCAAAACACACTGCCACGTGTGTACCTATGCAACTATCTTGCATGTTCTGCACATGAACCCCAAAACCTAAAATGCAATAAAAATTAAAAAAAAAAGAGTACTGTGTGTCGGTTTGAGGTGTGTGCACTATGGAGTGTGTGTGTATGGTGAGTGCTGTGTGTCTGTGTGAAATGTGTGCACTGTGGATAGCGTGTGTGGTGAGTTTTGTTTCTGTGTAATGTGTATGCTATATGGACTGTGTACTTTAATTGTGAATATTGAGTGGTGTGTGTCTTTGTGAGGTGTGTACACAGTGGATTGTATGTGGAGTGTGTGCTGAGTGGTGTGTGTCTGTGTAGAGTGTCTGAACTTTGTATTGTGTGTGTGGTGATTGGTGTGTTTCTGTGTGACGTGAGTGCAATGTGTAGTTTGGGTGGTGAGTTGTATGTCTGTATTAGGTGTCTCACTGTGGAGTGTGTGTTTGGTAAGTATTGTCTGTGTGTGGCATGTGCACTGTGTAGTGTGTGTTTATGCTGTGTTGTGTGTGTTTGTGTGAGCTGTGTGCACTGTGCAGTTTGTGTGTGTTTTTGTGGTAAGTTGAGTGTGTCTTTGTGAGGTGTGTGCACTGAGGAATGTGTGCGGTCAATTCTGTGTGTCTTTGTGAGGTGTGTGAACTGAGAAGTGTGTGTTTGGTGAGTGGTGTGTGCCTGTGTAAGGTGTCTGCACCACGGAATGTGTGTGTGGTTTTTGCTGTGTGTCTGTGTGTGGTGTGTTTACTGTGTAGTGTGTGTGGTCACTCGTGTTTGTGTGAGATGTATTCACTCTAAAATGTGTGGCAGAAGTAGTGTGTGTGCAGTGTGCAGTGTATGTGTATGGTGAATGTTGTTAGTCTGTGTGAGGTTTGTGCACTGTGGAGTCTCTGTGCACTGTGATGTGTGTCTGCATAAGGTGTGTGCACTATGTTGTGTGTGTGTTCTTCTGTGTGAGTTTGTGTGAGGTGTGTGCACTGTGGAGTCTGTGGGCCGAGTGGTGTCTATCTTTGTGAAATGTGTGCACTGAGTGTGTGTGTTAAGTGGGTGAGGTGAGTGAGTGGTGTGTGACAGTGTGAGGTGTATGCATTGTGTATAAGTTGTCAGGTGATTGGTGTTTGTTTGCATGATATATGTGCATTGAGGTGTGTGTTTCTGGAGTTCGTGAGGTGCAAACTCTGTGTCTCTGTGAGGTGTGTGTACTGTGGAGTGTTTGTGAGAGTGGTGTATGTCTGAGTTATGTGCCCGGTGGATTGGGTGTGGGGTGTGTGGGGTGCATGGTGTGCCTTTTGGTAAGGTGTGTGCACTGTGGAGGGAGTGCACATGGTTAGCTGTGTGTATGTGGGAGGTGTGTGGACTGTTGGGTGTGTGTGATTAAAGGTGTTTGTCTGTGTAAGGTGTGTGCACTTTGGAGTGTGTGTACAGTTTTGTTTCTATGTGAGTTTTGTGCTATTTGGAGTATGTGTGTGAAGTGTGTGTATTAAGTGTGTGACTGTGTGAGTTGTACCCACAGTAAAGTGTGTGTGGAGTTTGTTTGTTGAGTGGTGCGTGTCTGTGTGTTGTGTCTGCACTTTGGATTGTGTGTGCAGTGGGTGGTTTTTGTCTGTGTAAGGTGAGTGCACTGTGTGCTGTGTGTGGTAAGTGGTATGTCTCCGGTGTCTGCACTGTGGATTGTATGTTTGGTGAGTGGTGTGTGCCTATGTGGTGTGTGTGCACTGTGTACTGTTTGTGAATGATGAGTGCTGTGTCTTTTTGTGAGGTCTGTGCACTCTGCAGTCTGTGTGTGTTTGTGTTGTTAGTGGTTTGTGTCTGCACCATGTGTGAATGCTGCAGTGTGTGTGGTAAGTGGTGTGTGTCTTTGTGAAGTGTGTTCACTGGGCAGTGTGTGTTTGTTGTGTGAGATGTGCTTGAGTGAGCTGTGTTCACTGCAGAATTTGTTTGCAGTGTTGTGTGTCTGTGTGTCTGTTGTTGGTTGAAGTGCTCTATAGTTACTGCTGTTGGGTACGGTGCTGTATACTGACTGTTGTTTGGTAGGGTTCTCTATATTTACTTTTGATGAATATGTCTGCTATAGTGACTACTGTTGCCTAGGTGACCTATAGTGACTGTGGTTGTATAGGTGCTCTTTTGTGAGTGTTGTTGGGTCGTGTGCTCTACAGTGATTGTTCTTGGGTAAAGGTGCTCAAATAGTGACTGTTATTGGGTAGAGTGCTCTATAGTGACTTTTGCTGAGTAGAGGGCTCTACAGTGCCTGTTCTAGGTAGGTCCTCCATATTGACTGTTGTTGGTTAGAGTGCTCTATATTAACTGTTGCTTGGTAGGGATCTCAATAGTTACTGTTTTTAGGTAGGGTTCTCTATAGTCACTCTTCTGGGCTAGGTGCTATGTAGTGACTGTTGCTGGGTAGGGTGCTCTACAGTGGCTGTTGTTGAGTAGGTGCTCTATAGTGACTATTGTGGTGTGGGGTGCTCTATAATGACTGATGTTCTGTACAGTGCTCTCTAGATGACTGTTGTAGGGTGGAGACATTATATTGGCTGCTGCTATGTAGAGTGCTCTATAGTGACTGTTGTTGGCTACATGCTCTTTAGTGACTGTTGTTGCATAAACTGCTGTAAACTGACTGTTGTTGGCTACATGCTCTTTAGTGACTGTTGTTGCATAAACTGCTCTATACTGACTGCTGTTGGGAAGGGTTCTCTGTAGTGACTGTTGTTGGGTATGTGCTCTATAGTGATGGTTGTTGGGTATTGTGCTCTACAGTGACTGTTGCTGGGTAAGGTGCTCTGTAGTGACTGTTCTTGGAAGCAGTGCTCTATACTAATTGTAGTTGGGTAAGTGCTCTTTAGTGACTGTTGTTGGCTGGAGTTCTCTAAATAGTGACTGTTCTTGGGTTGGTGCTCTATACTGAGTGTTGTTGGGTAGGGTGCTCGATAGAGACTGTTGTTTGGTGGAGCACTCTATAGTAAATTTTGTTGAATAGAGTGGTCTAAATAGTGACTGTTGTTGTGTAGGTTGCTGTATAGTGACTGTTGCTGGGTAGAGTGCTATATTGACTGCTGTGGGGTTGAAAGCTCTACAATGACGGTTGTTGGGAAGTGGTCTACAACTACTATTTCTTAGGGTGCTCTATACTGACTGTTGCTGGTTAGAGTGCTTTACACTGACTGCTCTTGGGTAGGGTGCTCCATGTTGACTATTACTGGGTAGAATGCTCAAGAGTGATTGTTGTTGGGTAGAAGACTGTACAGTCACTATTATTGGGTAGGTGCTCTATAGTGATGGTGTTTGTGTTGGTGCTCCATAGTGACTTCCGTTTAATAGGTGTTCTATACTGACTTTTGTTGGTTATGGTGCTCTAAAGTGACTGTTGTTGAGTAGGAGCTCTATAGTGACTGTTGTTGAATAGGGTGCTCTATAGTGATAGTTGTTGGGTGTGGTGGTTCATAGTGACTGTCTTTGGGTGAAGTGCTCTATACTGTGTGTTGTGTAGAGGGCTGTAAAGTGACTGGTGTTGGGTGTTGTGCTCTATATAACTGTTGTTGGGTATGTGCTCTATAGTTACTGTTTTTGGATAGGGTGCTCATAACGAGTGTTGTTGAGTATGGTGCTCTATAGTATCTATTAACGGGTTGAGTGCAATATATAGTGACTGTTGTTGGGTAGGTGATCTATAGTGACTTTTGTTGGTTAGGTGCTGTATAAAGACTGTTGCTGGGTAGGGTGCTCTATAATAAAACACTTTGTGTAGTTACTGTATAGTTACTGTGGTGGGTGGGGTGCTGTAATCTGACAATTGTAGTTTAAGGGCTCTGTAGTGACTGTTGCTTAGTAGTGTTCTCTATAGTGATGGTTGTTGGGTAGAGTGCTTTATAGTGAAAGTTGTTGTGTAGGGTGCTCTACAGTGACAGTTGTGGGATATTGTGCTTTTTAGTGACTATTTTTGAGCAGGTGCTCTATAAAGACTGTTGTTTGGTGTGGTTCTCTATATTGACTGTTGTTGGGCACGTGATCCATAGTGCCTGTTTTTGAGTATAGTGCTCTATAGTGACTGTTGCTGGGCAGGGTCCTTTATAGTGACTATTGTTGGGTGGGGTGCTATTAAGTGACTGTTGAGTATGTGCTCTATATTGACTGTTGTTCGCTAGGGTGCTCTATAAATACTACTATTGGGTACTGTGCCATAAAGCGACTGTTCTTTGATGGAGGGCTCTATAGTGACTGTTGTTGGGTAGAGTAATCTAGATAATGGCTATAGTTTGGTAAGGTCGTCTATAGTGACTCTTGTTGGGTAGAGTGCTCTATAGTTACTGCTGTTAGGTAGAGTCCTCTATAATGACTCTTCTTTGGTAGGATGCTCTATAGTGATTGTTGTTTGGTAGAGTTCTCTTTAGTAACTGTTTTTGCAGAGGGTTCTGTAGTGACTGTTGTTTGGTAGGTTCTCTATAGTGACTGTTGTTGGGTAGGGTACTCTATACTTACTGTTGGTGGAAAGGGTGCTGCATAGTGACTGTTTTTGCATAGTTTCCATATTCTGACTGTTGTTGGGTAGGTGCTCCATAGTAACAGTTGTTTAGGAGGGTGCCCTATAATGACTGCGGTTGTGTGAAGTGCTCTATAGTGACTGTTGCTGTGTATGGTGCTGCTTAGGGACTGTTGCTGGGTAGGTTGATATATAGTTACAGTGACTGGGTCGGGTGCTCTGTAGTCATTTTGGTTAAGTAAAGTGCTCTATAGTGACTATTGCTGGGTAGGGTGCTATAAAGTGACTGTTGATGGGTAGGGTGCTTTATAGTGATTGTTTTTGAGAAGAGATCCCTATAGTGACTGTTGTTGGGTAGAGTGCTCTAGAAAATGACTGTTGTTTGGTAAGGTGCCCTATAGTGACTATTTTTGGGTAGAGTGCTCTATAGTCATTGTTCTTTGGTAAGGGTCTCTATCATGACTGTTTTTTGGTAGATTGCTCTTTAGTGACTGTTTTTTTGTAGAGGGCCTTCTAGTGACTGTTGTTGGCTAGGTTCTCTATTGTGACTGTTGTGGGGTAAGGTGCTTTTTAGTTACTGCTGGTGAATATGGTGCTGTATAGTGACTGTTGTTGCATAGGTGCCATATACTGACTGTTGTTGGGTATGTGCTCTATAGTGACAGTTGTATGGTATGGTGCTCTATAGTGACTGCTGTTTTATGAAGTGCTCTAAGTGACTGTTGCTGTGTAGGATGCTGTACAGTGACTGTTGCTGGGTAGGTTGCTATATAGTTACAGTTGCTGGGTAGGGTGCTCTATAGTGATTGTGGTTGAGTAAAGTGCTCTATAATTACTGTTACTGGTCAGGGTGCTACAAAGTGACAGTTGCTGTGTAGGGTTCTTGATAGTAATTGTTGTTGAGAAGAGTGCTCTATAGTTACTGTTACTGGGTAGGGTGTCCTACAGTTACTGTTTCAGGGCAGCATACTCTATAATGACTGTTGCAGGGTAGTGTGTTGTGTAGTGATGGGTGTTGGCTGGAGTTCTCTATAATAACAGTTGATGTGTAGAGTATTCTATAGTAACCGTAGTTGGGTAGGTACTCTATATTGATTGTTGCTGAACAGGGTGGTCATAGTGACTTTTTTGGGGTAGGTAATCTACAGTGACTGGTGTTGGGTGGGGTGCACTATAATTACGTTTGTTGGGTAGAGTTTCCTATAGGTGATATTTCTTGGGTGAAGAGTCTTATACTGACTGTTGTTGTGTAGAGTGCTCTATAGTGACATTTTCTGGGTAGGTGCTCGTTAGTGACTGTTGTTGTTTAGGTTCCCTATAGTTACTGTTGTGGGTTAGGTGCTCTATACTGACTGTTGCTGTGCAAGATGCTGTATAAAGACTGATGTGTGTGGGGTGCTCTTTACTGAACGTTGCTGGTTAGAGTGATCTATAGCGACTGATGTTGGTCACGTGTTCTCTAGTTACTGTTTTTAATTGGAGTGCTCTATAGTGACTGTTGTTGGGTACAGTGCTCTATAGGTGTGTGTTGTTGGGAGGAGTGCAATAGTGGCTATTTTTTTGTAGAGTGCTCTATATTCACTGCTGTTGAGTAGAGTGCTCTATAGTTACTGTGGTCTGGTAGACTGCTCCATAGGTGACTGCTGTTAGGTGAGGTCCTCTATATTGACTCTTGCTGTATAGAGTGCTGTATACTGACTCTGCTTGGTAGGGTTCTATATAGTGAGCATTATTGGGTACATACTCAATAGTAACTTTTGTTGAGTAGGGTGCTGTATAGTTACTGTTGTTCCTGGGGTGCTCTAAAGTGATGGTTGTTGTGTAGGTTCTCTATAGTGACTGTTGTTGGGAGTGTCCTCTCTAGTGATTTCCGTGGCGTATGGGGCTCTATAGTGACTGTTGTTCGTTAGGTGCTCTAAAGTGGCTGTTGATGGGTAGAGTGCTCCATAGGTGACTGTCCCTGGGTGGAGTGCTTTATCTTGTCTGCTGCTGGGAAGGGTTCTCTAGAGTGACTGCTGTTGAGTAAGGTGATGTATAATGACTGTTGCTGCATAGCGATCTCTATACTGACTCTCGTTGATAGGGTGCTCTATAGTGATTGTTGTTGTGTAGGGAGCTCTAGTGACTATTGCTGGGTAGGGTTCTCTATACTGACTGTCCTTGGGTGGAGTACTCTATAGTTACTGTTGCTGGTTAGGGTTCTGCATAGTGACTGTTGTTGTTAGGTGCTCTATAGTAATTGTTGGTTGGTAGGGTACTCTATAGTGACAGTTTTTCTTTAGGTTCTGCATACTGACTGTTGTTGGTGAAGTGCTCTAAACTTACAGTTGCTGGGTAGGTGCTTTATAGAGACTGTTGCTGGGTAGGGTGCTCCACAGGGAGTATTGTTGGGTAGAGTGCTCTATAGTGACTGTTGCTAAGTTGAGTTCTATATAGTGACTGTTGCTTGGTAGGGTGCTTTATAATGACACTTGTTTGGTGGCCTGCTTTATACACACTGTTGCTGTGTAGAGTGCTCTATAGTGACTGTTGATGGAGAGGTACTTTATTGTGACTGTTGTTGGGTGGGGTTCTATAGTGACTGTTGTTTGGTAAGTGCTCTGTAGTGACTATTATTTGGTAGAATGCTTTATAGAGTCTGTTGATGTGTATATAGCACTTTAGTGACTGTTGTTCGGTGGTGTTCTCTCTAGTAATTGTTGTTGGGTACAGAGCTGTACATTGACTGTTGTTGGGTAGGCGCTCTGAAGTGACCATTGAGTAGGGTACTATAAATTACCTACCAAACAACAGACACTGTAGAGCACCCTACCCAACAACAGTCACAATAAAGTACCTCTCCATCAACAGTCACTATAGAGCACTCTACACAACAACCATCACTACAGAGTGCTCCACCAAACAACAGTCACTTACAGAGCACTGCACCCAACAACAGTCAGTATAGATCACCCTAACCAGCATCAGTCACTATGAAGCACCTAACCAACAACAGTCAACATAGAACACTCTAACCAGCAAGAGTTACTATAGATCACCCTACCCAACAACAGTCACAATAGAGCCCGCTACCCAGCAACAGTTACAATAGATCCCACTACCCAGCAACAGTCAGTATAGATCACCTGCCAAAGAACAGTCACTACAGTGCACCCTACCCAACAACAATTAATATAGAGCACCTACCCAACAACTGTCACTATAGAGCACTCTAACCAAAAACAGTCACTATAGAGCACTCTACACAATAGTCAGTACAGAACACTCCACCCAACAAAAGTCACCTAGAGACTACTGTAAACAACAGTCACTATAGAGCACTGTATGCAGCAGACGTCACTATAGAGCACTCTACTTAACAACATTTACTCTAGATTAACCTATTTAGCGACAGTCATCGTGGAGCACCCAACCCAACAACAGTCACAATAGAGCACTGCACCCAACAACAGTCCGTACAGAGCACCTTTCCTACAACAATTACAATAGATCACCTACACAACAACAGTAACTATGAAGCCCTCTACCAGAAAACAATCAGAAAATAGCACTCTACCCAACAAGGGTCACTATAGAGCATGCTATATAATAACAGTCAGTATCTAGAGCCCCTACATAACAACAGTCACTATAAAGGACTTACCCAGCGAAATTAACTATAAAGCACCAATCTAATAACATTCACTATAAGTCACCTACACACGAATAGTCACTCTAGAGTACCTACCAAATAAGAGTAAGTATAGAGCACTCTACCCAACAACAGTTACTATGAAGCACTGTACCCAGCAACAGTCATTATAGAGCACCTTACCCAACAACAGTCACTATAGGGCACCTATCCAACAACAGTCAGAATAGAGAACTCCACCACACAACAGTCACGTATAGAGCACTCTACCCAACAGCAGTCACTATAGAGCACATCAACCAACAGTCACTGTAGATCACTGTACACAACCACAGTCACTATAGAGAACTATACCCCACCACAGTCACCTATAGTGCACTCTACTCAAAAACAGTCACTATACAGCACCCCAATCAACAACAGTCACTAGCACACTACCCAACTAAAGTAAATATATGGCACCGACACAACAGTTACTACAGAGCCCTCTAACCTACTACAGTCACTATAGAGCACTCTACCCAAAAAATAGTCGCAATAGAGCACTATACCCAAGAATAAGTCACTATAGAGCACCCTATTTAACAGCAGTCACTATAGAGCACTCCACCCAATAGCAGTTACTATAGACCAAGCTACTCAACGAAAGTCAGTATAGAGCACACTAACAAACAACAGTCACTATAGTGAATCCCACCCAACAACAGTCACTATAGAGTACCTACCCAGCAATAGTCACCATAGAGCACCCTATGCAGCAACAGTAACTATAGAGCACCTACCCAACAAAAGTCATTATAGAGCACCCTACCCAGCAACACTCAAAATAAAGCACCCCAACCAACAACAGTCATTATAGAAAAGCCTACCCAACATCAGTCACTATAGAGCACCTACCCAGCAACAGTCTCTATAGTGCACCCTACCCAACAACAGTCACTATAGAGCACCACACCCAACAATAGTCACTATAGAGTACCTATCATACAATAGTCACTATAGAGAAATCTGTCCAGCAAAAGTCACCATAAAGAATCTACCCAAAAACAGTCATTATAGAGCACTCTACCCAGTCATAGTCACTATATAGCACCCTACCCAACAACGGTCATTATAACGAACCCTACCCAGCAACAGTCAGTATAGACCACCCACTCAATAACAGTCACTATAGAGCACCCTAACCAACAACAGTCACAATTGACCACACTACCCAACAAGAGTCACTATGGAGCACCTACCCAACAACTGTCACCATAGAGCACTCTACCCAAAAACATTCATTATAAAGTTCTGTACAAAACAAGAGTCACTATATAGCACCCTACCAAACAACAGTCACTATAGAGCACCATACGCAACAACAGTCACAATAGAGCACTGCACCCAAGAACCATCACTATAGATTAGCCAAAAACAGTAACCACACAGCACCTACCCAATAACAGTATAGAGCCGTCTTCCCAACAAGTGTCACTGTGGAGAACCCTACTTAATAACAGTCACTATGGAGCACCCTATCCAGCAAGAGTCAATATAATGCACCTATGTAACAACAGTCAATATAAAGCCCTTTTTCCAACAATAGTCATTATATAGCAATCTACCCAACAACAGTTAAAATAAAGCACACTAACAAATAGAAGTAACTACAGAGGTCTCTACCCAACAACAGTCACTATAGAACACTCTACACAAGAACAATCACCATAGAGAACTCCACTTCACAACAGCACCTATAGAGCACTCTTAAAAAGCAGTCAGCATAATGCAACCCAACCAACAACAGTCACTATAGACCACCTATCCAACAAGTCACTATAAAGCCCCATACCGAGCAACCATCGCTATAGTTCACATACCCAAAAACCATCACAATAGAGTACTCTATGCAGCAACAGTCACCATAGATCACCCTACCAAACAATAGTCATTATAGAGCATGCTTTCCAGCAAGAGTCACTATAAAGAACTCTACCCAACAACATTCACTATAAAACACCGTACCCAACAACAGTCACTTTAGAGCACCCTATCAGTGGTGATAGAGAACCCTACCCAGGATCAGTCAGTATAGAGCACCCTACCTAAAAACAGTCGATTGTGTAGGGTGTTCTACAGTGACTATTTTTCGATAGTGAGCTCCATAGTGACTTTTTGCGTATGGTGTTTTATAGTGACTGTTGCTGGGTAGAGTTCTCAATCATGACTGTTGTTGGGTAGGTTGTTCTCTAGAGACTGTTTTTGGGTTGGGTGCTCCATAGTGATTGTCATTGGGTAAAGTGCTCTATATTTACTCTTGTGGGGTAGGGTGTTCTATTCTAACTGTTGTTGGGTAGGGTGCTTTATAGTGACTCGTGTTAGGTAGGGTGCTCTATATTTTCTGTTGTTAGGTAGAGTTCTGAAGATAGTGACTGTTGTTGGGTAGGGGCTCGGTAGTGAATGGTTTTCTAGTGCACTCTAAAGTGACTGTTGTTGGGTAGGTGCTCTACTTTCACTGTTGTTAAGTGGGGTTCCCTGTAGTGACTATGGCTGTGTACAGTATTCTATAGTGACTGTTGTGTAGGTGCTTTAGAGTGACTGTTGCTGGGTAGGGTGCTCTATAGTGACTGTTGTTGGGAAGGATAATCTATAGTGACTGTTCTTGGGTAAAATGCTATATAGTTACTGATGTTGGCTATAGTGCTCTCTAGTGACTGTTGCTGGGTAGAATGCTCTATAGTTACTGTTGTGGAACAGGTGCTCTTTAGTGACTGTTGTTGGGTGAGGTGCTCTATAGTGACTGTTGTTGGGTAGGTGCTCTATAGAAACTGGTGTTGGGTAAATTGCTCTATAGTGACTGTTTTTGTGTGGGGTGATCTATAAAGACTGTTGCTTAGTCAGTGCTCTATAGAGACTGTTGTAGCATGGGCTTCTCAATACTGTCTGTTGCTGCATAAGGTGCTCTATAATGACTGTTGTTGGGTAGAGTGCTCTAAATAGTGACTGTTTTGGGTAGGTGCTCTATAGAAATTGTTGGATGTCATGCACTATAGTAACTATTGTTGGGTAGGGTGATTTTAGTGACTGCTGTTGTGTGGGATGCTCTATAGTGACTGATGTTGGTTAGAGTTCTCTACAGGTGACTGTGGTTGGGTGGAGATTTCTAGTCACTATTGTGTAGAGTGCTCTATTGTGAATGTTGTTGGGCAGTGTGCTCTATAGTGACTGTTGTTGGTAGGTGCTCTATATTGACTGTTATTGGGTAGGGTTTATTATAGTGACTATTTTTGGGTAGGTGCTCTATAGTGACTGTTGCTGGGTAGAGGGCTCTATTGTGACTGGCATATGGTAGGGTGCTCAATAGTGTCTGTAGCTGGGTAGAGTGCTCTATATTGACTATTATTGGGTAGAGTGCTCTAGATAGTGACTGTTGTTGGGTAGGTGCTACACAATAATTGTTTTTGAATATTGTGCTGTTTCGTGACTGTTGTTGGGTACAGTGCTTTATAGTGACTGTTGTGTGGGCTGGTCTATACTGACTTGTTGGTAAGAGTGCTCTATAGGTGACTGTTGTTGCGAGGAGTGTTCTATACTGACTATTGTGTAGAGTGCTCTATAGTGACCATATTTGAGCAGAGTGCTCTATAGTGACAGTGGTTGGGTACGAGCTATATATTCACTGTTGTTGGGTATGGTGCACTGTAGTGACTGTTGTTGGGTAGGTGCTCTATAGTGACTGTTATTAAATTCTGGGCTCTATTGTGACTGTTGTTGGATAGGGTGCTCTATATTGACTGTTGCTGAGTAGTGTGCTCTGTAGTTACTGTTTATGGGTAGAGGGCTCTATAGTGCCTGTTGATGGGTATGTGCTCCATAGTGACTGTTGTTGGGTAGGTGTCCTATAGTGATGGTTTTTGTGTAGGAGCTCAATAGTGACTCATGTAAAGTAGGGTGCTCTATAGTGACTATTGTTTTTATGGTGCTCTATAATGTTTGTTGTTAAGTAATTTGCTTTATACTATTGCTGGGTAGGGTGCTCTACAGTGAGTGTTTCTAGGTGAAGTCCTCTATACTTACTTTTGCTGGGCAAATTGTTCTATTTTAACAGATTTATGGTAGGTACCCTATACTGACTGTTGCTGATTAAGGTGCTGATTTTTGTTTGATAGGGTGCTCTATAGTGACTGTTGTTGAGTAGAGTGCTCCATAGCAACTGTTTTTGCACAGTGTGTTCCACACTGACTGTTGTTGGGTAGAGTGCTTTACACTCACTGTTTGTGGATAGAAAGCTCTATACTGTCTGTTGTTGGGTAGGTGCTCTATAGTGACTGTTGTTGTGTAGAATGCTCTATAGTGACTGTTGTTGGGTAGGGTGCTCCATACTGACTGTTGTTGAGTAGAGTGCTTTATAGTGACAGTTGCTAGGTAGAGTGCTCTATAGTAAATTTTGTTGTGTAGAGGGCTCTATAGTGACAGTTGATGGCTAGGTGCTCCATAGTGACTGTTGTTAATTTAAGTGCTTTATACTGTCTTTTGTTCAGTAGGGTGCTCTATAGTGACTGTTGTTGGGTAGAATGCACCATAGTGACCGTTTTGCGTAGGGTGTTTGATACTGACTGTTGTTGGGTAGAGTGCTCTATGGTGACTGTTGGTGAATAAAGAACTCTATGGTGACTGTTGTTCTCTAGGTGCTCTATAGTGACTGTTGTTGTGTAGAATGCACTATAGTGACTGTTGTTGGGTATGGTGCTTTATACTGACTGTGTTTCAGTAGAGTGCTTTATTGTGACTCTTGCTTGTTAGGGGGCTATATAGTAATTCTTCCTGGGTAGGCTGCTCGATAGTGACAGTTGTTGGGTAGGTGCTCTATACTGACTGTTATTATGTATGGTCCTCTATAATAATTGTTGTGGGCTGCAGTGCTCTATTTTACCTGTTGTTGGGTAGGGTGCTCTATAGTGAATATTGCTGGGTAGTGTGCTCTGTAGTGACTGTTGCTGAGTAGAGGGATCTACAGTGACTTTTGTTGGTTAGGTGCTCTACAGTGACTGTTTTTGGGTACAGTGCTTTATAGTGACTCTTCTTGGGTATGGTGCTCTATAGTGACTCATGTTGGGTAAGGTGCTCTATGGTGACTGTTGGTGGGTAGAGTGCTCTATAGAAACTCTTTTTGGGTAGGTACTCCATAGTGACTGTTGTTTGCTGGAGTGTTCTTAATAGTTACTGTTGTTGTGTTGGTTATCTGTACTTACTGCTGTTGGGTAGGGGTCTCTAAAGTGACTGTTGTTTGGTAGAGTTCTCTATATTGACTGTTGTGAGAAGGGCTTTAGAGTGACTTAACGGGGAGAGTGCTCCTCACTGTTGTTGGGTAGGTGCTCTATACTGTCTGTTTCTATGTAGAGTGCCCTATAGTGACTGTTGCTTGGTGGAGTGCTCTATAATGACTGTCGTTGGGTAGAGAACTTTAGATAGTAACTGTTGTTGGGTAGGGTGTTCATTACTGACTTCTATTGGGTAGAGTGCTTTATAGTGACTGTTGTTGGAAAGAGGGCTCTACAGTGACTGTTGTTGCGTAGTCGCTCTGCAGGGACTGTTGTTGAGTAGGGTGCTCTATAGTGCCTGTCGTTTGGTCTTGTGCTCTATACTGACTACTCTTCGATAAGATGCTCTATAGTGACTGTTGTTGTGTAGAGTGCTCTGTAGTGACTGTTGCTGGGTTGAGTGCTGTATGGTGACAGTTTTTGCATAGATAGCTCTATAGTGACTGTTGTTGGGTAGGTGCTCTATAGTGACGTTGTTGAATAGTGTGCTCTACAGTAACTGTTGTTGATTTCGGTGTTCTAACGTGATTGTTGCTGAAAGAGTTCTATATAGTGTCTGTGGTTGCGTATGTCCTCTATAGTGATTGTTGTTGAATAGGTGCTGTCTAGTGACTGTTTTTGGGTAGGTTCTCTATGCTGACTGTTGTTGTGTAGGTGCTCTATAAAAACTCTTGTTGCATATGGTTCTCTATAGTTTCTGTTATATGTAGGGTGCTCTATAGGAATTGTTTCCGGTAGGGTGCTCTATTGTTACTGTTGTTGGGTACGATGCTCTCTAGTGAATGTTGCTGGGTATGGTTCTCTAAAGTGACTGTTGTTGGGTGGAGTTCTCTATAGTGACACTTGCTATGTAGAGTTCTCTATAGTAACCGTTGTTGGGTAGGTACTCTATAGTGACACTTGTTGGGTGGAGTGCTTCATAGTGACTGGTTTTCATAGCTTTATAGTGCCTTTTGTGGGTAGAGTGCTCTATACTGACTGCTGTTTAGGGTGCTCTATAAAGTATGTTGTTGGGTGAAATGCTCCATAGTGACTGTTGTTGGGTGGAGTGCTCTGTATTGACTCTTTTTGGGTATGCTGCTGCATAGTGACTGTTGCTTGGTAGGGTGCTCTATGGAGACTTGCTGCATAGGTTGCTCTACCATGACTCTTTTTGGGAAAGATGCTCTATAGTGATTGTTTTTGGGTAGGGTGTTCTATACTGACTATTGTTGGTTAGGTGCTTTATACTGACTATTGCTGGGTAGGGTTCTCTGTACTGACTGTTGTTGCTTGCAGTGCTTTATAAGTGAATGTTGTTGGTTTGAGTGCTCTATTGTGACTCTTGTACAGAGTGCTCTATAATGACTATTGTTGAATAGATGCTTTATAGTGACTGTTGTTGTGTAGGGTGCTTTATATTTTCTGTTGTTGAGTAAGTACTTTATACTTCCCTACTCAACAGCAGTCACTGCAGAGCACCTACTCAACAACAATAACTATAGAGCCCTCTACAAAACAACAGTTACTAGAAAGATGTCCATTCAACAACAGTAACTATTGTGCACCATACCCAACAAAAACTCTATAGAGCATTCTACTAAACAATAGTCACTATAAAGCACCTACCCAACTCTAATCACTATAAAGCACCCCACCCAAAAACAGTACCTAAAAAGTACTTTCACACCAGCAGTCACTATAGAGTACTCCATTCAGCTACAGTGAGATAAAGCACACCACCCAACAACAGTCAGTATAGAGTAACCTACCCAGCAGCACTCACTATAGAGCACCCTACCAAGCCTCAGTCACTATAGAACAGCCTACGAAAAAGAGACACTGTAGAGCACTCTACCCATCAACTGTCATTATAGAGCACTGAACACAACAGTCACGACAGAGACCCTACCCAACAACAGTCACTGTAAAGCACTCCACCCAATAACAGTCACCATATAGCACCTACCCAACAACAGTGACTATATAGCATCTTACCAAGCACCAGTCACTACAGAGCATGTACCCAATATCAGTCGCTAGATACCTTTCTACCCATCAATAGTCACTATAGAGCACTCCCACAACAGTGGCTGTAAAGAATGCTACCTAGCAACAGTCACTATTGAATACCTAACCAACAATATTCACTATAGATAACCTATGCAACAGAAGTCACTACAGAAGACCTTACACAACAACAATCACTACAGAGCACCTACCCAGCGGAGTCACTATAGATCACCCTACCGAGCAACATTCAATATAGAGAACCCCAGCCAACAGTTACCTGTAAAGCACTTTACAGAACCACAGTAACTATAGAGAACTCTAACCAACAACAGTCACTGTGGAGCACTCTACATAACAATAGCCACTATAGAGCACTCCATTCAACAAGACTCACCTATAGAGCACTCTACCCAACAAAAGTCACTAGAGGGCACCTCACT
The DNA here is from genome assembly GCA_028533165.1 of Leontopithecus rosalia. Lineage (NCBI taxonomy): Eukaryota > Metazoa > Chordata > Mammalia > Primates > Cebidae > Leontopithecus > Leontopithecus rosalia. The sequence goes on from CM052665.1 coordinate 24,514,097, forward strand.
CAAAAAGAGTCACTATAGAACACCAACTCAAAAACAGCCAATATAGAGCACACTACCAAGCAAAGGTCACTATAGAGCACGTACCCAACATCATTCACTATAGAGCACTCCATGCATCAATGGTCACAATAGAGCACTCCACCACAACAGTCACTATAGAGCACCTAACCAACTAGAGACCCTAATAGCACTCTACCCAACAACAGTTACTATAGAGCAGCGTACCTAACAACAGTCACTTTGTGCACCCTTCCCAGCAACAGTCACTATAGAGCACTCTACACAACAGTCAAAATAGAGAACTTAACCCAACAAAAATCACCTATAGGTCACTTTACGCAACAACAGTCATTAGAGTGCACCTCACCCAATAAGAGTCACTGTGGAGTACCTACCCAACGACAGTCACTTTGGGCACCCAACCCGGCACCAATCACTATTGCGCACCTTCCCAACAATGGTTACTATAGAGTATTCTATCCAGCAACAGTCATTATAGAGCACGTACTTAATAAGATTTACTATGGAGAATTCTAACCAAAAACAGTCACTATAGAGCACCCTATTCAGCAACAGTGACTATAGAACACCCTACACAGCAACAGTGAATATAGAGCACTCTATCCAACAACAGTCACTATAGAGCACCTACCCAACAACAGTCACCATAGAGGATTCAACTCAAACAAAAATCACTAGAGAGCACCCTACCCAGCATCAGTGACTATAGGGCACCCTACCGAGCAACACTCACTATAGAACACTCAAACCAATATCAGTTACAATAGAGCACCCTGCCTAGCAACAGTCATTATGGAGCACCCTATGCAACAACAGTCACTATAGAGCACTTACCCAGCCACAGTCACCATAAAGCACTCCACCAAAAAACAGTCACTCTAGAGAGCTGTACCCAACAACATTCAATATAGAGCATTCTACGTAGCAAGTCACTATAGAGCTCCTACCCAACAACTGTTACTAAAGAGAGCCGCATCCAAAAACAGTCACAATGAGCACCCTGCAAAAACAGTCACTGTAGAGTATTCTACCCAAAAACAGTCACTATAGAGTACCTACCCAAGAGCAGTTACTACACAGCAGACTATGGCAAAACAGTCACTCTAGAGAACCTACCGAAGAACAGTCACTATAGAGCACTCTAACAGAAACAATACAGCACTCTACCCAACAACAGTCATTATTGAAAATCATACCCAAAAACAGTAACTATAGAGCACTCAACCCAACAACAGTCACTATAGAGCACCGTACCCAACAAAAGTAGCTATAGTGACTGTTGTTAAGTAGGGTGCTCTATAGTGAATGTTGCTGGGTAGGGTGCTCTCTAGTGATTATTGTTGCGTGGGGTGCTCTATGATGACTCTTGCTGTGTAGGCTACTTTATAGTGACAGTTGATAGTTAGGTGCCCTACAGTGACCGTTGCTCGGTTGGGGGATCTATAGTGACTCTTTTTGGATATGTAGTCTATAGTGACTGTTGTTGTTTGGGGTGCTCTTTAATGACAGTGGTTGGTTAAGGTGCTCTATAGGTGACTGTTGTGGAGTGGAGTTTTCTATAGTGACTGATGCTGTGTAGAGTGTGCTATATTGAAGGTTCATGGCCAGAGCCCTCTGTAGTGACTGTTGTTCTGTAGCTGCTCTATATGACTGTTGTTGGGTAGAATGATCTTTAGTCACTCTTTTTGGGTACAGTACTCCATAGCAACTGTTGTTTAGAGTGGTCTATAGTGATTGTTTTTGGGTTGGTGCTCTATAGTGACTGTCGTTCATTTGTGGTGCTCTACAGTCTATTATTGGGTAAAGTGCTCTATAGTGACTGATGTTGCATAGTTGCTCTATAGTGACTCTTCTTCTGTCGAGTGCTCTATAGTGGCAGTTATTGAGCATGGTTCTCCATAGTGACGGTTGTTGTGTAGAGGGCTCAATGGTGACTGTTATTGGGTAATGTGCTCTATAGTGACTGTTGTTGTGTGGAGTACTCTATAATGACTCTTGGTGGGAACGAGGCTGCGTAGTGACTGTTGTTCTGTGGGGTTCTCTATACAGACTCTTACTGTATGAGGTTCTCCATAGTGACTGTTGTTGGCTAGAGTGCATTAGATACTGACGGTTCTTGGCTGAATTGCTCTAAAGTGAATGTTGTTTTGTACAGTGCTTTAAGTAGTGACGGTTGTGTAGCCATGCTCTATAGTGACTGTTGTTGTGTAGTGTGCTCTATAGTGACTGTTGTTGGATGGAGTGCTCTATACTGACTGTTGTTGGGTAGGTTGCTCTATAGTGACTGTTGTTGGGTGCAGTGCTCTATAGTGACTGTTGTTGGTTAGGGTGCTCTATAATGACTGTTGTGGTGTAGAGTGCAATGTAGTGACTGTTCTTGTGTAAAGTGTTTTATAATGACTTTTTGCCTAGAGTGCTCTATTGAGTCTTGTTGGATAAACGGGTTTTTAGTGAGTGTTGTTGCATAGGTGCTCTATAGTTTCTGTTGTTGGGTAGGGTACTCCATAGTGAGTATTGTTGGCTGGAATTCTCCATAATAACAGTTGTTGGGAAAAGAGCTTTGTAGTGCCTGTTGTTTGTTGAGGTGCTCTATGATGAATATTGTTGGGTAGGGTGCTCTATACTGACTGTTGTTGGGTTGCATGCCCTATAGTTATTCTTATTGTGTTGCCTGCTCTGTAGTGACTGTTTTTGGGTGTAGTGCTCTATACTGACTTTGCTTGGTGGGGTGCTCTATGGTGACTATTGTTGGGTAGAGTGCTATAGATAGTGACTGTTTTTTGGTAGGGTGCTCTATAATAACTGCTGTTGGTTAGTGTGCTCTATAGAGACTGTTGTGCAGGGTGCTGTACAGAGATTTTTGTTGGTAGGGTGATCTACAGTGACTGATGTTGGTTAGGGTACTGTATAGTTACTGTTGTTGGGTAGGGTGCTTTATAGTGACTGTTGATGTGTAGGGTCTTCTATAGTGACTTTTGCTGGGTTTGTTGCTTCAAAGTGACTTTTGAAACGTGGGTTGCTCTATAATGACTCTTGCTTGGTAGAGTGCTCTATAGTGAGAGTTGCTGTGAAAAAAGCACTATACTGACTCTTTTTGGTAGAAGCTCTATACTGACTGTTGTTTTGTAGGGTCTTCAATAATTACTGTTGGTGCAGAGGGCTCTATACTGACTATTCTTTTGTAGGGTGGTCTATAGTGAATATTGTTGCGAAGAATTCTCCACAGTGACTGTTTTTGATTAAAGGGCTCTGTAGTGATTGTTTTTGGGTAGGTCCTGTATATTGACTGTTCTTGAATAGGGTGTTCTATAGTGACTGTTGTTAAGTAGAGTGCTCTATAGTGACTGTTGTTGGATAGATGGCTCTATAGTGATTGTTGTCATGTAGGTTCTTTATACTGATGGTTTTTGGTTAGGGTGCTCTATAGTGACTGTTGTTGGGTGGAGTGCTCTATAGTTATTTTTCTGGATATGGTTTTCCATACTGACTGTTGTTGTGTAGAGGGCTCTACAGTGACAGTTATTGGGTAGGGTGCTCTATAGTGACTGATGTTTGGTAGGTTGCTCCATAGTGACTGTAGTTGGGTATTGTGCTCTATAGTGATTGTTGGTTAAAGTGCTCTAGAGTGACAGATGTTTGGTAGGGTGCTCTATAGTGACTGTTGTTCGGTAGGTTGCTCTATAGTAACTGTTTTATGATGGGGTGCTGTATACTGACTTTTACTTTGTGGGGTGCTCTATAGTGACTCTTGTTGGGTAGAGTGCTTTAGGTAGTGAGTGTTGCTGAGTGGCATACTCTATAAAGACAGTTGCTGTGTACAGTGCTCTAAATAGTTACTGTGTTGGGGTATGGTGCTCTGTAGTGACAGTTGTTCAGTAGTGTGCTCTATAGCGTCTATTGTTGGGTAGAGAACTCTAGATAGTGGCTGTTGTTGAGTAGGGTGCGTTATTGTTACTCTTGTGTGGAGTTCTCTATACTGACTGTTGTGTAGTAGGTTTTGCTATAGTGAATATTGCTGGGTAGGGTGCTTTATAATGTCTCTCGTTGGGTAGGAATCTCTAAAGTGTCTATTGTAGTGTAGGTTCTCTATAGTGACTGTTGTTGGGTGGAGTCCTCTATAGTGACTATTGCTGTGAAGGGTACTCTATGGTGACTGTTGCTGGGTAAAGCGTTATCTAGTGACTGTTGTTGGGTATGTTGCTCTATAGTGACTGTTATTGGTAGGGTGCTCTATAGTGAGTGTTGTTGGGTAGAGTGCCCTATACTGACTGTTCTTGGGTAGGTACTCTAGAGTGACTGATTTTGGGTGGGGTGCTCTATACTGACTGATGTTGGGTATGGTGTTTCATCATGATGGTTGTTCAGTAGGTTCTCTACAGTGACTGCTGTTGGCTGGGGTGCTCTATTGTGACTGTTGCTGGGTAGTGTGCTCTATAGTGACTGTTGTTGGATGGGGTGCTCTATAGTGACTTTTGCTCAATAAAGTGCTCTATACTGACAGTTGTTGGGTAGGTGTTCTATAGTGACTCTTTTTGGAAGGGGTGCTCTATACTTACGGCTACTGGAAAGGATGCTTTATAGAGATTGTTTGTTAGATAGAAAGCTCTATAGTGACCATTGTTGCATAGGAAGCTCTTATGAGACTTTTGTAGTGTAGGGTGGTCTATACTGACTGTTGTTGTGTAGACTGCTTTATATTGACTGATGCTGGGTAGGGTGCTCTGTAGTGACTTATTTTAGCTATGGTGCTCTATATTGACTGTTGTTGGGAAGAGTGCTCTATACTGACTGTTGATGAGTAGGGTGCTTGATAGTGACTGTTGCTAGGTAGAGTACCGTATAGTGACTGCTCTTGTTTAGGGTGTTCTATAGTGACTGTGGTTGGATATAGTGATCTATGGTGACTTTTTTTGTGTAAACGGGGTTGTATACTAACTGCAGTTTTGCAGGCGCTCTATAGTGACTGTTGTTGTGTAGGGTGCTCTATAGTAACTGTTGTTTGGTAGGGTGCTCTCTAGTGACAGTTGTTGGAAGAGAGCTTTATAGTGACTGTTGTTGCATAGGGTGCTTTTTAATGACTGTTGCTTTGTAGATTTCTCTATAGTGACTGTTGTGTGACATGTTCTATAATGTCTGTTGCTGGTTATAGTGTTTATAAGTGACTATAGTTGGGTAGGTAAACAATAGTAAATATTGTTTGGTTGGAGGCTCTCTATTGACTATTTTGGGTAGGTGCTCTACAGTGACTGCTTTAAAGTACATTGCTGTATAATTAGTGTTGTTGGGTAGGGTGCACTATAGTGACTGTTGTTGGGTAGGGGCTCTATAGAGACTCTTGTTGTATACAGTTATTTATAGTGACTGCTTTTGAGTAGGGTGCTCTATTGTGATTGTTAATGGGTAGGGTGTTCCAAAGTGAGTGTTGCTACGTAGGGTGCTCTATACTGTTGCTGTGTTGCATGCTCTATACTAATTGTTATTGCATAGGGTGCTTTGTAGTGACTGTTGCTGGGTAGGGTGCTCTATACTGACTACTGTGTGGGTGTTCTATAATGACATTTGCTTGCTAGGGTGTTCTATAGCGACTGTTGTGGTGTAGGTGCTCTGTAGTGACTTTTGCTGAGTATGGTGCTCCATAGAGACTGATGCTGAGTAGGTGCTCTATAGTTTCTGATGTTGGGTGGGGTGCTCTATAGTAACTATTGTTGGATAGAGTACTGTATAGTGACTGTTCTTCAATAGGGTGCTCTGTAATTACTCTTGTTGGGAAGAGTGCTCTATACTGACTGTTGTGGGGTAGAGGTCTCTATGGTGACTGTTGTTCGGTAGGTGCTCTATTGTTACTTTTGTTGGGTAGGGTGCTCTATGGTGACTGTTTTTGGGGGAGTGCTCTTAGTGACTGTTGTTTGGTAGGTGCTCTATTGTGACTGTTTTTTGGCAGAATTCTACATAATATTTGCTGGTTTACCGTGCTTTATAGTGACTGTTAATGGGTTGAATGCTCTATAGTGACTGTTGTTCGTCAGGTGTTCTATAGTGAACATTGTTTGGTAGGGTTCTCTATAGTTACTGTTGGTACCGTACTCTATATTAACTGTTGTATGGTAGAGTGCTCAGTTGTGTAGTGACTGTTGTGTAGGTGCTCTATACTGACTCTTGATGGGTAGGTGCCCTATAGTCACTATTTGTGGTAGTTTATCTATAGTACATGATTTATACTGACTTGTTTTGTAGGTTGCTTTGTAGTGACTGTTGATGTTTAGAGAACTCTAATGTGACTATTTTTGTGTAGGTTCTCCATAGTGACTGTTGTTGGTTAAAGTGCTTTAGAATGGCTATTGCTTTCTAAGATGCTCTATAGTGACTGCTGCTGGTTAGGGTGCTCTACATTGACTTTTATTGGGTAGGGTGCACTATAGTTACTGTTGTTGGGTAGGTGCTCCATGGTGACTGTTATTTGGTGGGGTGCTTTGTAGTGACTGTTGTTGGGTAGAGTAATTAATATGTTACCATATTTGGGTGAAGTGCTTTACCTTGGCTTTCTTTGTGTAGAGGGCTCTATAGTGACTCATGTTGTGTATGGTGCTGTTTAATGATGGTTGTTGCGAATAGTGCTCTATAGTGAATGTTGTTGGAGAGGTGCTCTATATTGACTCTTGTTGAATAGGAAATTCTTAAGTGACTGTTGTTAATAGGGTGCTCTGTAGTGACTGATATTGCATTGCAAGCTGTATAGTGACCTCTGCTGTGTAGGGTGCTCTATTGTTACTGTGGTTGGGTGGGGTTTTCTACAGTGACTCTTCCTAGGTGCACTGCTCTATAGTGACAGTTGTTGGGTAAGTACTCTATAGTGACTGTTGTTGGGTCGGGTGTTGTATACTGATTTATGATGGGTAGGTGCTCTACAGTGACTGTTGTTGGTTTGCATGCTCTATAGTGACACTTGTTGGGTAGAGTGTTCTATACTTGCTAAGGTGCTCTAAAGAGACTGTTGCTGGCTGGAGTGCTCTATATTGACTTTCGTTGGGTAGGGTGCTCTACAGTCACTGTTCTTGAGTAGCGTGGTCTACACTGACTGTTGTTGTGTAGGGTGGTCTATACTTACTCTTCTTGGGTAAAGTGCTCTATAGAGAGTGTTGTTGGGTAGGGTGTTCTATAGTGACTGTTGCTAGTTAGAGTGCTCTATAGTGACTGTTAATGGGTAAGGTGCTCTGTAGTGATTGTATTAGGGTAGTGTGATCTATAGTGACTGGTGCTGGGTATGGTTGCTTCTAGTGACTGCTGTTAGGTCAGGTGCTCTATAGAGACCGTTGCTGGATAGGGAACTCAATAGTGACTGTTGTTGGGTAGGTGATATATAGTAACAGTTGCTGAGTAGGGTGTTCTAAGGTGACACTAGTTTGTGTTGGTACACAATAGTAACACTTGTTGGGTGGGATGCCCTATATGTGTTGTTGGGGGGACTGCTCTACAGTGACTTTTCTGTAAGAGACTCTACAGTGACTCTTATTGGTTAGGTTCTCTATAGTGACTGTTGTTGGGTACATTGCTCTATATTGACTGTTGCTGAGTATGGTGCTGTTTAGTGACTGTTCTTTGGTAGAGTGCTCTATAGTAATTGTTGGGTAAGTTCTCTATAGTGACTGTTCTTGGGTAGAGTGCTCTTTAGTGACTGTTGTTGGGTAGAGTGCTCTAAATAGTGACTGTTGTTGGGTAGGATGCTCTATAGTGACTGTTGTGTAGAGTGCTCCATAGTGATTGTTGTTGAGTAGAGGGCTCTTCAGTGACTATTGCTGGTAGGTGCTCTACAGTGATTGTTTTGGGTAGGGTGTTATATAGTGACTCTTGTTGGGTAGGTGTTCTGTAGTGACTGTTGTTCGGTAGATCCTCTATAGTGACTGTTGTGTTGGGTGCTGTATAGTGACTGTTCCTGGTCATAGTGAACTATAGTGACTGTTTATGGGTATGGTGCTTTACACTCACTGTTGCTGGGGAGGGTGCTCTATAGTGAGTGTTGTGGGGAAGAGTGCTCTATAGTGACTGTTGCTAGTAAGGGTGATCTATAGTGACTGCTTCTGGGTAGTGTTTTCTATAGTTAATGGTGCTGGGTATTGTGCTTTATTGTGAGTGTTGTTGGGTGGGGTGGTCTATAGAACTGTTTTTTTGCAGAATGCTCTATAGTGACTGTTGTTGGTTAGAGGAATCTAGATTGTCACTGTTATTGGCTGTGGTGCTCTATAGCAACTGTTTTTGGCTAGAGTGCTTTATAAATAACTGTTGTCTGCTGGAGTGCTCTATATTGACTGTTGTTTGTTAGGATGCTCTGTAGTGACTGTTGCTGGGTAGAGTGCTCTATAGCGACTGTTGTTGGGTAGAGTGCTGTATAGTGACTGTTGCTGGGTAGGGGTCTCTGTAGTCACTGTTGCTGGGTAAAATGATCCATAATGACTGTTGATGGGTACAGTGCTTTGCAGTGACTGTTGCTGGGTAGGGTGCTCTATAGTCACAGTTTTTGGGTAGGGTGCTTTATACTGACTGTTGTTGACTAGAGTTCTCTATAGGTGACTCTTTGTTGGTTGGGTGCTCTATAGTAAATATTGCATTAAAAGTTCAAAAGTGACTGTTGTCTGGTAGAGTGCTCTATAATGACTGCTGTTCTGTAGGTTGCTCTATAAAGACTGTTGTTAGGTGGGTGCTCTATAGTGACTGTTGTTTGTTGGGGTGCTCTATAGTGACTATTGTTGTATAGAGTGCTGTATAAGTGACTGTTGTAAGTTCGAGTGCTCTATAGTGAGTGTCATTGTATAGAGTGCTATATAATAACTGTAGTTGGGTAGAGTGCTCTATAGTAAATGTCGTTGGGGACGTTGCTTTATACTTAATGTTGTTGGTTAGGGTGCTTTATACTGACTGTTGTTGGGGAGAGGGCTCTAGATACTTACTGTTATTGATAGGGTGCTCTACAGTGACTGTTATTAATTAGGTGTTCTACAGTGACTGTCGTTGGGTGGAATGCTCTTTAGCGACTGTTGTTGGGTAGGATGCTCTATAGTCACTTGATAGGTAAGGTGCTCTAGAGCGACTGTTGCTGGGTAGAGTGCTTTATACTGACTGTGGTTCGTTAGAGGGCTCTATAGTGACATTTGAGGGATAGGTGCTCCATTATGTCTCCTGTTGAATAGTGTGCTCCATAGTGACTGTTTTTGGGTACGGTGTTGTATACTGATTGTTGTTGAGTAGAGTGTTCTATAATGACTGTTGATGGGTACGTGCTTCATACTGACCATTGTTGTGTAGGAGGCTCTATAGTGACTCTTGGTACAGTGCTCTGTAGTGACTGTTGTGTAGATTTCTTTATTGTTACTGTTGTGTAGGTGATCTATAATGTGTTGTTTTATGGGTTGCTCTATAGTGACTGTTGTTAGGTAGAGTGCTCTATAGTGACTGTGGTTGAGTAGTGCACTCTAAAGTGACCATATTTGGGTAGGTAATCTATGGTGACTGTTATTGATTCGGTGCTCTATAGTGACTGTTGTTTGGTGGAATGCTGTATATTGACTGTTTTTGGGTAGGGTGCTCTATAGTGACTGTTTTGAGTAGGGAGCTCTAGGTACTGACTCTTATTGTGTAGGGTGCTCTAAAGTGACTCTTGTTGGGTACAGTGCTCTATAGTGACTCTTTATGGGTAGAGAGCTCTATAGTGACTGTTGTTGAGTAGGTAATTTATAATGACTTTTTTTGGGTAGGTGCTCTACAGTGACTATTCCTGGGTGAGTGCTCTAAAGTAACTGTTGTTGTGTATAGTGCTTTATAGTGACTATTGCTGCATAGGGTGCTCTGTAGTGACAGTTCCTGGGTAGCATGCTTTACAGTGACTCTTGTTTGGTAGGGTGCTCTATAGTGACTGATGTTTGGTAGAGTGCTCTATAGTGACTATTGTTGAATAGGTGCTCTGTATGGATTTTTCTGGGTAAAGTGCTGTATAGTGAGTGTTGTTGGGTGGGGTGCTCTATGGTTACTGTCATTGTGTAAAGTGTTCCGTAAGTGACGGTTTTTCAGTGGAGTGCTCTTTAGAGACTATTGTTTTGCTGAGTGTGCTATAGAGGCTGTTGCTGTGTAGAGTGCTCTACAGTGACTTTTTGGGAAGCTTTATCTATACTGACTGTGGTTCAGTAGGTGATCTATTGTGACTGCTGTTAGGTACGATGCCCTATACTGATTGTTGTTGAGTACAGTGCTTTACTGTGACTGATGTTGGGTAGAGTGCTCCATAGTGACTGTTGTTGGGTAGGTCCTCTATAATCACTTTTTTGGGTAGGTGCTCTATAATGACTCTTTTTTGTTATTGTGCTCTATAGAAACTGCTGTTGGACAGGATGCACTATAGTGAATGTTGTTAGGTGGAGTGTTCTATAGTGTCTCTTGTTGGGTGGGTGCTCAATTCTGTCTGTTGCTGTGTGGGGTGCTCTATAGTGACTGTTGTTGGGTAGAGTGCTCTAGATACTGACTGTAACTGGGTAAGTACTATATAGTGATTGTTGTTGGATACCATGCTTTGTAGTTTCTGTTGTTTTGTGGGGTGATCTATAGTGGCTGCTGCTGTGTTGATTCTTTATAATGACTGTTGTTTGGTACAGTACTCTATAGGTGACTTGTTTGGTGGAGACTCTATAGTGGCTGTTGTGCAGAATGCTCCATAGTGAATGTTGTTGTGTAGAGTGTTCTATAGGTGACTGTTGCTGGGTAGCTGTCTTTATTGTGACTGATGTTGTATAGAGTGCTCTATAATGACTGTTGCTGTGTAGAGTTCTCTACACTGACTGTTGTTGGGTAGAGGCCTCTATAGTGACTATTGATGGGTAGGTGCTCCATAGTGACTATTGTTGCGTAGATGCCCTAGAGTGACTGTTGTTGGGTAGGAGCTCTATAGTGACTGTTGTTGGGTAGGGTGCTTTATAGTGACTATTATTCGTAAGAAACTCTATAATGAATGTTGATAAGAAGGGTGCTCTATACTGACTATTCTTGGGTAGGTGCTCTATAGTGACTGTTTCGGTGTGAAGTGCTCTGTACTGACTGTTACTGGGTTAAGTGCTTTATAGTGACAGTTTTTTGGTAGGTACTTTATAGTTACTGTTGTTGGGTGAGGTGCTCTTTAGGGACTTTTGTTCTGTAGGGTGCTCTATAGTTTCTGTTGCTTGTTAGAGTGTTACATAGTGACTGATTTTGTGTAGGATTTCCTATAGTGACAGTTTTTGTTTAGGTGCTCTATAGTGTCTGTATGTGGGCAAGTGCTTTGAAGTGACTGTTGTTTGGTAGGGTGCTCTATAGTGATTGTTGTTGGATAGGGTACTGTATAGTGACTTTTGTTTGGTAGAGTCCTCTATAGTGACTGTTCCTGGGTATAGTGTTCTATAGTGACTGCAGTTGGGTATAGTGTTCCATAGTGACTGCTGTTAGAGTGCAGTATAGTGACTGTTGTGGGTAGAGGGCTCTAACGACTGTGTTTGAATAGGTAATCTACAGTGACTGTTGTTGGGTTGGTATTCTATAGTGACTATTGTTGAGTGGCATGCTGTATAGTGACTGTTGTTAGGTAGGGGGCTCTATAGTGACTGTTGCTGGGTAGGGTCCTCCAGAGTGATTGTTTTTGGGTAGAGTGCTCTATAGTGACTTTTGCTGGGTAGGGTGCTCCAGAGTGACTGTTGTGGTGTAGAATGCTCTATAGTGACTGTTGCTTTATAGGGTGCCTTTTACTGACTGCTGCTGAGTGGCATGCTGCATATTGACTGTTGTTGGGTAGGGTGCTGTATAGGGACTGTTGTCTATTGTGCTATGTACTGACTATTGTTGAATAGGGGATCTTTACTTACTGTTGCTGTTTAGGGTTATCTACAGTGTTGGCTATTGGGTATGAGCTCTATAGTGACTCTTTGTGGGTAGGTCCTCTACATTGACTGTTGCAGCATAAGGTGCTCTATCGTGACTTTTGCTGGAGAGCATGTTTTATAATGAATGTTGTTGGGTATGTTCTATAGTAACTGTTTTTCGGTAGGGTGTTCTATAGTGACTACAGTTGAATAGGTGCTCTGTACTGACTGTTGCTGTATCGGGTGCTCTATAGTGACTGTTGTTGTGTGAAATGCTCTATGGTTACTGTTGTTGGGTAGAGTGCTCTATAAGTTACTCTTGTTGTGTGGAGTGTCTATAGAGACTCTTGTGTAGAGTGCTCTATCGTGACTGTTGTTGGGAAGAGTGCTCTACCAAAACCCGTCACTATAGAGAACCTACCCAACAACAGTCACTATAGTGCACTTAACACAACAACAGATACTATAAAGCACCATACCAAACCGATCACTATGAGTACCCTACCCAACAACAGTAAATATAGAGCACCTACTCAACAACAGTCACTTTTGAGCACTTTACCCGTCTTGTCACCTTAGAGCACTCTACACAACAGTCACTATAGATAACTCTACGAGACAACAATCACCTGTAGAGCACTCTACCCAACAGTTGTCACTATAGTGCACTCTACCAAACAACCGTTAATATAAAGCATTGTACTCAACAACTGTCACTATGAGCACCCTAGCAAATCACAGTCACTATAGAGCACCTACCCAAAAATAGTCACTGTAGAGAATGTACACAGCAACTGTCCCTATAGAGCACCCTACCCAGGAACAGTCACTATAGAGTACCTACCCATACACAGTCACTATAGACTACTCTGCTATGCAACAGTCACTATAGAGCATAACAGTCAACAACAGTCACTCTAGAGAACGCTACCCAACAAGAGTCACTATATAGCACCCTACCAACATCAGTCACTATAGAGCACCTACCCAGAAACAGTAATTATAGAACACCTACCCAAAAACATAAAGTATAGAGCACCTACTCAAACAACAGTCACTCTTAAGCACCCTAAAAATAAGTCAGTATAGAGCACCCTACACAAAAATATTCACAATAGAGCACCCCACCCATCAACAGTCACTACAGAGGAACTCTCAAACAACAGTCACTAGAGTGCACTCTATCCAGCAACTGTCAGTATAAAGCACACGACCCAACAACTGTCACTCTAGAGCACACTATTCAGCAACAGTTATTACCGAATACCCTACCCAGCAACCGTCACTATAGAGCACTCTACTCGACAACACTCACTAGAGAGCACACTATCCAGCAACAGTAACTACATAGCACTCTACCAAAGAAAGGTCAGCACTGAGCCCTCTACCAAACAAGAGTAACTAGAGAGCACCATAGAGAGCAACACTCACTATAGAGCACCCTACCCAACAACAGTCAGATAAAGAACCTACCCAACAACAGTCACTATAGAGCACTCTAACCAACAATAGTCTCTATAGAACACTCCAAACAATAGTCACTACAAAACACTCCACCCAACAACAGTGAGTATAGAGCACCCTACCCAGCAACAGTCACTATAGAGAACCCAAACCAGCAACAGTCAGTATACAGAAATTACTTAACAGAAGTCACTTTAGAGCACTCTGCTCAGCAATAGTCACTATAGAGCCTCCTACACAACAACAGTCACTGTAGAGCACCTCACCAGCAACAGTCACTATAGAGCACTCTACGAAACCACAGTCACTAAAGAGCATCGTACTCAACAACAGTCACTATAGAGGACCTTACACGACAACAGTCACTAAGCAGAACTCCACCAAACAACAGTCACCAATAGAGCACACTACCCACCAAGAGTTACTGTTGAACACTATACCCAACAACAGTCACTATAGAGCACATACCCAACAACAGTTAGTGTAGAGCACCCTACACAGCAAAAGTCACTACACATTACATATCCAACCCTAGTCACAATAAAGCAACATACCCAGCATCATTCACTATAGTGCACTATACACAATATCAGTCAATATAGATCACCCTACCCAGCAACCGTCACTATAAAGCACCCTAAGCAACAACAGTCAGTACACAGCACTTTACCCAACAACCTTAACAATAGAGTACACTACCCAACAACAGTCACTATAGAGCACCTACCCAACAAGAATTACTATGAAGCACTTACCAAACAACAGTCACTATTAAGCCTCCCACCCAAGCAACAATCACTATAGATCACAAAACCAACAACAATCACCATAGAGCACCCTACCAAGCAAGAGTCACCATAAGGCGCCCTACCCAACAACTGTCACTATTTAGCAGCCTACCAACAACTGTCCCGATAGAGCACCCTAGGAAACAAATGTCAGTGTAGAGCAACTACCAAGTAACAATCACTATAAAGCACCCCACCCAACAAGAGTAACTGTAAAGTACCTACCCAACAACACTCACTATAGAGCACCATACCAAGAAACACTAATTATAGAGCACTCTACACAACAACAGTTTCTATTGACCACTCTACCAAACAATGGTCACTATAGAGCACTTACACAAAAACAGTCACTATATAGCACCATATGCAGCAACAGGCACCATATAGCAACTACCCAACAACACTCACTATAGAGGATTCTACCCAACAACAGTCACTATAAAGGACCCTACCAGCAACAGTGACTATAGAGCACCCTACCCAACAACAGTCACTATATAGGATTTTATTCAACAACAGTCACTGTAGGGAATTCTACCGAGCAACAGTGACTGTAGAGCACCCTACTTAGCAAGAGACACTTTAGAGCACTCTATCCAACATCAGTTACTATAAAGGACTGTATACAGCAACAGACACTATAGAGTACCCTATGTGAAAATAGTCACTATAGAGCACATTACCAAGAACAGTAAGTATAGACCACCCTCCCCAACAATAGTCACTATAAAAAACTCTATCCAACAACAGTCAGTATAGAAAACCCTATGCAAAACAGAAATTATAGATGACTCCACCCTACAACCATCACTATAGAGCAACCTACCAAAAAACAATCACTATTGAGAAGCGTACCCAAGAACAATCACTATGGAGCAACCTACATAACAAGACACTATAGAACACCCACTCAACAACAGTCAGTATAGAGCACCCAACACAAGAGTCATTATTGAGAATCTACCCAACAGCCATCACTATGAAGGTCTCTACTTTGCACCAGTCACTATAGAGCACCCCATCAAACAACAGTCACTATAGAGCACCCCACCAAACAACAGTCACTATAGAGCACCCTACCAAACAGTCACTGTAGTAAACTGTATACAGCAACCGTCAGTATAGAGCAACGCACTTAACAGCAGTCAGTAAACTGAACCCTACAATCAATAGTCACTATAGAGCACACTACCCATCAACAGTCACTATAGAGCACCTACCCAACAACAGTCAGTATAGTGCACCTACTCAAATAGTCACTATAGAGCACTCTGCCCAACCACAGCTACTATATAGCAGACTTCTCAACTACACTCAATATGAAGCCCTACCCAAAAACAGTCACCATAGAGAAAATACCCAACAAGAGTCACAATAGAGCACTCAACCAAAAACAGTCACTATAGAAGACCCTACCTAACCACAGTCACTATAAAGCACTGTACCAAACAATAGTCACTATAAAGCCCTCTACCAGGCAACATTCTGTATAGAACACGCCACCAAAATGCTATAACTATAGAGCACCCTACTGAGCAACACTCACTATAGAGCACACTACCCAGAAGCAGACACTATAGAGCACTCTACCCAACAAGAGTCACTATTGGACACCCTACCCAACAACCGTCACTATAGAGCACCTACAAAACTACAGTCACTGTAAGCACTGTACCCAACAACAGTCATAATAGAGCATGTATACTGCTACAGTTACTATAGTGCACCTTAGTTAGCAACAGTCACTATAGAGCCCTCCACGCAACAATAGTCACCATAGAGCACTTTTTCCAACAACAGTCACTATAGAGCACCTACCCAACTACAGTCACTATAGAGCACCTACCCAACAACTGTAATTATACAGCACCTTCCCCAACAAAAGCGAATATAGAGCAGCCTAACCAACGACAGTTTCTATAAAGCACCTTCAAACCAACAGTCATTGAAGAGCTCTCTACTAACAACAGTATCTGTAAACCACTCTACCCAACAACAGTAACTGTAGAACACCCTATATAAGAACATTCACTGCAGAGCACTCTAGCCAACAACAGTCACAATGGAGCACCCTACACAACAAATGTGACTATAGAACACCCTACCCAACAAATGTCAGTATAGAACACCCTACCCATCCAAAGAAACTTTAGAGTACCTACCCAAAAACTGTCACTATAGAGCATTCTATGCAGCAACAGTTACCATAGAGGACTACACAGCAGAAGTTACTATGGAGCACTCTAAAAAGCAACAGTCAGTATAGAGCATTCTACAAAAAAAGTCACTATTTAGAGCACTCTCCCCTACCACAGTCACTATAGAGGACACTACCCAACAAGATTCACAATACAGTACCAAACCAAAAAAATAATCACTATAGAGCAGCGACACAACAACAGTAACTAGAGCACTCTACCCAAAAACTGTCAGTATAGAGCACTGAACCCAACAACAGTCACTATAGACCACCGACTCAACAAGAGTAACTATAGAGCACCCTCCCGAATAACAGTCAATATAGAGCATTTCAGAAAACAACTGTCATTATAGAGCACTCTAACCAAGAACAGTAACTAAGGAGAACCTACCGAAAAAAAAAAGTCAGTAAAGAGCAGCCTTCTTAGGAACCGTCAGTATAGAGCACCCTACCAAGCAACAGTCACTATAAAGCACTCTACCCAACAACACTCAGTATAGAGCACTCTACTAAACAACAGTCAAAAAAAGCACCCTATGCAACAAGCGTCACTCTAGAGCACCTACCCAACAACATTTAGCATAAAGCTCTCTACCCACCAACAGCTACAATATAGCACTCCACCCAGTAACAGTCACTATAGAACACCCAAGGCAATAACAATCACTATAAAGCACTCTACCCAAAAAAAAGTCATTATAAAGCACCCTACCAAATAAAAGTCACTACACAGCACCTTTAACAATAGTCACCATAGAACACCTACCAAAAAAATGTCACTATAGAGCACTTTATCCAGCAACAGTCTGTATAGAGACCTTCACCAAGAAACAGTCAGTATTGAGTACCCTACCCAGCAACAGTCAGTATAGAGCAATCTACTTAACAGTCATTATAGAGCACTGAAAAAGTAATACTCACTATAGAGCACCTTACACACAATCAGTATAGAGCATTCAACCCAACAACAGTCTCCGTTTAGCACCCTACACAATAACAGGCACAATAGAGCACCTACACAAGAACCGTCATTATAGAGAACTAAAGACAGCAGTCACTATAAAGCACTCCACTCAACAAGTCTCATATACGATACTCTATCCAACAACAGTGAATATAGAACGTCACACCCAACAACAGTCACTATAAAGCACACTACACAGTAACAATTTCTATAAAGCACTCTACCTTCCAACAGTGACTATAGAGCGCCTACCAAACAACAGTCACTGTAAAGCACCTATCAAACAACTGTCACTATGGAGCACACACACAACAGTCACAATAGAGCAACTACCCAACAACAGTCACAATAAATCACCTACCCTAAATCAGTCAGTATAGGCCACTCTACAAAACAACAGTCACTATAGAGCACCCAAGCCAACAATAGTCACTATAGAGCACCAACAAACATCAGTCACTATAGAGCCCCCTTAACTACACCAGGCAATGTACAGCACCTACATAACAAGTCACTATTGTGCACCCTACCCAAAACAGTCAATATAGAGTAGCCTACGCAACCACAGCCACTATAGAGAACCCTACCAAACAAAAGCTCTACCCAACTATACAGCACGCTACCCAGCAACAGTCATTATAGAGCACTTTACACATCAGTCACTATACAGCACCCTACCGAAAAACACTAAACCTATAAAGAACATACCCAACAATTGTCACTATAGACCACCTAGGCAACAACAGTCAGTATAGAGCACCCAACAGAACAACAGTAACTATAAAGCACCAACTCAACAACAGTCATTACAGAGCACCTACTGAACAACAGTCACTATAGAGCATCCTACCAAGCAATGGTCACTATAGATCACCCTACACAACAACAGTCACTATACAGCACCATAGAAAACAAAAGTTACTATAGAACACCAACCCAGCAACAGTCAAAATAGAGCATCCTACACAAAAATGTCAGTATAGAGAACTCTACCTAGCAACTGTCAATACAGAGCACTCTTGTCAAAAAGAGTCACAATAGAGCACTCTTTTTAACAGCCATCACTGTAGAGCACCCTACCCAACAATAGTTACAATAGAGCACCTACTCCACAAAAGTCACTATAGAGCCCTCTACCCAACAACAGTCAATGTAGAGCACTTTTTTCAACAACAGTCACTATAGAGCACTCTACCCAACAACAGTCAGTATAGAGCACCCTACACAACAGCAGTCACAATAGAGCACTCCACCCAACAAGAGTCACTTTAGAGTACTATACCCAACAACAGTCACTATTCATCACTCCACCCAGCAGCAGTCAGTATGCAGCACCCCACACAGCAATAGTCAATATAGAGCACCCAACACATTTACTGTCACTATAGATCAACCTACTTAACAACAGACGCTCTAGAGCACCCAACAAACAGTAAATATAGAGCACCCTACTTAACAGCAGTCCCTACAGAGCTCCTTCCTCACAACAGTCACTATAGAGCACCTCCAAAACAACAGTCTCTATAGAGCATCTAACAAATAACAGTCACTATTGAGCATCTACCCAACAACATTTGCTATAGAGCACTCTAAAAAACAACAGTGGCTATAGACTACCACAACCAACAATTCACTATGTGCACCCTACCCAACAATCACTACTGATCACACACAACAATTGTCCCAATAGAGTAATCTACCCAGCAACAGTCAGTATAGAGCACCGCCCTGAACAATAATCACTATAGAGCACCCTACCCAGTAACAGTCCCTATGGAGCACCTACCCAAAACAGTCAGTGTAGATCACCCTACCAAACAAAAGTCACTCTGGAGCACCCTACCCAGCAACAGTCACTATAGAGCATTGTACCCAACAACCATCACTATTGTGCACTCCACCCATCAGCAGTCATTATAAAGCACACTACCCAACAGCTGTCAGTATAGAGCACCTAACCTGCAATAGTCACTATAGCACACCCTACCAAAACAATCACTATTTAGCACCCTACCCAACAATAGTCATTGTAGAGCACCTACCAAACAACACTCACTATAAAGCACCTACCCAACATGAGTTATTTTTGAGCCCTTCACAAAAAATTGTTACTAAAGAGAACTTTACCCAGTAACAGTCACTATAGAGCACCCTACTTAAGAAGAGTCACTGTAGAGCACCGTACCCAACAACAGTCACTATCTAGAGCACTCTACACAATAACAGTCACTATAGAGCACTCCACTCAACAACAGTCATTATAGAGCAACATACACAACATCAGACTCTATAGAGCATTTTTACCAAACAAGAGTCACTATAGAGCACCTACCCAACAAGAGTAACTATAAAGCACCCCACCCAACAACAGTCACCATAGATTATTTACCAAACACCAGTCACTATAGAGTACTCTAACCAGCACCAGTCAGTATAAAGAACACCACACATCAGCCGTCATTATAGAGCACCCTACCCAGCAACAGTCACTATACAGCACCACACTGACTAACAGTCAGTATAGAGCACTCTAATCAACAACAGACACTATAGATTATTCTTCTCATCATGAGTCACTATGGAGCACCTATGCAACAAGAGTCACTATAGAGCACCAACCCAATAGTAGTCACTAAAGAGCATCCTACGCAGCAGCAGTCACTGTAGAGCACTCTACCCAACAACAGTCTATAGAGCACTGTTCAGAAAACAGTCACTATAGAGCACGTGCCCAACAACAGTTTTGAGCACCCCACCAACAACAGTGATTATACAGCACCATCCCCAAAATAATCAGTATAGAGAACTCTACCCAGGAAGAATCACGTTAGAGAACCATACCAAAAAACAGTCAGTACACAGCACCCTACCGAGCAACAGTCACTGTAGAGCACCCTGACAACAAATGTCAGTATAGGGCACTACCCAGAAAAAGTCAGTATATTGCACCATACACAAAAGTCACTATAGAGAACCCTACAGAGCAGCAGTCACTATAAAGCACTATAAACCCCCAACAACAGTCACCTATAGAGCACTCTTCCCAACAACAGTCACTATAGAGCACTCTGAACAACAGCCACTTTAGTCTCCACCCACCAACCGTCACTTATAGAGCACTGTACCAAACAACTTTCATTATTGAGCACCCCACCATACCACAGTCACTATAGAACACCTAGCTAACAACCGCCACTATAGAGCACCCCACACAGCAACAGTCACTATAAAGCAACGTATTCAACATCAATCAGGATAGAGCACTCTACCCATCAACAGTCACTATAAATCACTTCACTCAACAGCCACTATAGAGCACACTACTTGGCAATAGTCACTATAGAACACCCTACCCAACAACAGTAATTAAAGACGACCCTACCAAAAAACAGTTAATATACAGCACTCTACACAGCAACAATGACTATAGAGCACCTTACGAAGCAACAGTCACCATAGAGCACTCTACCCATTATCAGTCACTATAGTGTACCCTACCCAGCTACAGAGACGACAGAGCACCCTACACAACAACAGTCAGTATAGAGCACTGCACCAAACAACAGTCACTATAGAGCGCCCTACCCAACAACAGTCACTATGGAGCACATACCCACCAATAATGGCTATACAGTACCTACCCAAAAACAGTCAGTATAGAGCACGCTACCCAACAGAATTCAATATAGAGGACCTACCCACTGAACAGTCACTGTAGAGCCCTCTACTCAGCAAAAGTCACTATAGAGGAATCTCCCAACAACAGTCACTATTAGAGCACCTTACACAAGAACAGTCACTATAGAGCACACAACCCAACAATCCTCACTAAACAGAACCTCTGCAACAACAGACACTATAGAGCACCAAACCAACAACAGTAACTATAGGGGACATACCCAACAACAGTGACTATAGAGCACTCTTTTCAATAACAGTCAGTACACAGCACCCTACCCAACGACAGTCAATATAGAGCACTTCACCCAACAGCAGATACACAGGCACACAACACCACACACACATTTCGCAGTGCAGACACCTCACACAGGCACACCACTCACCACAAACACAAACTGCACAATAGCCCACTTCACATAGATACACACCACTGACCACACTCACACTCCACACTGCACACACAACACACTGAAACACACCACATACAACAGAAACACACACAAACTACACAGTGCACACACCACAGAAACACACACCACTCATCATACACACACACTACACAGTGTACACACATTACACAGAAACACTCCACTCACCACACACACAATCCACAGTACAGACACCAAACACAGACATTAGACTTAACCTCACACACTACACAGGGTACTCCACTCCATTAGAAACACATCACCCACTGCACACAAAATCCATAGGGCAGACACTTCACACAGACACACAAAACTCACCACACACACTCCTCAGACACACCACTGTGCATATAGCTCACACAGACAGGCACCACTCATCACGCACACAATCCAAACTGCACACACCTCACACAGACACACACCACTCACGAAACACACACTCCACAGTGAAGACACCTCATGCATAAACACTACTGACCACACACACTACACAGTGAACACAAATATCAGAGACACACAGCATGCACCACACACTCCAAAAGCAGACACCACAATGCACACACATTACACAGACTAACACAAATCACCTGAAACTGTATCCACAATGCAGACACCACACACTGTTAAACACCAGTAACTACACACACCCAACACACACACTCAGTGCACACATTTTACAAAGACACAAACCACTCAATACACACACTCCACAGTGCACACACCTCACACATACACACAGCGCATACCATGCACAGAGACCCCACAGTGCACACACTTCACACAGACACACAGCACTCACCATACACACACCCCACAGTGCACACACCTCACACAGACACACACTACTCACTACACTCACACTTTAGAGTAAATACACCTCACACAAACACAAGACTGATCACACAGTATGAAGTAAACACACCTCACACAAATACATAACACTAACCACGCACACTCTCCAGAGTGTCAACACCTCACACAGGCACACGACTCACCAGAAGCTTACACTACAGTGTGTACACCTCACAAAGACACACAACACTGACCACACACACTTTACAGTACACAAACCTCACACAGAAACACACCATTTACCACACAAACACACAGAAGTTCACAGTGCACATACCTCGCAAAAACACACACCACTCAACATACACACACTACACAGTGCACACAGTGTACAGAGACAGACAATACTCACCAAACACACACTCCACAGTGCAGATATTAACAAAGACATACCACTCACTACACACACTAGACATTGAACTCACCTCACACACACACAGCACTCACTGCACACACACTCCAAAGTGCAGACACTACATACAGATACACACCACTCACAACAGAGACTCCACACACTCCACTGTGCATACACCTCACACCGGTACACACCAGTTAATACAGTTAACGCACACACTGCACATAACACATATTTTACAGAAACACACCATTTACCACAAGCACACACTTTACAGTGCACACACCTGACACAGACACACACCTCGGACCACACACACACTCCACATTGCACACACCACACACAGACACACACCACAAACCACAAAAACACACACTGCACTGTGCACACACCAACCAAAACAAACACAACTCACCATACACACACACTACACAGTGCACACATCACACACCAACAGACAATACTCACCAAACACACACTCCACAGGGCACACACCTAACACAGACATATGAATCACCACTCTACACAGTGCATTCACCTCACAAAGATACACACCAGTCATTGCACACACAATCCAAAGGTCAGACATTCCACACACACCCAACTTACCAGTCACTGCACACAGACTCCACTGTGCACACACCTCAAACAAACACACATTACTCAAAACACAAACACACACAAACTTCACAATGCACACACTTTACACAGACACACACCACTCAATACACAAACACACACACTACACTGTGCACACATCTAACCCGAACACACACCACTCACCATACACACACACCACACAGTGCACACACCTCACACAGACACACAAGATTCACCACATGCACAAACTCCTCAGTACATAAACATTACACAGAGACACACCACTCACCACACACACACTGTGCACATTGCAAAAATCTTACACAGATATGAGTCACTCACAGCACACACTCTTCACAGTGCACACACCTCACACATACACACATGACTCACTGCACACACACACTCCACTCTGCTAACACCTCACAGGGACAAACACCAATCAGCACACACACTGCACACACACTCCACTGTACACCCACCTCCTGCAGACACACAACAATTACCACGAACACAATCTCCATGGTGCACACACCTCACACAGACACATAACACGCAAAACACAGACTGTAGAATGCAGACACCTAGCGCAGACACACATCAGTTACCACTCACACTGCACACTCACACTCCACTGTACATACATATCACACAGACACACACCACTCATCACACACATATTACAGGGTGCACACACCTCACACAGAGACACACAAGTCTCTACACTCATTCCACAGTGCAGATCTCTCACTGTCACACACCAGTCACCACACACACTCCACACGCATACTGCACAGTGCACGCACATTAAACAAACACGCACCACTCACACAAACACCACTCACACATCAAACAGTGCACACAACTCACACAGTCACAACACTCCTCACACACATAACACTCCACAGTGCACACATTTCACAGAGACACACACCACTAAACAAACAGTGCACACTTCAAAAACTCACACAAACACAAAGCAGTCACCAGACACACTCTCCATAGTGCAAACATTTCACACACACACCACTCAGGACACACAATCTCCACATAGAAGAAACCTCATACAAACACACGATTGACCACACATATTACACAATAAATACATTTTACACAGACACACAATAATTATACATACACTCCACAGTGCAGACACCTCACAGAGGCACACCACTTACCGTAAACACACACTGCACAGTGAAAACACCTCACAAAGTTACACATGACTGACCACACACACACTCTACAGTGCGCGCACCACACGCAGACACAAACCACTATCCACACAAACACACAGACTTCACAGTGCACACACATCACACAAACACACACCACTCAACATACACACACTACACAGTGCACACACGTCACACAGACACACACCACTCACTAAACACAAAATCCACAGTGCAGACACTAAACACAGACATGCCACTTACCACACACACTACACTGTGCACTCTCAGCACACAGACCCACCCCACTCACCACACACACTCCCCACACATTCCACTGTGCATACACATTACACAGACACACACCATTTAAAACACACTTCACGCACAAACTCAAATAGCACAAACGTCACACAGACAAAAGTCAACAGACACTCTCCACATGCACGCACCTCACACAGACACAAACCACTCATCACACAGACAATCCACAGTGCTCACATCTTACACCTACACACAGCTCACCACACACACACCCTCTAGAGTGCACTCACTCTACACAGAGACACATCATGCACTCCACACACTCCACATGCAATACACAGTGGACATTCCTCAGACTTACTACACTCACCACACTCACACACACTCCAGGGTACACACACCTCACAGAGCCACATAGCACGCACCACACAAATTTCACACACACCACAAATCACACACATCACACAAACACCAATCACCTGACAGCTTATCCACAGTGCAGACAACACACTGTCACACAACAGTCACCACATACACTCAGCACACACTCAGTGCACACATTTTACACAAACACACACCACTCAGCACACACATTCCATATTGCCCACACCTCACACAAAGACACACTGTAGAACACACACAGTACACATTGCACAAACCTCACATAGACACACACAACATGCCATGCACAGAGACTCCACAGTGCACACACCTCACACAGAAACACAGCACTAACCATACACACACACTCCACAGGACTCACACCTGAAACAGACACACAATATTCACGACATGCACACTTTACCATAAAGACACCTCAGACACAAGGCTAATCACAAACACTACTCAGTAAACACACCTCACACAGGCACACGACTCACCAGAAGCATACATTGCACAGTGTACACACCTCAAAAAGACACCCAAAACTGACCAAACGCACACTCCTCAGTGCACACACCTCACAAACAAACACACCACTCATTACAAAAACAAACACAAACTGTACAGTGCACAAACCTCAAACAAACACATACCACTCACCATACACACACACTACACAGTGCACGCACCGCACACAGACAATATTCAAAAAACACACACTCCAAACTGCAGACATGTAACACAGAGATATGAATCACACCACACAGTACACAGTGCACTCACCTCATACAGACACACACCACTTTTCGCAAACAATTTAAAGTCCCAACACTCGACACACACACCACTCACCACACACACTCCACTGTGCACACACTTCACACAGACACACACCACTTAATACACCCACATAATGCACACGCTCCACATAGCGCACACATCACATGGACACAAAAGTCACCACACACACTCTCCACAGAGCACACAACTCACACAGACACACACCACTCATCATCCACAATCTCATCACACACAAACCCCACAGTGCTGCCATTTTGTAGTTTTTTCTATACTGACTGTTGTTGATTTTAGTGCTCTATAGTGATTGTTATTGGGTGGAGTTTTGTATAGGTGACTGTTGTTAAGTAAAGTGTTGTATAGTCACTGTTGTTTTGCAGAGTGCTTTATAGTGACTGTTGTTGGGTAGCGTGCTCTATAGTGACTGATTTTCGACAGGGTGCTCTTTAGTGACTCTTGTTGGCTAGGGTGTTCTATAGTGACTGTTGCTAGATAGAGTGTTTTATCGTGACTGTTGCTGGGTAAATTGCACTATATTCACTGTTGTATGGTAGGTGCTCTATAGTCACTATTTTTGGGTAGAGTGCTTTATAATGACTGTTGTTAGGTAGGTGCTCTTGAGTGACGGTTGTTAGCTAGGGTGCTCTATAGTGACGGCTGTTGATAGGGTGGCCTATAGTGACTGTTGTTCGATATGGTGCTCTATACTGACTGTTGTTGGGTAGGGTTCGTTATACTGACTGTTGTTGAATAGGGTGCTCTATAGTAACCATTGCCAGGTGGGGTGCAGTATAGTGAATGTTGAAGGACACAGTGCTCTATAGTGACTGTTTTTGAGTAGGTACTCGATAGGGACTGTTGCTAGGTTGAGGAATCTACAGTGACTGTTGTTGAGTGGGGGTCTCCAGATAAGGACTGTTATTGAGTAGGGTGCTCTATAGTGACTCTTGTTACGTAGAGTGTTCTATAGTGATGGATTTTGGTACAGAGGTCTATAGTGACTGTTGTTGGGTAGGTGTTCAATAGTGATTGTTTTTCTGTAAGTGCTCTATAGTGGCTGTTGTTAACTGGAGTACTCTATACTGACTGTTTTTGGGTATGGTACTCTATAGTTACTATTGTTGAATAGGTGCTATGTAGTGACTGTTTCTGGGAAGGGTGCTCTAAAGTGACTGTTTTTGGGTGAGGTGTTCATAGTGACTGTTTTTGGATGCAGTACTCTATAATAACTGTTGATGGATAGTGCTCTATACTGACTGTTGCTGGGTAGCATGCTCCCTAGTGACTGCTGTTTGGTAGGGTGCTCTATACTGACTGTTGTTGGGTAGGGTGCTCAATAGTGACTATAGTTTAAAGGTGCTCTTTAGTAAATATTTCTGGATAGGGTGCTATATAGTGACTGTTGTGGGGTGAAGTGATCTATAGTGACTTTTGCTGGGTAGAGTGCTCTATGTTGAATTTTGCTATGTGTGTTGTTGTATAGTGACTGATGATGGGTAGAGTGCTATATAGTGACTATTGTTCGGTAGGTGATCTATAGTGACTGTCGTTAAGTATAGTCCTCTGTAGTGACATTTGCTGTGTAGGTGCTCTATAGTAAATATTGTTGGGTAGGGTGCTCTATAGTGACTGTTGTTGGGTAGAGTGCTCTACAGTGATAACTTTTTGGTAGAATCTTCTATAGTGACTGTTGTTGCATAGATTTCTTTATAGTGACTTGATCGGTAGAGAGCTTTATAGCGACTGTTGTTGGGTATGGTATTCTATAGTGATTGGTGTTGGGTAAAGTGTTCTATAGTGACAATTGTTAGGCAGGTGTTCTATAGTGACTGTGGTTGGGTAGGTGCTCTATACTGACTTGTTTGGTAGGGTGCACTATAGTGACTTTTGATGATAGGGTGATCTATAGTGAATGTTGTGGCATAGGGTGCTCTGTAGTGACTGTTGCTAGATCTGGTGCTCCATAGTGACTGTTGCTAGGTGGGGTGCTGTAAAATGACTGTTGCTGGGTAGACTGCTCTATAATGCCTGTTGTTAGGTAGGTACTCTATTGTGGCTGTTGCTGGGGAGAGGGCTCTACAGTGACTCTTGTAGGGTAGGTGCTCTACCGTGACTGTTGCTCGATAGGGGCCTCAAGATAATGACTGTTATTGGGTAGGGTGCCCTATAGTGACTCATGTTGAGTACAGTGCTCTATAGAAACTGTTTTTGGGTAGAGGGTTCTATAGTGAATGTTGTTTGGTAGGTGCTTTATAATGAATGTTTTTTTGTAAGTGCTCTATAGTAACTGTTTTTGGGTTGAGTGCTCTCTAGTGAATGTTGTTGGGTAGGGTGCCCTATAGGGACATTTTCTAAGTAGGTTGCTCTAGAGCTACTGTTGTTGGGTAGCATGTTCTATAGTGACTGTTGCTACGTTGGGTGCTCTGTAGTGACTGTTGCTTGGGAGTGTGCTCTATTGTGACTGTTGCTGTGTAAGATGCCCTATAGTGACTGTTGTTTGGTAGGGTACTCTATAGTAACTATTGAATAGGTGCTCTGTGGTGACTGTTGCTGGGTAGGGTGCTCTATAGTGACTGTTGTTGCGTTGGGTGCTCATAGGGACAGTTGTTGTATGTGGTACTCTTTAGTAACTCTTGATTGGTAGAGTGCTCTATACTGAGTGTTGATAAGTAGGTGCTCTATAGTTACTGTTCTTACGTAGGTGATCTATAGTGACTTTTGCTAGGTAGGAGCTCTATAGTGACTGTTGTTTGGTAGGGTGGTCTATAGTGAGTGTTATGTGTATGATGCTTTAAACTGACTGTTATGTAGGATGCTCTAAACTCACTGTTGCAGGGTAGGGTGCTCTATGATGACTGTTGTTTGGTAGGTACTCTATACTGACTGTCAATTGGTGGGGTGATCTTAGTGACTTTTGTTGTGTAGGTTTCTCTATAGTGACTGTTGTTGGTAGGGTGATCTATAGAGACTCTTATGGCATAGGTTGTTGTACAGTTAGTGTGGTTGAGTTGAGTGATTTATAGTGACAATTGTGTAGAGGGCTCTATAGCGACTGTTGATGGGTAGGTGCTCTATCGTCAATGTTGTTGTGTAGGGTGCTCTATTCTGACTCCTTTGCATAGAGTAATTTATAGTAACTCTTGCTGGGTTGGGTGCTTTATAGTGACTGTTACTGGGTAGCGTGCTTAATAGTGACTTGTTGGATACAGTGTGCTATAGTGATTGTTGTTGCCTAGAGTGCTCTTTAATGACGGTTTTGGGTAGGTGCTCTATAGTAATTGTTTTTGGGTAGGTGCTTTATAATGACAGTTGTTGGGTAGGTTTTCCAATTGTGACACTTATAAGTTAGGTGCTCTATTGTGACACTTGTTGTCTGTATAGTGACTATTGCTAGGTGGAGTGCTGTATAGAGACAGTTGCTGCATAGAGTGATCTATAGTGACTTTTGTTGGGAAGGTAAACTATAATGACTCTTTCTGAGCAGAAAAGTCTACAGTGACTGTTGTTGGGTTGGTGCTCTACCATGACTGTTGCAGTGTAGGGTGCTCTAGATAATGACTGTCATTCGGTAGAGTGCATAGTTACTGTTTTTGTGTAGAGGGCACTATAGTGACTACTGTTGGGTAGGTGCTTTATAGTGACTGTTTTTTTGTAAGTACTCTATAGTGACTGTTGTGTGGAGTGCTCTATGGTGACTGTTGGGTAGGGAGCTCTTTAGTGATTGTTGCTTAGTAGGGTGATCTAGAGTGACTGTAGTTGGGAAGAGTGCTCTATAGTAACTGTTGCTAGGTAGCATGCTCTATAGTGACTTTTCTTGGGTACGGTGCTCTATAGTGACTGTTGTTTGGTCAGGTACTCTGTAGTGACTATGGTTGTATAGGTGCTCTGTAGTTCCTGTTGCTGAACAGGGTGCTGTATAGTGACTGTTGTGTGTGTTGCTCATACTGACTGTTGTTTGATGTAGTACCCTATAGTAACTGTTCTTGGGTAGAGTGCTCTATACTGAATGTTGGTGGGTAGGTCCTCCAAAGTAACTGGTGTTGGGTAGATGCTCTATACTGATTTATGCTGGGTAGGAGTTATATAGTTACTGTTGTTTCTTAGGGTGCTGTATAGTGACTGTTATTTGTAGGGTGCTCTATACTGACTTTTGTTAAGTAGGATGCTCTGTACTCACTGTTGCTGGTTACGGTGCTCGATGATGACTGTGGTTTTCTAGGTACTCTACACTGACTGTTGTTGGGTGCAGTGCTCTGTAGTTACTTTTCTTCAATAGGTTGCTCTATAGAGACTGTTATTGGGTAGAGTGCTCCATAGTGACTTTTGTTGCATTGGGTGTTCTATAGTGACTGTTATTGCATAGAGTACTTCATAGTTACTGTTGCTGGGTAGGGTGCTCTATGTTGACTGTTGCTGGGTACGGTTCTGTATAGTGACTCTTGTTGGGTATGGTGTTCTATAGTTATTGTTGGGTAGAGTGCTCTACAGTAACTGTTGTTAACAAGAGTGCTCTACAGTGACTATTGTTTGGTAAAGGGCCCTATAGTAACTGAGTGGAGTAGGTGCTCTATTGTGACTGTTGTTGGGTAGGTAGCTCTATACTGACATTTTTTGGGTAAGGTGATCTATAGTGACTGTTGTCGGGTAGGTGGTCTATAGTGACTGTTGCTGGGTGAAGTGCTCAATAGCGAATTCTTTTGGGTAAAGGGCGCAATAGGCGACTGTTTTTGGGTAATGTGTTAAATAGTGACTATTGTGTAGAGTGCTCTATATTAACAGTTGTTGGTTAGAGAGGTCTATAGTGACTGTTGTTGGGTAGGTTCTTTAGATTGACTGTTTTGGTGTAGGGTGCTCTATAGTAATTGCTGTTGGGTAGGTGCTCTATAGTGACTGTTTTGGGGTCAGATTCTCCATAGTGCCTTTTTTTGGTAGGTTAATCTATAGTGATCGTTTTTGTGTAGGATGCTCTATAGTGACTGTCTTTGTGTAGGGTGCTCTATTGTGTCTTTTGTTTGGTATGGTGCTCTATAATGACTGTTCCGGGCTAAAGTGCTTTATATTGACTGTTGATGGATAGTGTGCTCTATAGAGATTGTACTTGGGTAGAGTGCTCTATAGTGATTGTTGCTGGGTAAAGTGCTGTGTAATGACAGTTACTTGATACCGTGCTTTATAATGACTGCAGTTTGGTTGGGTGCTCTATACTGAAAGTTTCTCGGTAGAGTTGTCTCTAGTGATTATGTTTGATTTTGGTGCTGCCTAGTGACTGTTGTTCAGTAGACAACCCTATAGTAAAAGTTGTGACCTAGCTGCTCTATAGTGACTGTTGTTGTGTGGGTTCTCTATTGACTGTGGTTTTTTAGGTGCTATGTTGTAACTGTGGTTGGGTATGTGCTCTACAGTGACTGTTT
Source organism: Leontopithecus rosalia (assembly GCA_028533165.1). Taxonomy (NCBI): domain Eukaryota; kingdom Metazoa; phylum Chordata; class Mammalia; order Primates; family Cebidae; genus Leontopithecus; species Leontopithecus rosalia. Next base: position 24,545,355 of record CM052665.1, read on the forward strand.
CTGCATTGGGTGCTCTATATTGACTGTTGCTGAATAGTGTGCTTTATAGTGATTGTTGTTGGGTAGGGTGCTTTATGGTGACTTTTGTTGGGTAGGGTTCTCTGTAGTGACTGTTGCTGGATAGTGTGCTCTATAGTGACTGTTGTTTGAGTGGAGTGCTCCATACTGGCTTTTTCTGGGATGAGTTCTTTATAGTGATTGCTGTTTGGTATGTACTCTATACTGAGTGTTGCTGGGTGGGGTGCTCTATAGTGACTGTTGCTGTTTAGAGTGCTCTATAGTGACTGCTATTGAGTAAAGTGCTCCATAGTGACTGTTGTTGGGTAGGGTGCTCTATACTGACTGCTGTTGCATAGGTGGTTTATAATGACTGTTGTTCGTTAGAGTGCTCTATATTGACTGTTGTTGGGTAGGTTCTTTATAGCGACTTTGGTGGGTAGGGTGCTCCATATTGACTGTTGTTGGGTTGGGTAATCTGTAGTCACTGTTTTTCTTTAGAATGCTCTATAGTTACTATTGGGTAGAGTGCTCTGTACTGACTGATGTTGGGTAGGGTGCTCAATAGTGACTGCTATTGGACAGGGTGCTCTATATTGACTGTTGCTGGATACTGTGCTTTATAGTGACTGTTTTTTGGTTGGGTGCTCTATACAGAAAGTTCCTAGGGAGAGTGGTCTCTAGTGATTATGTTTGGATTTGGTGCTGCCTAGTGACTGCTGTTTGGTAGACAACTGTATAGTAAAAGTTGTAACCTGGTGCTCTATAGTGACTGTTGTTGTGTAGGTTCTCTATATTGACTGTGGTTTTGTAGGTGCTACATTGTATCTGTGGTTGGGTATGTGCTCTACAGTCAATGTTTCTGCATGGGGTCCTCTATATTGACTGTTGGTGGATAGTGTGCTATATAGTGATTGTTGTTGGGTAGGGTGCTTTATAGTGACTTTTGTTGTGTAGGGTTCTCTGTAGTGACTGTTGCTATATAGTGTGCTCTATAGTGACTGTTGTTGGGTGGAGTGCTCTATACTGGCTTTTCCTGGGATGAGTATTTATAGTGATTGTTGTTTGGTATGTACTCTATACTGAGTGTTGCTGGGTGGGGTGCTCTATAGTGACTGGTGCAGGGAAGGATGATCTGTAGTGACTGTTTTTGGACAGTGTACTTTATAGTGACTGTTACTGAACGGGGTGCACTGTGTTGACTGTTGCTGGGTAGAGTGCTCTATAGGGACTGTTGTTTGGTAGGTACTCTATAGTGAGTGCTGCTGGGTAGAGTGCTCTATAGGGACTGTTGTTTGGTAGGTACTCAATACTGATTGTTGTTGGTTGGGTTGCTCTATACTGACTGAGGTAAGGTTATGGTACTCTATTGTGACTGTTGTTGTGTTGGGGGCTCTGGATACTGACTGTTATATTGTAGGGTAATCTATACTGACACTTGTTGGGTAGAGTACTCTATAGTGAAACTTTTTGTGTAGAGTGCTCTATAGTCACTTTTTGGGTAGGTGCTTTATAGTGACTGTTGTTAGTTGTGGTGCTATAAAGTGACTGTTGTAGGGTAGCGTGCTCCATAGTGACTGTTGTTGGATAAGTGCTCTATAGTGACTGTTGCTGTGTGCGGTGCTCTAAAGTGACCCTTTTAGGATATTTTCTGTATAGTGACTGTCGTTGGTAAGTTGCTCTTAAATGACGATTGTTGTGTAGGTGCTCTATAATAACTGGTGCTGCATAGGGTGCTCTATAGAGGCTGTTGTTGGGTAGAGTGCTCTGTAGTGACTCTTGCTGTGTAGGGTGCACTACAGTAACTGCTGCTGGTGACTCTTTTTTGTTTGTGTGCTCTATAGTGACTGTTGTTTGTTAGGTGTCCAATAATGACTGTTGATGGGTAGGATTCTCTATAGTGACTGCTGTTGTGTAGAGTACTCTATTGTGACTGTTGCTGAATAGGATGCTCTATAGTAAGTATTTTTAGGTAGAGGGCTCTATACTGACTGTCATAATGTAGGGTGCTACAGAGTGACTGTTGTTGGGTAGGTGCTCTACAGTGACCGTTGTTTAGTTGGGTGCTCTGTAGTGACTGCTGTTTGGTAGAGTACTCTATAGGTGATGGTTGTTGTGTAAATTTCTCTATAGTGTCGGTTGTGTAGAATTCTCAATATTGGCTTTTGTTGTGTATGGTGCTCGTAGTGACTGTTTTTGGGTACAGTGTTCTATACTAACTGTTTTAGGGTAGAGTGCTCTATAGTGACTGTTGTTAGGAAGAGTGATCTACACTGCCTCTGTTGTGTAGGGTGCTCAATAGTGAGTTTCGTAGGGTGTGTGCTGTATACTTACTGTTGCTGAGTACCATGCTATATAGTGACTGGTTTTGGGTAGGTGCTGTATAGTGACTGTTGTTGGTTGGGAGCTCTAAACTTATAGTGGCTGTGTTAGTGTTCTTTAGTAATTGTTTCTGGGTAGCATGCTCTATAGTGACTGTTGTTTGGTAGGTGCTCTATCTGACTGTTGCTGGGTAGGGTGCACTATACTGACTGTTGTTCAGTAGAGTGCACTATAGATGGCTGTTGTTGGGTGTAGTGCTTTATAGTGGCTGTTGTTGTGTAGAGTGGTCTGTAGTGACTGTTGTTGAATAGAGTGCTGTATAGTGACTGTTGTTTGGTAGAGTGCTCCATAGGTAACTGTTTTTGGGTAAAGTGCTTTATAGTGACTGTTTTTGGGTAGGGTTCTCTATAGTGACTGTTGTTGGGTATGTTTCTATATAATGACTGTTGCTGGGTAGAGTTCTTTATAGTGACTCTGGTTGTTAGGGTGCTCTATAGTGACTGTTTTTGGTTACGGTGCTCTATAGTGACTGTTGCTGGGACAGGTACATTGTACTCACTGTTGTCATGTGGTGTTCTCCATAGTGACTCTTTCTGGGTAGAGTGCTCTACAGTGTATTTTGCTGGTAAGGTGCTGTATAGTGACTGTTGTTGGGTAGGTGGTCTATATTGGTTATTTCAGATATGGAGTTCCATAGTTACTGTTGTTAAATAGGGTGCTACCTAGTGATTGTTGCAGGGTAGAGTGCTCTATACTAACTGTTGTTGGGTGGGGTTCTCTATAGTGACTGTTGCAGGTAGAGTGCTATATAGAAACTGTTGCTGGTTAGGGTACTCTATAGTGATTGTTGTTTGGTAGCTGCTTTATAGTTACTGTTTCTGCCTAGGGTGCCTTATAGTGACTGTATTTGGGTAGGTGCTGAATAGTGACAATTGGTGGGTTTCTCTAAACTGATGATTGCTGGGTAGGTGCTCCATACTGATTGGGTGCTGTGTTGTGACTGCGTTTGGGTAGAATTCTCTATGATGACTATTGCTGGGTATGGTGCTCTACAGTGACTGTTGCTCAGTAGTGTGCTCTACAGTGACTCTGGTTGGTAGGGTGCTCTATAGTGACTGTTGTTGGCTAGGTGCTCTATGTTGGTAATTTTTGGGTAGGATGCTCTATACTCACTGTTGTTAAGTAGGATGCTCCGTAGTGACAGTTGCTTGCTAGGGTGCCCTATAATAACTGTTGTTGGGTGAAGTTCTCTATAGTGTCTGTTGCAGGTAGAGTGCTATATAGAGACTGTTGCTGGTTAGGGTACTCTATACTGATTGTTGTTGGGTAGCTGCTTTATAGTGACTGTTTCTGGGTAAGATGCCTAATTGTGAGTGTTTTGGGGTAGGTGCTGAATAGTGATGGTTTTTGGTTGGGTGCTCTAAACTGACGGTTGCTGCATAGGTGCTTTATACTGGTTGTTGCTGGGTAGGGTGTTCTATTGTGATGGGGGTTGGTTAGAGTTCTCTATAATGACCATTGCTGGGTATGGTTCTCTACAGTGGCTGTTGCTGTGTAGGGTGCTCTTTGATTACTACTGTTGGGTAAGTGCTCTAGAGAGACTTGTGGGGTGGGGTACTCTACATTGACTGTTGTTGGGTCGGTGCTCTATAGTGACTCTTGATGTGTAGAATACTCCATTGTAAATTTTGTTGGGTAGAGTGCTCTATACTGAGTCTGGCTAAGTACAATTCACTGTAGTGACTGTTGTTAAGGAGATACTCCACAGTGACAATTGTTGGGTAGATGCTCTGTAGTCACTGTTTTTCAGTAGAATGCCCTTTAAAGTCTGTTGTTGGGTTTGTTGCACTATAGTGACTGTTTTTAAATGGAGTTCTCTCTAGTGACTGTTGTTGGGTACAGTGCCCTACAGTGACTGTATTTGGGCAGGTGCTCTGCAGTGACTGTTGTTAGGTAGAGTACTACAAAGTACCTACACAAGAAAAAGAAACTAAACAGCACCCTACCCAACAACAGTCACTGTAGAACACGCTAAAAACAACAGTCACTCTAGAGCCCCCTACCAAGCAACATTCGCTATATAGCACACTACACAAGTCACTACAGACCACTCCACTCAACAACAGTCACTATAGAACACCCTACCAAACAACAGTCACGATATAGAGCACTCTACCCAACAACAGTCACCCTAGATCCCCACACACAGCAAACGTCAGTATTGAGCACCCAACAAAAAACACACACTATGGAGCACTGTACCAAACAACATTCCCTGTAGCGCACCCTATGGCAACAGCAGTTAGTATAGAACACACTAACCAACAACAGTCAATATCGATCACCTACCCCAGAACAGTCAGCATTGGTCACCTACCCAACAACAGTCACAGTAGAGCAAGGTACCAAATCACAGTCACTATAGATCACCTACAGAACAACAGTCACTATAGAGCAAGCTACACAAATAATCACTGTAGAGCACTCTCCTTAACAACAGACATTATAGAGCACTCTACAGAGCAGTCTCTATAGAGCACTGCACCAAACAACAGTCACTTATAGATCACTCTATCCAACAAGAGTCAGCATAGAGCACCCAACACAAAAACAGTCACTACAGAGCACCTTACTCAGCAACAGTCACTACAAAGCACCTAATGAACAATAGTCCCTATAGAGCACCCTACCAACAATAGTCACCATAGAGCACCCTTCAGAACAACAGTAACTATAGATCACGCAACCAAGCAACAGTCTATATAGAGTTCTCTACCTAAAAACAGTCACTATAGAGAACGTACCCACCAATATATGGCGTCAACCCAACAACAATCACGATAGAGAACTGTACCCAACAACAGTCACTATAGAGCACTGTACTTATTAACAGTCACCATACAGCACTGCATTTAGCAACAGTCAGTATAGAGCACCACACCCAAAAACAGTCACTATAGAGCACTGTACACAGCAACAGTCACTAAAGAGCACCTATTCAACAATAGTCACTATAGAGCACCATACCCAACAAGTGTCACTATAGAGCAATCTCCCAACAGCAGCATGCTACCCAGCAAAAGTATGTATAGAGCACCCTGTGCAGCAACAGTCACTATAAAGCACCCTTTTCAATAATAGTCACTCTAGAACTCCCTATCCACCAACAGTCTTTATAGTGTACCCTACCCTACAACAGTCACTATACATTATTCCACCCAACAACAGTCACTATAGAGCAAGAACCCAACAACTGTCACTATAGATTACCTACCCAACAACAGTCATTTGAGAGCTCTCTACCCAAAAACAGTCACTATAGTGCACTCTACCCAACAACACTAGCTATAGAACACCCAACGTAGAACAGTCACTATAGAGCACTCTGCCCAAAAAAAGTCAGGATAGAGCACCTTTCCCAAAAACACTCACTTTAGAGCACCCTCCACAACAACAGTCACTATCAAGCACTCTGCCAACACCAGTCACCATAGATCACCCTACCTAAAAACAGTCACTATAGAGCACCTGCCCCACAACCGACACTCTATAGCACTTACCCAAGAACTTTCAGGATAGAGCACCTACCCAACAAGAGTGAAGATAGAGCACCTACCCAACAACAATTAATATTGAGGACTCTAACCATCAGAACTCACTATAGAGCACTGTACCCAAAAAAGTCACTACAGAGCAACCTACCAAACAACTGTAACTATAGAGCACCGACCCAACAACAATCAATATAGAGCATCTACCCAAAAACAGTCACTATAGAGCACTCTACCAAACAACAATCCCTATCGAACACCACACCCAACAACAGTCACTAAAAAGCACACTATTCAACAACAGTCACTGTAGAACACCCCACGAAAAACAGTCACTACGGAGCACTCTACCTAAAACAGTCACTATAAAACACCGTAGTGAACAAAATTCACTATAGACCACTTTACGCAACAACAGTCACTATAAAGTACCTACCAAACTGTCACTATAGAGCACTTTCCCCAGCAACAGTCAGTATAGAGCATTTAACCCAGCAACACTCACTATGTAGAACCCTACCCGGCAACAGTCAGTATAGAGCACCATACAAAGAATACTCACTATAGAGCACCCTACCCAAAAACAGTCACTATAGAGCTTCAACCAAAAAAGAGTCACTATAGGGAACCTACTTAACAACACTCACTATGGAGCACCTACCCATCAACAGTCACTATAAAACCCTCTACTTAAAACCAGTCACTATAGAGCACTCTATCCAGCAAGAGTCACTATAGAGTACCGTACCCAACACTATTACAATAGAGCTTGCTACACAGCAACAGTCAGTATAGAGCACCTATCCAACAACAGTCACTGTAGAGCACCTTACACAACAGTCACTATAAAGCATGATATTCAACAACAATCTCTATAAAGCACCTACTCAACAACAGTTTGTTTCCAGAGCACTCTACCCAACAACCGTCACTATTGAGCACCCCACCAAGCAATCGTTACTATTGGGCACCCCACCGAATAATAGACACTGTAGAGCACTCCACCCAACAAAATTCACTTTAGCGCACCCTCCCAAACAGCAGTTAATATAGAGCACATTAAAAAACAACAGTCACTATACAGCAGATACCCTACAAAAGTCATGATAGAGCACCTACAAAAGAACAGTCAGTATATGGCACCTACCAAACAATAGTCACTACAAAGCACTCTACCCAACAACAGTCATTTTAGCGCACCCTACCCAAAAACAGTCACTGTAGAGCACTCCACACCACAACAGTCACTATAGAGCACCCTAACCAACAACAGTCTCTAAGAGAACCCTACCAAAAAACAGTCACTATAAAGAACCCTTCAAACAGCAGTCACTATATGGCACCCTACCTAACAACAGTCAGTATAGAGCACCTTCCCACATCAGACACTGTACAGGACCCCACACAAAAAGAGTCAATACAAAGTACCTACCCAAGAACAGTCACTATAGAGCACTTTACCTAAAAATAATCACTATAGAGCACCTACAGAAAAAGAGTAACTATAGAGGTCTCTACCCAACAACAGTCACTATATAGCAACATACCAAAAATCACTCACTATCATGCACCTACCAAACAACAATCACTATAGAGCACCAACACAACAACAGTCACTATAGAGCACTCTACCAGACAACAATCACTTTACAACACCATACCCTACAACAGTCACTGTAGAGCACACTGTTCAACAAATGTCACTATACAGCACCTACCCATCAGCAGTCAATATACACCTTTCTACCCAAAAAGAGTCAATATAAAGCAATCTTCTTAGCAACAGTCACTATAGAGCACTCTACCCAACAACAGTCACTATAGAACGCCCTATCCAACAACAGTCATTTTAGAGCACACTATTCAACAAATGTCACTATAGAGCACCTACCCATAAGCATTCACTCTACACCTGTCTACCCAACAAGATTCAGTATAGAGCACTCTTTCCAGCAACCATTATTGTAGAGCACACAATACAAGCATGGTCATTACAAAGCACCTTACACAACAACAGTATGTACAAAGCACCTATTCGACAATAGGCACTGTAGAGATCCCTACACAACAACATTTAGTATAGACACCCTACCCACCAACAGTCACTATAGGGCACTCTACCCGTCAACAGTCACTGTAGACCACCCCAAGCAAAAACATTCAGTATAAAGCACCCTACCCAGCAACAGTTAATAAAGAACATCTGTTCAACAATAGTCAGTATACAGCTCCCTACTCAACAAAAGTCAATATAGAGCACACTATGCAGCCACAGTCATTATGGAGCACTCTAAATAACAACAGTAACTCTAGAGCATCCTATGCAGCAACAGTCACTATAGAGTTCCTTAGCCAACAAAAATCGCTATATAGCATTCCACCGAACAACAGTAATTATAAAGCACCCACCCAGTGGTCACTGTAGATAACCCACCGAACAACAGTCACTTTAAAGACCTCTACCCAACAACAGTCACTATAGTGCCCTGTAGTCAACAGCAGTCAGTATAGAGCACTGTAGTCAAAAACAGTCATTATAGAGCACTCTACCCAACAACAGTCACTGTAGAACACCCTGCACAAAAACAGTCACTAAAAAGTACTCTACCCACCAACAGTCACTATAGAGTACCAACCCAAACACAGTCACTCTACAGAACTCTACTCAACAACTGTCACTATAGAGCAACATACTAAAAAGTATTCACTATAGAGCACCTACCAAACAACAATCACTATAGAACGCCTACCCAACCACAGTCAGAATTGAGTACTCTACCAAACCACTATTACTATAGAACACTGTTCCTAACAACAGTCACTGTAGAGCACACTATTCAACAAATGTCACTATAGAGCACCTACCCATCAGCAGGCATTATACAGCCCTCTACACAACAAGAGTCACTATAGAGCACTCTTCCCAGCAACAGTCACTATGGAGCATTCTAACCAACAGGAGTCAACATAGAGCCCTCTACTCAGCAACAGTCTTTATTGAGCACCCCACCCAACAACAGACACTATAGAGCACTCTACCTTACAACATTCACTATAGGACACCCTGCACTACAGCAGTTACTATAGAAAACTCTAACCAACAACGGTCACTATATAGCACCTACCCAACACAACAGACACTATAGAGCAGCTACCAAACAACAGGCACAATAAAGCAATGGACCTAGCCACAGTCAGTATTGGGCACCCTACCCAATAACAGTCACTATAGAGCACTCTACCCGAAAACAGTCACTGTAGAATATCCTACCCAAAAACAGTCACTATCGAGTACTCATTCCAACAGCAGTCACTATAGAGCATCCTACCCAACAACAGTAACTATAAAGCACTTCACACAACAAAAGTCACTATAAAGGACCCTACCCTACAGCAGTCATTATGGAGCACCCTACACAACAACAGTCACTACACAGCATCCTACCTAACACTTAGTATAGAGAACCTGCCCAACAACAGACATTATAGAGAACTTCATCCAACAAATGTCACTATAGAGCACTGTACCTAACAAGACTCACTATAGAGCAACCTACCCAAAACCAGTCCCTCTAGAGCACATGCCCAAGAACAATCACTATAGAGCACCTACCCAACAATAGTCACTTTAGAGCAGTCTACCCAACAACAATAACTATAGAACACCATACCCAAAAGTCAGTAAAGAGCACACTATTCAACAACATTTACTATAGAGCACCTACTCCTCAACACTCACTCTGGAGCCCTCTATCCAAGAGTCACCATAGAGCACTCTACCCAGCAACAGTCAGTATTGAGCACCCCACCCAACAACAGACACTATAGAGCACTCTACCCAATAACATTCACTATAATGCACCCTACACTATGGCAGTTGCTATAGCGAACTCTAACCAACAACTATTTGTGTGGAGCAGAAACTCCACACAACAGACACTATAGAGCACCTTTCTAACAACAGACACAGTAAAGCAATGCACCCAGCAACAGTCAGTATTGAGCACCCCACCCAACCACAGACGCTATATAGCACTCCACTTAACAACATTCACTATATTGAACCCTACCCAACAGCAGTTACTATGGAGCAGTGTAAGCAACATTACTATAGAGCACCTACACAACAATAGTGAGTATAAAGCACCTACCCAACAAAAGTCAGTTTAGGGCACCTACACAACAACAGTCACTATGGAGCACTCTACCCATCAACAGTCACAATAGAGCACCATACGCAACAACAGTCACTATACATTACCTACTGAACAAATGTCAATATAGAGCAAGCTATGCAACAAACCACTTTAGAGCACTCTAAACAGCAACAGTCACTATAAAGCACTCTACTCAAGATCAGTCAGTATAGATCACACTATCAGAGTCACTGTAGAGCACCCAACACTATAACAGTCAGTATCTGGAGAATTCTAACTGACAACAGTCACTATAGAGAATCCAACACCACAGCAGTAACTATGGAGCCTTCCACCCAATAACAGTCGTTATATAGTTTCCTACCAAACAACAATCACTACAGAGCATCTACCCAACAACCGTCAATGAAGAGCACTCTACCCAACAACAGTCAATATAGAGAACCCCACACAACAACAGTCACTGTAGAATACCCGATCCAAAAACAGTCACTATAGAGCACTCTGCCTGACAAGTCACTATAGAGCACCTGCCCAACAACAGACTCTATAGAACACCTACCCAAAACAGTCACAATAGAGAACTCTAACCAACAACATTCACTATAGAGCACTGTACCCAACAAGAGTCAATATACAGCAATCAACCCAACAACAGTCACTATAGGGATGCTATTCAACAACATTCATTATATAGCACTCCACCCAACAACAATCAGTATAAAACACTGTACTCAACAACAGTCACTGTAGAGCCCACTATTCAACAACAGTCACTATAGAGGACCTACGGCTCAACAGTCACTGTGGAGCTTTCTACCCAACAAGAGTCACCATGGAGCAGTCTACACAGCAAGAGTCACTCTAGAGCACTTTACCCAGCAACAGTCACTATAAAGCACCCTAACCAGCAACAGTCACTATAGACCACTCTATACAACAGTCACTAAGAAGTACCCTATGTAACAACAGTCACTAAAGAGCACCCTACCCAACAACAGTCACTATAGAGCCCTTTATCCAACAATGGTCACTATATCGCACCTACCAAAGGACAGTTACTTTATAGCCCTTTACTCAACAACAGTCCCTATAAAGCACCCTGCTTAGCAACAGTCAATGTAGAGCACTAGAACCAACCAACAGTCGCTATAGAGCACCTGCCCAACAACAGTCACAACAGAGCACCTCATCCAGAAAATGTCACTGTAGTGCACCTACCCAGAACAGTCACTATGGAGCAATCTTTTTAGCAACAGTCACTATAAAGCATGCCACCATAAAACATTTACTGTAGAGCACCCTACCCAAAAACAGTCACGATAGAGAACCCTAACCAAAAACAGTCACTATAGAGCACCCTACCCAGCAGCAGTCACTATCGGACACCCTACCCAGCATCAGTCATCTTTTAGCACCCTACCCAAAACAGTCCCTGTAGAGCACTCCACCCAACAACAGTTACTATAGGGCACTTTACCCAAAAACAATCACTATAAAGTACCCTACCCAACAATAGTAACTATAGATCACAAACCCAACAACAGTCACCATAGAACTCTGTACCCAATAACAGTGACTAGACAGCACTCTATCCAAGAACAGTCACTAGAGAGCATTCTATTTCACAATAGTCATTATAGAATACTCTACCCAGCACTAACTATAGAACAACCTACCCAACAACAGTCATTATAGAGCACCTACACAACAAGAGTAACTATAGAGCATGCTACCTAACATCAGTTACTATTCAACACCCAACCAAACAACAGACATTATAGAGCACACTACTTAACAACAGTCTCAACAACAGTCTCTATACAGCACCTTACTAACAACAGTCACTATAGAACACCCTATCTTACAGCAATCTCTAGAGAGCACTCAACACAACAGTCACTGTAGAGAACGCCACACCACAATAGCCACTTATAAAGCAGTCTACCATACAACAGTCACTATAGAGCACCCCAATTAACAACAGTGACTATATAGCACTGTACCCAACAACAGTCACTATACAACAACACAACAAACAAAAATCACTATATAGCACTCTACCAAAAAGAGTAACTATAGAGCACCTAAACAACAAGAATCATTATAGAGTACTCTACCTGAAAACAGTCGCTATAGGGTACTATACCAAAGAAAAGTCACTATAGAGCACTCTACCAAAAAAACAGCCATTATAGACCACCATACCCAATAACAGACACTATAGAGCACTCCACCCAATAACAAACACTGTAGACCACCCTGCACAACAACAATCACTATAGATAACCCAACACAACAACAGTCCCTATAGAGGACCCTACCCAACAACAGTCACTATAGAGCACCCAACCCAACAATAGTCACTATAGAGTACCTACTAAACAACAGTCACTATAGAGCACCCTACTTAGCAGCAGTCACTATAGGGGACTCTACCCAACAACAGTCACTATAGAGCATTCTACCCAACAAGATTCACTACAGATTAATTACTCAACAACAGTCATTATACAGCAAACTACCCAACTACAGTCACCATAGAGAACCTACCTAACGACAGTTGCCAGAGCACTCTACCCAATAACAGTCTCTATAAAGCACCATACCCAACAAGAGTCACTATATAGCACCCTTTCTAACAACAGTCACTATACAGCACCCCACCCAACAACAGTCACCTATACAGAACTCTACTTAATTGCAGTCACTATAGAGCACCCCTCCCAACCACAGTCACTATAAAGCACCCTACCAAACAGTAGTCCGTATAGTGCACCTGCCCAACAACATTCGCTCTAGAGAACCCTACTTATCAACAGTTACTGTAGAGTACCTACCCATCAACAATCACTATAGAGCACTCTACCCAACAACTCTCCTTATAGAGCTTTCTGCCCAACAAAAGTCACTGTAAAGAACCCTACGCAAGAACAGTCAGAATAAAGCACCCTACCCAACAACAGTGGCTGTACAGCTCTCCACCCAACAATAGTCAGTTATAGAGCAATCTTCCCAACCAAAATCACGATAGAGCACCCCACCCGACATCAGTCACTATAGAGAACCTATACAGCAACAGTCACTATAGAACACCCTACCCAAAACAATCAGTTTAAAGCACACTAAATTGCAAAAGTCACTATAGAGCACCCAAACGAAATAATCACTATAGAGCACTCTACCCAACACGAGTCACTACAGAGCACTCTAAACATCAAAAGACAGTATAGAGCACCTACAAAACAACAGTCACTATAGATCCCTCTGCCCAACAAAAGTCACTATAGAGCACGCTACCCAACAACAGTCTCTATACAGCACCTGCACAAGAACAACTATTATAAAGGACCTATCCAACAAGAGTCACTATAGAGCCCTTTAATCAAAAACAGTCACTATATAGTACTCTTCCCGACAACAATAGAGACCAGCCTTTCCAACAACAGTCACTGTAAAGTCCACTACCCAACAACAATGACTATACAGCATCCTACCCTACAACAGTCAGTATAGAGCACCTACCCAACAACACTCACTAAAGACCACCCTATCCAACACCAGTCACAATCAAGCCTAATACCTAGCAATAGTCACTATAGAGCACCTACACAACAACAGTCACTATAGAGCACCCTACATAACAACAGTCACTATCTAGAGCACTTTAAGCTTCAACATTTCCTATAGAGCATCCCAGTCAGTAACAGTCAGTATAAAGCACATTACACATCAACAGTCACTATAGATCATTCTACCCAACAACAGTCACTATAAAGCACCCAAACGAACAGCAGTCACTGTAGAACACCCTACCCAACAACAGTTTCTATATATCTCCCTACCGAACCAAAGTCACTGTAGAGCATTCTACCGAAAAACAGGCACTATACAGCACACCACTCAACAATCTCTACAGAGCACACTACCCAACAACAGTCACTATAGAGCACCCTACCCATCAACAGTCACTACTTAGAGCACTGTACGCAAGAGTCAGTACAGAGAACCATACTCAGGAACACTCAGTATCTAGAGCACTCTACCCAACAACATGCACTATAGAGAACACCCCCAGCAGCAGTAATTATAGAGCACCCCACTTAACAACAGTCACTATAGAGTACTCTACCCAATAAGTCACCAAAGAGCCATCTACACCAAAACAGTCACTATGGAGAACCCTACCCATCAACCGTCACTACAGAGCACTCCACCCAACAACAGTCACTGTAGAGGAACTACACATCAGTCATTATAGAGCACTCTACCCAACAACAGTCACTATAGAACACACTACCCAACAACAGCCATGATAGATTACCTATGCACCAACAGTCACTATAGAGCACTCTACCCAACAAGAGATACTATAGATCACCCTACCCCTAAATAGTCAATATAGAGTACCCTACCCAAAAACAGTCACTATAGAGAATCTAACAAACAAACGTTGTTATACAGCACCCTACCCAACAACAGTCACTATAGAGCATTCTACACAACAGTCACTATACAGAACTTTCCCCAACAACAGTCGCATATAGAGCACTCCACCCCTCAAGAGTCATTGTAGAGCACCCCAAACCCAGAACAGTCACTGTATAGCACCTAATTATAAAACAGTCACTATACAGCACTCTACCCATCAACAGTTACTATAGAACACCATACCCAAAAACAGTCACTACAGAGCCCCTAACCTAACAACTGTCAATATAGAGCACCAACCCAATATCAGTCACTATGGAGCACCCTACCCAACTACAGTCACTAAATATGACTCTACCCAACAGTAGTTACTATAGAACACTTTACACAACAGTCACTATGGAGAACTCCACCCTACCACAGTCACCTATAGAGCACTCTAACCAACAAGTCATTATAAAGCACAACAACCAAGAACAGTCACTATAGACCACCTATCAAACAACAGTTACTATAGAGCCCCATACTGAGCAAACGTCACTATAGAGCACCTGCCCAACAACCATCACTATGGAGTACTCTACCCTGTAAGAGTCACCATAAAGCACCCCACCTAAATATAGTCACTGTAGAACACGCTATTCAGCAACAGTTGCTATAGAGCACCTACCTAACAAACGTCACTATAAATCACCCTATGCAACAACAGTAACTATAGAGCTCCCTACCCAGCAAAAGTCACTGTAGAGCACCCTACTGAAAAGCCCAACTATTGTGTACGGTACGTAATACTGACTGTTATTTGATAGGGTACTCTATAGTGACTGTTGTTGGTTGTGGTGCCCTATAGTGACTGATGTTTGTTAGAGTGCTACTTAGAGACTGTTATTGGGTAGGGAGAATTATAGTGACCATTTGAGTAGCGTGCTCTATAGTGACTGCTTCTAAGTAGGGTGCTATTTAGTGACTGTTGTTTGGTAGGGTGCTCTACAGTGCTCTATAGTGAATGTTGTTTGATAAGGACCTTTATAATGACTGTTGTTGGGTAGGTGCCCTATGGTGACTGTTGTTGGGTTGGGTGATCTATAGTTTCAGTTGTGGGGTAGGGTGCTCTATAGTCACCTTTGCTGTGTAGGATAATTTATACTGACTTTTGCTGGGTAGAATGCACTATAGTTACTGTTGTTTGGTGCAGTGCTGTATACTGACTGTTGCTGAGTTGGGTAGTATATAGGACTCGTGTTGCATTGTGTGCTCTAGATAGTGACTGTTGTTTTGTAGGGTGCTCTATAGTGACTGTTGTTAAGTAGTGTGCTCTATAGTGACTCTTTTTGGGTAGAGTGCTCTATAGTGAAGGTTGGGTAGGTGATTTATAGTGACAGTTGTTCAGTAGGTACCATTTTGTGACTGTTGAGTAGGTGCTTTATACTGACTTTTGTTTTGTAGGTGCTTCATATTTACTGTTGTTCGGTAGAATGCTCTATGGTGACTGTAGATGGTAGGGTGATCTATAGTTAATGTTTGTTAGGGTGATCTATAGTGATTGTTGCTAAGTACAGTGCTCCATAGTGACTGTTGCCAAGTGGGTTGCTCTATAATAATTGTTGTTGGGTGGAGTGCTCTACATATAGTGACTGTTGTGTAACATGCTTTGTAGTGAATTTGTTGGGTAGATGCTCTATAATGATTCTTGTAGTGTAGTTTCTCTATAGTGTCTATTGTTGAGAAGAGGACTCTCTAGTGTCTGTTGATAGAAAGAGTGGTCTATAGTGACTGTTGTTGGGTAGAGTGCTCCATAGTGACTGTTTTTGGATCAAGGGCTCTATTTTGACTGTTGTTGAGTGGAGTGCTCTATAGTGACCGTTGTTGAATACAGGGCTCTATAGTGACTGTTTTTGAGTGGGGTTTCTGTAGCTACTGTTGTTTGGTAGGGTGCTCTAGAGTGACTGTTGCTGGGTAGGTGCTCTATAGTGAGTGTTATTGGGTGGGGTGCTCAATAGTGACTGTTGTTTAGTAGGTGCTCCATACGAACTGTTTTTGGGTAGGGAGCTCTTTAGTAACTGTTGTTGGGTGCAGTGCTCTATAGTGACTGTTACTCTGCAGTTTTTTCTATAGTGAGTGTTGTTGAGTAGGTGCTTTTTAGTGACCATTGTTGGGTGGAGTGCTTTTTAGTGACAGTTATTGGTAGGGTACTTTATAGTGACTTTGTGACCTTTGTTCACTGTCCTGTGTGTGGTCAGAAGTGTTTCTGTATGAGATGTCCTCACTGTAAAGTGTGTTTGTCTTGAGTGGTGTGTGTCTGTGTATGGTGTTTGCACTGTGGAATGTGTGTGTGTTCATAGGTATGTTTCTGTGTCATGTGTGTTTACTGTGGGGTATGAGTGTGGTGAGTGGTGTGTCTGTGTGTGTTGTGTGCACTGTGGAATGTGTGACGAGTGTTCTATGTCTCTGTTATGTATGTTCACTGTGTAGTGGGTGTGGTCATTATTTTTTTCTGTTTGAGGTGTCTGCACGGTGTAGGGTGTGTGTCTTGAGTGGTGTCTGTCTGTGTGATATGTGCACACTGTGGAGTGTGTGTGGTGAATGATGTGTGTCGTTGTGAGGTGTTTACGCTGTGTAGTATGTGTGTCTGGAGAGTTGTGTGTGTCTGTGTGAGTTACGTTCACTGTGGAGTGTTTGTATGGTGAGTGTTGTGTTTTTGTATAAGGTCTGTGCATGGGGGAATGGGAGTGGTGAGTCGTTTGTGTCTGTGTAAAATGTGTGCACTGAGTGAGTGCGTTGATTGTGTTTGGTGACTGGGGTGTGGCAGACTGAGGTGCCTGCATCATGATATGGTGTGAGGTGATTGGTGTGTGTCTGTGTAATTTGTGTGCATTGTGGGGTTTATGTGCGGAATTTTTGTGATGCATACTGTTTGTCTCTGAGAGGTGAGTGTTTTTAAGTTTCTGTATGATGAGTGGTGTGTGTCTAACGTATGTTCACTGTGAATTCTGTGTGGAGTTCGTGAACTGCGTGGTGAGCGTCTGTTTGAGGTGTGTGCACTGTGAAGGGTGTGTGTGTGGTAAGTGGTTTGTGTGAGGTGTGTGTACTGTGGAGTTTGTGTGTGAGGAGAGCTGTGTGTCTGAATGAGGTGTGTGCACTTTGGAGAGTGTGTGCGTGGTGAGTTTTGTTTCTGTGTAATGTGTGTGCAATGGGGAGTGTGTGCATTAAGTGTGTTTTTGAGTGTTGTGTGTCTGTGTGAAATGTGTGAACAGTTGAGTGTGTGTGGAGTGTGTGTGGTGAGTGGTGTGTGTCTGATTGTAGTCTCTGCACTTTTGATTGTGTGTGCAGTGAGTGGTGTGTGCCTGTAAAGGGAGTGCACTGTGTAGTGTTTGCAGTTAGTGGTATGTCTGTGTTAGTTGTCTGCACACTGCAGCGTGTGTTTGGTGAGCATTGTTTGTCTGTGTGGTGTATACACTCTGTAGTGTGTGTGTATGGTGAGTTGTTTGTGTTTGCATAAGGTTTGTGCACTGTGCAGTGTGTGTGTTTGTGTGGTGAGGTATGATTCTGTGTAAGTGTGTGCACAGAGGAGTGTTGAATGGTCAGTGGTGTGTGTTTTTGTAAAGTGTGGGCACTGTGAATTGTGTGTTTCTGGTGAGTCATGTGCCTCTTTGAATTTTGTCTGATGTATATCTGATGTATGTTCACTGTGTATTTTGTGTGGAGTGTATGGAGTTTGTGGTGGGGCTCTGCGTAAGATGTTCACCGTGGAGTGTGTTCTTGTGGTGAGTTGTGTGTATGTGTGAGGTGTGTGCACTGTGGAGTTTGTGTGTGATTAGTGGGGTATGTATGTGTGAGTTGTGTGCACTGTGGAGAGAGTGTGTGTGTTGAGTTTTGTGTCAGTGTGAGGTTTGTACTATGTGGAGTGTGGGTGTGAATTGTGTTTATTAAGTGCTGTGTGTCTGTGTGAGGTGTATGCACAGTGGAGTGTGTGGGGGGTCTGTGGTGAGTGGTGTGTGTCTGTGTGGAGTGTTTGCACTTTGGATTTTGTGTGCAGTTGGTGGTTCATGTCTGAGTGAGGTGAGTGCACTGTGTAGTTTGGTAAGTGGTATATCTGTGTTTGTTATCTGCACTGTTTATTGTGTGTCTGGTGAGTGGTGTGTGTCTGTGTGAGGTTTGTGCACTGTGTAGTGTGTGTGTATGGTGAGTGGTTTGAGTTTGAGTGAGGTGTGTGCACAGTGCATTTCCTGAGTTTGTGTGGTGAGTGCTGTGTGTCTGTGTGAGAGAGTGTGTGTGGTCAGTGTTGTGTGTCTTTCTAATGTGTGTTCACTGTACAGTGTGTGTTTGTGGTGAGGGGAGTGTTTTTGTGAGGTGTGTGCACTATGGACTGAATGTATAGTGACTGCTGTGTGAATGTGAGGTGTGTGTAGTGTGAGAGGTGTATCTCAGTGAAATGTGCACATTGTGAAGTAAAATGTGAGTGGTGAGCAGGGTGTCTGGGTGAGTTGTGTGCATTCTTTAATGTGTGAATGGTGTGTGTCTGTGGAAGTTGTGTGCACTGTAAAGTATGTATGTGAAGTATGTATGGTTACTGGTGTGTGTCTGTGTGAGGTGTCTGCACTGCAAAGTGTGTGTGTTGTGTGTGGTATGTGTCTGTAAAGTGAGTGCACTGTGTAGTGTTTGTGAAGATTGGTATGTCCGTGTTAGGTGTCTGCACACAGCAGTGTGTTTTAGGTGAGTATTGTCTGTGTGTGGTGTATACACCGTGCAGTGTGTGTGTTTGTGTGGTGAGTGGTATGTTTCTGTGTCAGGTGTGTGCACAGAGGAATATGTGCGTGGTCAGTGGTGTGTGTCTTTTGAGATGTGGGCACTGTGAAGTGTGGATTTCTGGTGAATTATGTGCCTCTGTGAGGTTTCTGCACTGCGGAGTGGGGTGACTGTTGTGTGTCTTTGTGAGGTGTGTTTACTATGTAGTGTATGTGGTCAGTCTTTGGTATGTGTGAGGTGTCTTCACGGTAAAGTGTGTGTGTCATGAGTAGCGTGTGTCTGAGGTGTGTGTACTGTAAATTGTGTGTGTATGGTGAGTGCTGTGTGTCTGTGTGAGGTGTGTGCACTGTAAGGTGTGTTTATGGTAAGTGTGCCTTTGTGAAATGTGTGCATAATGGAGTGTGTGTGTTTTTCAATGTCTGTTTGTGTGAGGTGTGTGCACTGTGGAGTGTGTGTGCCGAGTGGTGTGTGTCTGTGTAAAATGTGTGCACAGAGTGTGTGTGTTGCATGTGTGTGGTGACTGGTGTGTGACAGTGTGAGGTGTCTGAATTGTGGATAATGTGTCAGGTAATTGGAGTTCTTCTTTATGATGTATGTTCATTTTGGCTTGTGTTTGTGGAGTTTGTGTGGTGCGTGATTTGCTTCTACTCTGTGGTGTGTGGGAGAGTGGTGAGTGCTGTATGTCTGATATATGATAACAGTGGATTGCGTGTGGAGTGTGTGGAGTACATGGTGGGTCTCTGTGTAAGGTGTGTTCACTATGGAGTGTGTGTTTGTGGTGAGTTGTGTGTATGTGTAAGGCGTGTGCACTGTGGAGTTTGTGCGTCTTTTGCATTTTGTGTCTGTGTGAGGTTTGTACTATGTAAAGTGTGGGTGTGAATTGTGTTTATTAAGTGGTGTGTGTTTGTGTGAGGTGTGTGCACAGTGGAGTGTGTGGTGAGTGTGCAGTGGGTGGTCTGTGTCTGTGTGAGGTGAGTGCACTGTGTAGTGTGTTTGGTAAGTGGTATATCTTTTTTGTTGTCTGCACTGTTTATTGTGTGTCTGGCGAGTGTTGTGTGTCTGTGTGAGGTGTGTGCACTGTGTAGTGTATGTAAATAATGAGTCGCGTGAGTTTGTGTGTAGTGTGTACACCACGCATTTTGCGTGTGATTGTGTAGTGAGTGGTGTGTGTCTGTTTGAGTGTGTGTGGTCAGTGGTGTGTGTCTTTGTAAGGTGTGTTCAGTGTACAGTGTGTGTGTTGAGGGATGTGTTTGTGTGAACTGTGTGTACGATGAACGGTGTGTGTTGTGACTGTTGTGTGTCTGTGTGAGGTGTGCATACTGTGGAGTGTGTTTTGTGAGTGGTGTGTGTCTGTGTGAAATGTGTGAAATGTGGAGTAATATGTGTTTGGTGAGCAGGATGTCTGTGTGAGTTGTGTGCACTCTTTAATGTGTGAGTGGTGCATGTATTTAAGTTATGTGCACTGTGAAGTATATATGTGCAGTATGTATAATTACTGTTGTGTGTTTGTGTGAGGTGTTTGCACTACAAAATGTGTGTGGTGAGTGGTGTGTGCCTGTGGGAGGTGTGTGCACTGTGGAATCTCTGTCAGTGTTATGTGGTGTGTGTCTGTGTGAGGTGTGGGCACAGTGTAGTTGTGTGTTTTACAGTGTGTGTTTGTGTGAGGTGTGTACACTTTGAAGTGTGTGTGCTGAGTGGTGTGTGTCTGTTTGAAATGTCTGCACTGATTGTGTGTTGAGTGGGTGTGGTGACTGTTGTGTGACAGTGTGTGGTGTATACATTGTGGAAAAAATTTCAGGTGATTGGTGTTTGTCACTGTGATGTGTGTTCATTGTGGTGAGTGTTTCCGGAGTTTGTGTGGTGTGTGCTGTGTGTCTTTGTATGGTGTGTGTACTCTGGAGTGGAAGTGAGTGTGGTGAGCGGTGAATATCTGAGGTATGTGCACTGTGCAGTGTGCGTCGGCTGTGTGGATTGCATGGTGTGCCTCTGTGTAAGCTTTGTGCACTGTAGAGAATGTGTGGTGAGTTGCATCTATGTGTGAGGTGTGTGCACTTTGGAGTGTGTCCGTGATGAGTGGTGTGTGTCTGTGTGAGGTGTGTGCACTGTGGAGAGTGTGTGTGTTTTGAGATTTGTGTCAGTGTGAGAATTGTGCTATGTGGAGTGTGTGTGTGAAGTGTGTGCATTAAGCGGTGTGTGTCTGTGTGAGTTGTGTGCACAGTGGAGTGTGTGTGGAGTGTGTGTGGTAAGTGGTGTGTGTCTGTGTAGAGTGTCTGCCCTTCAGATTTTGTGTGACTTGGGTGGTGTCTGTGTGAGGTGAGGGCACTGTATAGTTTGTGTGGTACGTTGTATGTCTTTGGTGTCTGCACTTTGGATTGTGTTTGGTGAGTGGTGTGTGTCTGTGTCAGGTGTGTGCACTTTGTTGTGTGTGTATATGGTCAGTTGTGAGTTTCTCTGAGGTGTGTGCACTGTGCAGTTTGTGTTTTTAGTGTGATTAGTGTTGTGTGTCTTTGTGAGGTGTGTGCACTGTGAAGTGTGTGTGGTCAGTGGTGTGTGTCTTGTGATATCTGTTCACTGTGCAGTGTGTGTTTGTGCTGAGCAGTGTGTCTGTTTGAGGTGTCTGCACCGTGGAATGTGTGTTTGGTGAGTGTTGTGTGTCTGTGTGAAATGTCTTTGCTGTGTAGTGTACATGGTCATTCGTGTGTCTGTATGACCCTTCAAAGTGGAGTGTGAGAGTCGTAAGTGGTGTGTGTGTCAGGTGTGTGCCCAATGGATTGTGTGTGGGGGGTGACTGCTGTGTGTGTGAGTTTTGTAAATTAGAGTGTTATGTGGGTATTGAGTGGTGTTTGCCCGAGGGAGAAATGTGCACTCGGTAGTATTCGTGTGATTAGTGATGTGTGTCTCCATGAGATATATGCACAGTGGAGTGTGAATGTGCAGTGTGTGTGGTAAGCAGTGTGTATCTGTACTTGGTGTCTGCACTCTAGAGTGTGTGTGTTGCGAGGTGTATGTCTGTGTTAGTTGTGTGCACTGTGGAGAGTGTTTGCATGTTAAGTGGTGTGTGTCTGCATAAGGTGTGGGCTCAATGGACTGTGTGTGTGCTGATTGTTGTGTGTTTTTGTGAGGTGTGTGCACGTTGAAGTCTATTTATGCTGGTTTGTTTGTGTTTCTTTGAGGCGTGTGCATGGTGGAGAGTGTGTGATGATTGGTGTGTATCCTTGTGAGGTGTGTGCACTGTGGTGTATGTGTGTGGGCTGAGTGCTGGGGGTCTGTGAGATTTTATGCACTGTGCACAGTGTGCGAGTAATGAGTGGTGTGTGTCTGTGTCAGGTTGGTGCACGGTAGAGTGTGTGTGGTAAATCTTGTGTGTCTTTGTGAGGTGTGTGCACTGTGTAGTGTGTGTGTATGTTGAGTGGTGTGTTTGGGTTAGGTGTGTGCACAGTGCAGTGTATGTGATTGTGTGGTGTGTGGTGTGTGTCTGTGTGCAATGTGTGCAGTGTGGAGTGTTTGTGTGGTTGGAGACGTGTATCTGTGTCATTTGTGTGCACTGTGGAGTGTGTGTTTGTGGTGAGTAGTGTGCCTGTGTGAGGTGTCCGCATGGTAATATATGTGTGTTGTGAGTGTTCTGCCTCTCAGTCAGGTGTGTTCAATGTGTAGTGTGTGTGCTCAGTAGTGTTTCTGTATGAGGTGTCTTTATGGTGCAGTGTGTGTGTCGTGAGTAGTGTGGGCCTGTGTGAGGTGTGTGCAGTGTAGAGTGTGTGTGGTAAGTGTTGTGTGTCTGTGAGAAATGTATGCACTGAGTGTGTGTGCTGAATGTCTGTGGTGACTGGTGTTTGACAGTGTGCGGTGTGTGCATTCTGGATAGGGTGTGAGGTGATTGGTGTGTGTCTGTGTGATATGTGTGCATTGTGGTGTGTGTGTCCGGAATTTATGTGGTGAGTGCTGTGTATATCTCTCAGTTGTATGTTCTGGAGTTTCTGTGTAATGAGTGGTGTGTGTCTGAGGTATGTGCACTTTGGATTATGTGTGGAGTCCTTGGACTGCGTGATGTGTGTCTCTGTGAGGTGTGCGCAATGTACATGGTGTGTGTGGTGAGTGGTGTGTGTTTTTGTGAGGTGTTTGCACTGAGGAGTATGGTGTGTTGGGTGGTATGTGTCTGTGGGAGGTATGTGTACTGTGGAGAGTATGTCTGTGGTGAGTTTGGTGTCTGTCTGATGAGTGTGTTATGAGGATTCTGTGCATTAAGTGTGTGTATTAAGTGATGTGTGTCTGTGTGAGGTGTGAGCACAGTGGAGTGTGTGTGGAGTGTGTTTGGTGAGTGGTGTGGGTCTGTGTGGGGTGTCTGCACATTGGATTGTGTGTGCCGTCATTGGTGTGTGTCTGTGTGAGGTGAGTGCACTGTGTAGTGTTTGTGGTGAGTGGTATGAGTATATTAGGTGTCTGCATTGTGCAGTGTGTTTATGGTTAGTATTGACTGTGTGTGGTGTGTGCACTGTGTAGTGTGTGTATGGTGAGTGGTGTGTCTTTGTGTGAGGTGTGTGCACTGTGAAGTTTGTGTGTGTTTGTGTGATGAGTGGTGTGTATCTGTGTGAGGTGTGTGCAGTGTGGAGTGTGTGTGTTGTTTGTGATGTGTGTCTTTGTGAGGTGTGTTCACTGTTCAGTGTGTGTTTGTGGTGAGTTCTGTGCCTGTGTAAGGTGCCCGCACTGCCGAATATATGTCTGTTGAGTTTTGTGTGTCTGCGTGAAATGTATTTACTGCATATTGTGTGTGGTCAGTTGTGTGTCTGTATGAGGTTTCTTTAATGTGGAGTGCATGTGTCTTGAGTGGTGTGTGTGTGAGGTATGTGCACTATAGAGTCTGTATGTGGTGACTGCTTTGTGTCTGTGTTAGTTGTTTGAACTGTGGAGTGTATGGTTGTTGAGTGGTGTGTGTCTGTGAAATGTGTGCACTGTTGAGTGTTATGTGTGTTTTGAGTGGTGTGCCTGTGTGATTTTGTGCACGCTTTGATGTCTGAGTGGTGCGTGTCTTTTTAAGGTGTGTGCACTGTGGAGTATGTGTGTGGTGACTTGTGTGTGACTGTGTGAGGTGCCTTCACTCTGGAGTGTGAGTGTGGAGAGTGGTGTGTGCATGTGTGAGGTGTGGGCACCCTGTAGTATGTCTGTGATGAATGGTGTGTGTCTGTGTGAGATATATGCACTGTGAAGTGTGAGTGTGCAGTGTGTGGGGTAAGTAGAGAATGTCTGTGCTATGTGTCTGCACTCTGGAGTGTGTGTTGCATGGTGTATTACTGTGTGAAATGTGTGCACTGTGGAGAGTGTGTATATGGTAAGTGGTGTGTATCTGCGTGAGGTGTGTGCATGGTGGACTGTGTGTGTGCTGAATAGAGAGTGTTCCCCTGAGGAGTGTGCACTGTGGAGTATGTTTGTGTGGTGAATGGCTTCTGTATGTGTGAGGTTTTTGCACTGTGCAGAATGTGTGTGTGGTGAGTGGTGTGTGTCTGTTTGAGTTTTATGCACTGTGGAGTGTGTTAGTGGAGAATCTTGTGTGTCTGCGTGAGGTGTGTGCAGTGTCTAGTTTGTGTGTATGGTTAGTGGGGTTCGTTTGTATTAAGTGTGTGCTCAGTGCACTGTGTGTGATTGTGTGGTGTGTGGTGTGTTTCTGTGTAAGTTTTGTGCACTGTAAAGTGTGTGTGGTCAGAGGTGTGTGTCTGTGTCAGTTGTGTGCACTGTTGAGTATGTGTTTGTGGTGAGTGGTGTGCCTGTGTGAGGTGTCTGCACAGTGTAAAGTGTGTGTGGTGAATGTTCAATGTCTCTGTTAGGTGTGTTCACTGTGTTACATGTGTGGTCTGTACTGTTTTTGTATGAGGTGTCTTTACTATGGAGTGTGTGTGTCGTGAGTGGTGTGTGCTTTTTGAGGTGTGTGCAGTGTGGAGTGTGTGTGTGGAGAGTGATGTGTGTCTTTGTGATGTGTGTGCACAGTGTAGTATGTCGGTCTGGAGAGTTGTGTGAGTCTGTGAAAAGTTTGTGCACTGTGGAGGGTGTGTGTGGTGAGTGTTGTGTGTCTTGTAAAATGTGTGCACTAAGTGAGTGTGTTGAGTGTGTGTGGTGACTGCTGTGTGACAGTATGAGATGTCTGCATTGTGAATAAGGTGTCAGGTGATTGGTGTTTTTTATGTGATGTGTGTGCATTCTGGGGGGTGATTTTGGAGTTTCGATGGTACGTGCTGTGTGTCTCCGTGAGGTTTGTGTACTCTGGAGTGTGTGTGAATATGGCATGTGCTATATGTCTGAGGTAAGTACACTGTGGATTGTGTGTGGAGTGTGTGGAGTGCATGGTATGTCTCTCTGTAAGGAGTGTGCACTGTGAAGGGTGTGTGTGTGGTGAGTTTTGTGTATGTGTGAGGTGTGTTCACAGTTAATTATGTGTGGAATTCATGGACTGCGTGGTGTGTGTCTGTGATGTGTGTCCATTGTGGTGTGTGTGTGGGGAATTTGTGTGGTGCGTGCTGTGTGTCTCTGTGGGGTGTGTGTTGTGGAGTTTCTGTATGATGAGTGGTGTGTGTCTCAGGTGTGTCCACTGTGGTTTATTTGTGGAGTCCGTAGACTGCTTGGTGTGCGTTATTCTGAGTTGTGTGCACTGTGGAAGGTGTGTGTGTGATAAGTGGTGTGTGTCTGTGTGAGGTGTGTGCACCATGGAGAGTGTGTGTAGTGAGTTTTCTGTTTGTGTGATGTGTGTGCTATGTGGAATGTGTGCGTTAAGTGTTTGTCTAGAATTGTGTGTGTCTGTGTGAGCTTTGTGCAGAGTGGAGTGTGTGGAGTGTGTGTCGTGAGTGGTGTTTTTCTGTGTGGAATGTTTGCACTTTAAACTGTGTGTTCAGTGAGTGGTGGGTGTCGGTGTGAGGTGATTGCACTGAGCAGAGTGCATCGTGTGTGGTATGTCTTTGTTAGATGTCCGCACTGGGAATGTGTGTTTGGTGAGTATTGTCTGTCTGTGTAAGGTGTGTGAACTGTGTAGTGTGTGTGTATGGTGAGTGGAGTGTGTTTGTGAGAGGTGTGCACACGATGCAGTTCGTGTGTTTGTGTGGTGAGTGGTGTGTTTCTGTGTGAGGTGTGTGCAATAAGAAGTTAGTGTGTGGTCACTGATATGTGTCTTGTGACATGTGCACACTATGCAGTCTGTGTTTCTGGTGAGTCTTGTGCCTGTGTGTGGTGTCTGCACTGCGGAATGTTTGTGTGCTGAGTGTTGTGTGTCTGTGTGAGGCATGTTTACTGTGTAGTGTGTGTTGTCAGTCTTGCGTCTGTGTGTGAGGTGTCTTTACTGTAAAATATGTGTCATGAGTAGTGTGTGTCTGTTTGAGGTGTGCGCACTATGGAGCGTTTGTTTATAGTGAGTGCTATGTGTCTGTGTGAGGTGTGTGCACTGTGGAGTCTGTGCATGGTATGTGGTGTGTGTGTGTGAGTTGTGTGCACTGTGTAGTGTGTGTGTTCTACCCTTTGTGTTTGTGTGAGCTGTGTTTACTGTGGAGAGTGTGTGCTGATTGGTGTGTGTCTGTGTAAAAGGTGTGCACTGAGTGTGTGTTGAATGTGTGTGGTGACTGGTGGGTGACAGTGTGAGGTGTCTGCATTGTGGATAAGGTGTCAGATGATTGGTGTTTGTGTGATGTGTGTGCATTGTGGTGTGTATTTCTGGAGTTTGTGTTTTGCATGCTGTGTCTTTTTGAGGTGTGTGTACTCTAGAGTGTGTGTGACTGTGGTGAATGGTGTATGTCTGTGTTGTGTGCACTGTGGATTTTGAGAGGAGTGTGTAGAGTGCATGGTGTGTCTCTGGGTAAGTTGTGTGCACTGTGGACGGTGTTTGTGTGGTGAGTTGTGTGCATGGGTGAGATGTGTGCATTGTGGACTGTGTGCAATACATGTTGTGTGTCTGTGAAAGGTGTGTGCACTGTGGAAAGTATGTGTGTTGAGTTTGTGTTTGTGTGAGGTTTTTGCTAGTTGGAATCTGTGCTTGAAGGGTATGCATTTAGTGGTGTGTGCCCGTGTGAGGTGTATGCACAGTGGAGTTTCTGTGGTGTGTGCATGGTGAGTGGTGTTTGTGTGGAGTGTCTGTTCTTTTGATTGTGTATTTAGTGGGTGGTGTTTGTCTTTGTTGACGTGAGTGCACTGTGTAGTGTGTGTGGTAAGTGGTAATTTTGTGTTGGTGTCTGCACTGCCGATTGTTTGGTGAGCGATTTTTGTCTGTGTTAGGTGTGTGCACTCTGTAGTTTCTGTCTATATGAGTGGTATGTTTGTGTAAGGTGTGTGCACTGTGCAGTTTGTGCGTATTTGTGTGGTGAGTGGTGTGTCGGTGTGAGGGGTGTGCACTTTGGAGTGTGTGTGGTCATTGGTTTGTGTCTTTTTCAGGTGTGTTCACTGTGTAGTGTGTGTTTGGGTGAGTGGTGTGTCTTGGTAAAATGTCCGCACTGCAGAATTTTTTTTGGGTTCAGTGTTGCATTTTTGTGTGAAATGTATTTACTGTGTACTCTGTGTGGTCAGTCGTGTGTCTCTATGATGTTTCTTTAATGTGGAGTGCATGTGTCGTGAGTGGTGTGTGTGTGAGGTCTGTGCACTATGCAGTGTATGGGTGTTGACTGCTGTGTGTCTGTGAGTTGTGTAAAATGTGAAGTGTGTGTTAGGTGATTGGAGTGTGTCTGTGTGAAATGTGTACACTGTGGAGTGCTATGTGTTTGGTGAGTGCTGTGTCTGTGTGAGTTGTGGGCACTCTTTAATGCGTAAATGGTGCATGTTTGCATAAGGTGTGTGCACTGTGGAGTATGTGTGTGGAGTGTGTGTGGTGGCTGCTGTGTGTCTGTGAGGTTTGTGCACTGTGGATTGTGTGCGTTGAATCTTGTGTGACTGTGTAGTATGCGTGTGATGAGTGGTGTGTGTCTGTGTGAGATGTTTGCACCATGGAGTGTGAGTGTGCCATGTGTAGTCAGTGGCGTGTGTCTTTGTGAGGTGTGTTCCTTTTGCAATGTGTGTTTGTGGTGAGTTTTGTGCCTGTTTGAGGTGTCTGCACTGCGGATTGTGTGTTTGGTGTTGTGTGCCTGTGTTTCTGTTGTTCAGTGAAGTGCTCTATAGTGACTGTTGTTGGGTAGGGTGCTGTATACTGACTGTTGTTTAGGGTGCTTTATACTGACTGTTTTTTGTATGTGCCCTATAGTGACTGTTGTTGGCTAGGTGCTCTATAGTGACTGTTGTTGCATAGGTGCTCTTTAGTGAGTGTTGTTCGGTCTTATGCTCTATGGCTACTGTCCTTGGGTAAGATGCTCTAAAACAGAGTGTTGTTGGGAAGAGTGCTCTATAGTGACTTTTGCTGAGTAGAGGGCTCTAAAGTTACTGTTTCCGGTAAGGTCCTCTCTATTAACTGTTGTCGTATAGGGTGCTTTACACTAACAGTTGTTGGGTACTTACTTTATAGTCACTGTTGTTCGGTTTGTGCTCTACATTGACTGTTATTGGGTAGGGTGCTCTATAGTGACTGTTGCTTTGTGCAGTGCTCTATACTGACTGTTGTTGTGTAGGGTGCTCTAGAACAACTGTGGTTGGGTGTATTACTCTATACTAACTGATATTAGGTAGAGTGCTATATAGTGACTGTTGCTGTGTAGGGTGCTCTATAATCACTGTTGCTGCATAGGATGCTCTATAGTAACCGTTGTTTGGTAGGGTCCTCTATAGTTATATTTGTTGGGTAGGGTGCTTTATAATGACCATTGTTTGTTAGGTGCTATATAGGGACTATTGTTGGGTCATGTACTCTATAGTGACTGTTGGGGTTGGTGTGCTCTATAGTTACTGTTGCTAGGTAGACTGATCTATATTGACTGATGTTGGGTACATGATGAATAGTGACTTTTGCTGGGTAGTGTGCTCTACAGCAACTGATGTTAGGTACGTGCTCCATAGTGACTGTTCCTGTGTAGGGTGCTCTATAGTGGCTGTAGTGCAAAACGTGCTTTATAGTGACAGTTATTTGATGGGGTGCTCTATAATGACTGTATACTGGTACAGGGTTCTATAGGAGACTGTTGTTAGGTGGAGACTTCAAAGTGGCTCTTCTCATGTAGAGTGGTCTATAGTAATTGGTTGGGTAGAGTGCTCTATAGGTGACTGTTTTGGGGTAAATTGCATTAGAGTGACTGTTGTTGGGTAGGGTTTTTTATAGTGATTGTTGTTGCTTATGGTGCTCTATAATGACTGTTGCTGGGTAGAGTGGTCTATACTGACCCTTGTTCGTAGGGTGCTCTATAGTAACTGTTGTTTGGTAGGGTGCTGTATACTGACTGTTGTTGGGTGGGATTCTCTACAGTGACTCTTGCTGGGTAGAGTGCTTTATAGTGACGGTTGCTGGATAGGGTCCTCCACGTTGACTGTTGTTTGGTAGTGGTTCTATATCGTCTGTTGCTGGGTAGAGTGCTCTATATTGACTGTTTGGGTGTAGTTGCTGTATAGTGACTGATGTTGGTAGGGTGCTCTATACTGATGGCTGTTGGGTAGGTAATCTATAGTGACTGTTTCTGCATACAGTGCTGTATAGACTGTCGTTGGGTTGAGTGCTTTTTAGGGACTACTGTTGGTTAGGTCTTATATAGTGACAGTTGTTGGCTGGGGTGCTATATAGTGACTGTTGTTCATTAGGTGCTCTATAGTGACACATGATGGGAAAGATACTCTATAATGACTGTTGTCTCATAGAGTGCTCCATAATGACAGTTGCTGGTAGGGTACTGTATAGTGACTGTTGCTAGGTAGGGTGCTGTATAATGACTGTTGTTGGTTGGTATCCTTTAAACCGACTGGTGATGGCTAGAGTGCTCTATAATGACTGGTATTGAGTAGGTGCTCTATGGTTACTGTTGTTGGGTGGGGTGCTTTATAGTGATTGTTTCTGTGTAAGTTCTTTACACTGACTGTTTTTCGGTAGAAAGCCTTCTAGAGTCTGTTGTTGTGTATGGTGTTCTATGGTGACTGTCGAAAAGGGGAGTGTTCTACAGTGACTATTGTTATATATAATGCTCTAGGTAGTGAATGTTGTCGGGTAGGGTACTTTATAGTGACTCTTGTTGGGTACAGTGCTCGATAGTGACTGTTGTTGGGTACTGTGCTCTATAGTGACTTTTTCTGGGTAGGATGCTCTATAGTGACTGTTGTTGGGTAGAGTGCTTTATAGTAACAATTCTTTTGTAGCGGGCTCTATAGTAACTGTGGTGGGTAGGTGCTCTATAGTTGCTGTTGGGTAGGGTTCTTGATACAGACTGTTTCTGCGCAGGTGCTCTATAGTTACTGTTTTAGGTTAGGTGCTCTATAGTGACAGTTTTTGGGTAGTGTGCTTTATACTGTCTGCTGTTGGGTGGAACACTCAATAGTGACTGTTTTTGTGTAGGGTGTTCTATAATGACTGTTGCTGGCCAGGGAATTTTATAGTGATTTTTGTTGAGTAGAGTGCTCTATAGTGACTGTTTCTTGGTAGGGTGCACTATAATGACTGTTGTTATATAGGGTGTTCCATAGTAACTGTTGTTGGGTAGGGTGATATATACTGACAATTGTTGGATAGCTACTCTATAGTACTGTTGCTGGGTAGGGTCCTTTATAGTGACTGTTGTTGGGCGTGGTGATTTATAGTGACTGTTGCTGTGTAATCTATTGTGACTTGTTCATTAGGTGCTAAATAGTGACTGTTGAATAGGGTGCACATAGTGACTGTTTTTGAATGTGGTTCTCTATAGTAACTGTTGTTGAGTAGAGTGGTCTATAGTGACTGTTGTTGTGTAGGTGATTTATAGTGACTCTTATTGTGTAGATGCTCTATAGTGACGGTTGTTAGGTAGGAGCTTTGTAGTGACTGTTTTTAAGTAGAGTGCCCTATATTGACTGTTGTTTGTAGTGTGCTCTATAGCAACTGTTGTTAAGGAGGGTGCTCTATAGTAATCGTTACTGTGTTGGGTACCCTGTAGTGACTGTATCTGGGTGGGATACACAATAGTGACTGTTTCTTAATCGGATTCTTCATAGTGACTGCTGTAGTGTTAATTGCTCAAGAGCGAATCTTCTTGGGTGGCGTGCTGTATAGTGACTGCTGTTGTGTAGGAAGCTCTATACTGACTGTTGTTTTGTAGATTGCTCTATAGGGACTGTTTTTGACAAGAGCGCGATATATTGACTGTTTTTCGGTAGAGAGTTCTATAGTGACTGTTGTGGTGAAGGTGTTCTATTGTAACTGTATGGGGTAGGGTGCTCTATAGTGACTGTTGTTGGGTAGAGTGTTCTATAGTGACAGTTATTGACAACACTGCTCTATATTGACTGTTGTGTAGAGTTTTCTATATTTACTGTTGTTGGGTATTATGCTCTGTAGTGACTGCTGGTAGGTTTTCGATAGTGACTATTGTTTTGTATGGTGCTGTATAGTGACTGTTGATGTGTAGGGTGCTCTACAGTGACAGTTGCTGGGTATGATGCCCTATAATTTCTGTTGTTGTGTACGTGCTGTATAGTGACTGTTGTTAAGTAGGTGCTCTATGCTGATTTTTTTCGGTAGGGTGCTTTATACTGACTGTTATTGGCTATGTGCTCAATAGTTACTGTTGTTGGGTAGGTGCTCTATAGTGACTATTGTTCAATAGGGTTCTCTATAGTGACTGACGTTGTGTAAAATGCTCTATAATGACTGTTGCTGGGTAGCATACTCTATGGTGTCTTTTGCTTGGTAGGGTTCTATATAGCAGATGTTGTTGCGTAGGGCATTCTATATTGACTGTTGTTGGATAGTGTGCACTATAGTGACTGTTATTGGGTAGGTGCTCTACAATGACTGGTACCGGGTAGGAAACTCGATAGTGACTGCTGTTGGGTAGGTGCTCTATAGTGACTGTTGTTAGTTAAGTGCTCTATAGTTACTTGTTTTGGAGGGTGCTCTCGATAGTGACTGTTGTTAAGTAGGGTGCTCAAAAGTGACTGTTGTTGTGTAGAGAGCTTAATAGTGACTGTTTTTCTGTAGGTGCTCTACAGTGACTGTTGGCTAGAATGCTTTATAATGACTGTTATTGGGTACGGTGGTTTATAGTGACTGTTGCAGGGTAGGTGATTTATTGTGACTGTTGTTAAGTAGTTGCTTTTTTGGTTCTGATGTTGTGTAGGTGCTCCACAGTGACTGTTGTTTGGTAGGTGCTCTATAGTCACTGTTGTTAGGTAGAGTGCTCTATAGTTACTGTGACTAAGTAGGGTGCTCTATAGTGACTGTTGTTGTGTAGCTGCTCTATAGTGACTGTTGTTGGGTAGAGTGTTTTATAGTGACGGTTGACAAGGTGCTTTATAGTGACTGTTGTTGTGTAGGGTTTTCTATTGTAAATGTTGTTGTGTAGAGTGTTCTATAGTGACTGTTGTTTGGTAAGGTGCTGTATACTGACTGTTGTTGGTTGAAGTTCTCAATACTGACTTTTGCAGGGTCAGGTGCTCTATATTGACTGTTGTTGTGTAGAGTGCTCTATAGTGACTTTTGTTCACCAGAGTGCTCTATATGTGACTGTCATTGGGTGGAGTGCTTTATAGAGACTGTTATTGGATAGGGTTTTCTATCATGACTGTTTTTGCTTATGGTGCTCTATAATGACTGTTGTTGGGTAGAGTGCTCTCTACTGACCCTTGTTCTTATGGTGCTCTATATTGACTCTTGCTAGTAGGGTGCTCTATACTGACTGTTGTTGGGTAGCGTGCTCTATACTGACTGTTGTTGGGTAGCGTGCTCTATTCTGACTGTTGTTAAGTAGTGTATTTTATAGTGACTCTTTCTCAGTAGGGTGCTCTATAGTGAATGTTGCTGGATATGGTGCTCTATAGTGACAGTTGTTTGTTAGGTGCTCTATAGTGACTGTTGTTGAGTGGTGTGCTCTGTAGTGATTGTTGTGGGGTAGGGTGCTTTATACTGACTGTTGTTTGGTAGTAGGCACTATATACTGACTGTTATTTTGTAAGCTGCTTTACACTGACTCTTGTTGGGTAGAGTGCTTCATAGTGACTGTTTTTCTGTAGAGGGCTCTATAGTGACGGTTGTTTGGTAAGTGCTCTATACTGACTTTTGTTGGATTGGGTGCTTTATAGTGACTACTGTTGGTTGGGGTTCTCTAAGAAGACTTGTTCAATAGAGTGTTCTATAGGTGACTGTTGTTGACTGGAGTGCTCTAAAAAGACTGTTGCTGTTTAATCTGCTCTATAGCGACCCTTTTTGGGTAGAGTGCTCTACATTGACTTGTTGGGTAGCTTGCTGTATACTGATTGTTGTGCTGTTGGTGATCTATAATGACTGTTTTTGGGTACAGTGCTTTATAATGACCATTGTTTGGTATGGTGCTCTATTGTTACTGTTCTTGGGTAGAGTGCTCTATAATGACTGTTGTTGTGTAGTTGTCCAGTACTGATTGTTGTTGGGTAGGTTCTCTATTATGACTATTATTGGGTATGTGAACTATGGTGACTGTTGTTGGTTGGGGTGCTCTGTAGTAACTGCTGTTGGGTAGGGTGTGTTATCGTGAATGTAGTTGGATTGAGTGCTCTATAGTGACTGATATTGGGTAGGTGCTCTATAGTGACTGTTTTTTTATGGTGAACTATACTGACTGTTTTTTGGTAGGTGTTCTATATTGACTGTTGCTTGGGAGTGGGCTCTATTTTGACTGGTGTTGTGTATGGTGATCTATAGTGACTGTTGTTGGGTATGGTACTCTATAGTGAATGTTGTTGGATAGGGTGCTCTATTGAAACTATTGTTGGGTAGAGAGCTCTATAGTGACTGTTGTAGGATAGGATTCTCTATCATGACTATTGTTGGGTAGGTACTCTATATTGACTGTGTTTGGAGAGGTTGCTCTATAGTGACTGCCATTGGTAAGGGTGCTCTGAAGTGACTGTTGTGAGGCAGCTGCTCTTTAGTGACTTCTGTTGGGTAAAGTGCTCTATAATGACTGTTTTTGGGTGGAATGCTCTATAGTGAATGTTTTCGGGTAGCATGCTCTCTAGTGACTGTTGTTGTGTAGAGTGCTCTTTAGTGAATGTTATTGAAAAGGGTGCTCTATAGGGACTGTTGTTGGGTAGAGTGCTCTATAGTGACGGTTTCTGGGTGTGGTGCTCTATAGGGACTGTTTTTGGAAAGAGTTCTTTAGATAGTGATAGCTGTTCGGTAGGAACTCTATAGTGACTGTTTTTGGTTAGCTTCTCAATAGTGACTGTTGTTGAATAGAGTGCTCTCTAGTCACTCTGTTTTTGGGTCACTCAAGAACAGAGTGACTGTTGTTGGGTAAGTGCCCTATGGTGACTGCTGTTGGGTAGAATGCTCTATAGTGACTGTGGTTGGGTAAGCTGTCCTATAGTGACCATTGATGTGTAGGGTGCTTTATAGTGACTGTTGCTAGATAGGGTGCTATATATTGACTGTTGATATTGGTTTTTTTCTTTAGTTACTGTTGTTTGGTAAAATGTTCTATAGTGACTGTTATTTGGTATGTGCGATATAGTGAATGTTTCTTGGTTCTGTTCTTTATACTGACTGTTGTTTGGTAGGTGCTCTGTAGTGAGTGTTGTTGGGTGGGTTGTTCCATAGTGACTGTTGTTGGGTTGCATGCTTTATAGTTACTGTTGCTGTGGGGAGTATTCTATCGTGACTTTTGTTGGGTGGGGTGCTCTATAGTGACTGTTTTTGGTAGGGTGCTCTATACTGTTGTTGTGTAAAGTGCTCCATAGTGAATGTTGCTGTGTAGAGTGCTCTATAGTTACTGCTGTTGAATGGAGTGCTCTATAGTGACTGATTTTGCTAGGGTGCTGTATAGTGACTGTTCGTAGGTGGGGTGTTCTATAGTGATTATTGCTGGGTAGAGTACTGTGTAGTGATTGTTGTTGGATAGGTGCTCTATAGAGACTGTTGCTAAGTACGGTGCTGTATAGGGACTGTTGTGGAATAGGCGCTTTATAGTGACTGTTGTTATGTGGGATAATCTTTAGTTACAGTTTTTGGGTAGAGTACTTTATAGTAACTGTTCTTGGGTAAGATGTTCTATAGTGACTGGTGTTAAGTAGTTGCTCTTTAGTGCCTGTTGTTGAATATAGTGCTCTATAGTAACATTTGTTAAGTATGGTTTTTTATCATGACAGTTGGTGGTTGTTTACTGTGCACTACAGTGACTGTTGTGTAGATGGTCTATAGTTACTGTTGTTGGGTAGGGTACTCTAAGGTGAGTGTTGTTAAAAAGGTGTCGTAGAGTGACTGTTTTTGGGTAGGTGCTCTATAGCGACTCTTATTGGGTAAGGTGCTCTATAATTAGTGTTGCTTGGTAGGTGCTCCATAGTGACTGTTTTTGGGTAGGGTGCTGTATAATGACTCTTGGTGAGTGGAGTTCTCTATAGTGACTGTTACTGCGAAGGCTGCTCTATAGTGACAGTTGTTGGGTAGGTGCTCTATAGTGACTGTTGTTGGGTGGGTTGCTCTTTAGTGATTGTTTTTGGATAGAGTACTCTATACAGACTGTTGTGGGGTGGGGTGCTCCATAGTGAATGTTTTTGGGTAGATGCTCTACAATGACTGCTGTTGTGTAGTGTGCTCTATAATGTCTGTTGTTTTGTAGCTCTCTATATAGTGATTGTTAAGTGAAGTGCTCTAAAATGACTATTGTTGTGTAGGGTGATATATAGTAACTGTTGTTGGGTAGGGTGCTCTATAGTGTCTGTTGTTGGGAAGGTGCTCTATAGTGTCTGCTGTAGGATAAGTGCTCTGTAGTGACTGATCTTGGGTGGAGGGCTCTATAGTGAATGTTTTTGGAAAGGGTGCTCTATACTGACCGTTTTTGCGTAGGGTGCTCTATAGTGACTGTTGTTAGGTTTGGTGTTCTACACTGATTGTTGCTTAATATTGTGCTCTATAGTGACAGTTGTAGGGTAGAGTGCTCTATAGTGACTGCTGTTGAGTGAAATACTCTATTGTGGCTGTTGTGTAAAGTGCTATATAGGTGACTGCAGTTAGGTGGAGAACTCTATAGTGACTGCGGTGTGGAGTGCTCTATACTATCTGTTGTTGGGTAGATTGGTCTATTGTGACTGTTTTTGGGTTGGTGCTCAATAATGACTTTTTTTGGGAAAGGGTGCTCTATAGTGACTGTTGTACATAGGTGCTATATAGAGACTGTTTTTGGGTAGGGTGCTCTCTAGTGACTGTTGTTGAGTAGGTGCGCTATAGTGACTAATGCTGGGTAGGGTGATCTAGTGTGACTGTTGTTGTGTGAGGTGCTCTATATTTACGGTTGCTGTTTAGAGTGCTTTATATTGACTGTTGTGTATGTGCTGTATAGTGATTGTTGCTGGGCAGGTTGCTCTATAGTGACTGTTGTTGGGTAGGTTCTTTTTACTGACTCTTGTTGGGTGTGGTGCTCTATACTCTTTTTGGGTAGAGTAGTCTGTAGGTGACTGTTGTTGGGTGCAATGCTTCATAGTGACTGTTCTTGGGTACAGGGCCTATAGTGACTGTTGTTTGGAAGGAGCTCTATAATGTTGTTTGGTAGCATGGTCTATAGTGACTATTCTTTGTACAGTGCTCTTTAATTACTGTTGTTAAATAGGGTGTTGTATAATGACAGTTGATGTGTAGGGTGCTCTACAGTGACTGTTGCTGGGTAAAGGGCTCTCTACTGACTGTTGCTAATTAAAGTGCTCTATAGTGTCAGCTTTTTGGTATGTACACTATAGTGACTGTTGTTTGAGCTGTTCTATAGTGACTTTTGATCGATAGGGTGATCTATAGAGACTGTTGTTAGGTAGAGATTTCCATAGTGAATCCTTTTTTATAAGGTGTTACATAGTGACTGTTGCTGAATAGTATGCTCTATAGTGTTTTGGAGTACAGTGTTCTATAGTGATTGGGGTTCAGTAGAGTGCTCTATAGTGACTGTTCTTCAGTACGTACTCTATAGTGACTGTTATTGCATAGGTGCTGTTTAGTGACTGTTTTTGGGTGAGGTACTCTGTAGTGACTGATTTTGAATAGATGCTCTACAATGACTGTTGTTGCATTGGGTGCTCTATAGTGACTGTTCTTTTTTTTTTTTTTGAGACGGAGTTTCGCTCTTGTTACCCAGGCTGGAGTGCAATGACCCGATCTCGGCTCACCGCAACCTCCGCCTCCTGGGTTCAGGCAATTCTCCTGCCTCAGCCTCCCGAGTAGCTGGGATTACAGGCACGCGCCACCGGGCCCAGCTAATTTTTTGTATCTTTAGTAGAGACGGGGTTTCACTATGTTGACCAGGATGGTCTCGATCTGTTGACCTCGTGATCCACCCGCCTCGGC
>CM052665.1:24592653-24771284 GCA_028533165.1 Leontopithecus rosalia
TCACGATAGAGTACCTACCAACAACAGTCACTATAGAGCACCCTACCAACAACAGTCACTAATGAGCATTCTACCAACAACAGTCACTAACGTGCACCCTACCCACCAACAGTCAGTATAGAGCACCTGCCAAATAACATCCACTATAAAACCCTTTACAATAAATTCCTACTATAGAGCACCCTACTCAACAACAGTCACTATAGGGCACCCTATCCAACAACAGTCACTTTCTAGAGCCCTCTACCCAACAACAGTCACTATAGAACACTCCACACAACAGCAGTCACCGTAGAGCACCATACAGATTCTATAGAGCGTACTACCAAACAACAGTCACTGTAGAGCACAGTACCCAACAAAAGTCACAATATAAAACCATACACAACAGTCACTATAAAGCACTCCACCCAACAACAGACACCTATGGAGCACTCTACACAACAACAGTCACTATAGAGCACCCTAGTCAGCAAGAGTGACTATAGAGCACCCAACCAAGTAACAGTCAGTATAGAGCACTCTATGCAACATCAGTCACTATAGAGAACTCTACCCAGCCACAGTCACTCTACAGCACCCTACACAACAACAGTCAGTATAGAGCACTGTGGCAAACAGCAGTCACTATAGATTACATAACCCAACAACAGTCACTATAGAGCACATACCAAACAACATGACTATAAAGCACCTACCCAAGAACAGTTATTATATAGCACCATACCCAAAAGTAGTCAATATACAGGACCTACCCAAAAGCAGTCATTGTAGAGCACTCTACTCAGCAAAAGTCACTATAGAGCACTCTACCCAAGAACAGTCATTATTAGAGCACCTTACCCAATAACAGTCACTATAGAGCCCATGACCCAACAACACGCACTAATGAGCACCTATGAAACAACAGTCACTATAGAGCACCTAGCCGACAACAGTCACTATAGCTCACATACCCTGCAACACTTACTATAGAGTATGCTACCCAACAACAGTCAGTATACAACACCCTACCCAACAACAGTAACTGTAGAGCACTTCGCCCAAGAACAGACACATGGGCAGGAAACAGCACACACACATTCTGCAATGCAGACACCTCACACAGGCACACCACTCACCACAACCAAACACTGCAAAGTGAACACTCCTCACAAAGACACAAACCACTGACTACAGACACACACTCCAAAGTGCACACACCTCACACGGACACACACCTCTCACCACAAAAACACACACAAACTGCAGAGTGCACACACCTCACGCAAACACACCCCACTCACCATACACACACACTACACAGTGCACACAGCTTACACAGACAGACACCATTCACAAACACAAAACCCACAGTGTGGACACCAAACACAGGCATTTCACTTACCACACACACTACACAGTGCACTCACGTCACACAGAAACGCCATGCACTGCACACACAATTCTAGGTGCAGACACTCCACAGCAACACACACCACTCACCACACACACTCCACTGTGTATATACCTCACAAAGGCACACAATTAATACATAAACTTCAATCACACACTCCACATAGCAAAAACTTCACACAGATATAAAAATCAAGACCCAAACACTCTCCACATTGCATACACCTCACACATACACACAACTCAGCACACACACTCCATAGTGCAAACACATTACACAGAGACACCCCATGCACTCTACACACTCCACACACAATCCACAGTGCACATACCTCAGACATACACAAATCACCACACTCACACACACTCCAGGGTACAGACACCACACAGAGACATACAGCATGCAACCCACGAACTCCACGAACACACATCACTGTACACATACATCACTGTGCACACACATCACACAGACCAACACGAATCACCTGACAGCTTATCCACAATGCAGAAATCTCTCACTTTCACACACCATTAAAAACACTCAAGAAACACTCAGTTAACACATTTTACACAGACACACACTACTGAGCACACAGGCTTTACAGTGCACACACATCACACAAACACACAGTCAAACACACACTACAGAGTGTGAATACCTTACAAAGACACACATCACATACCATGCACAGAGATTGCACAGTGCACAAACCTCACAGTGAAATAAAACACGTACCAAACACACATTCCTCAGCACGCACACATTACACAGGCACTACTCACCAAACACACACTCCACAGTGCACACATTTACACAGACACACACGACTCACCAAACACACACTGCACAGTTCACAAAACTTCCACAGACACACCACAATTACCACACATACACACTCCATTGTGCACACAACTCACACACTCACCAATCACTACACACACACTCCAAATTAAAAAAACCTCGTACAGACACACGACTGACTGCACACACAACACAGTAAATACGTTTTACACAGACACACAACACTCACTACAGACACATTTTTCAGTGCAGACACCTCACACAAGCAAACCACTCACCACAAACACATACTGCACAGTGAACACAAACCAAAAAAAACGTATCACTGACCACAAATACACACTCCACTGTGCACACTCCTCACATAGACACGCGGCATTCACCAGGAAAACACACACTGCACAATGAACAAATCTTACAAAGACACACTACTAACCACACACACTCCACAGTTCACATTCCTTAAAAAGACACACACCACACACCACAGAAATGAACACAAACTGCACAGTGCACACACCTCACACAAACACACACAACTCAACATACACACACGCTACATAGTACACAGACCTCACACACACAAACCACTCACCAAACACACAATCCACAGTGCAGACACCAAACACAGACATACCACTTACCACACACACTACAAAGTGCACTTACCTCACAGAGACACACACCACCCACTGCACACACATCCAAAGTGCAGACACTCATTACACAGATATACATTACTCACCACCCACAGTCCACATACACTCCAGTGTGCATAAACTTCAGACACACACCACTTAATATGCACACTTCATGAACACATTCCACATAGCACAAAACTCACAAAGACACAAAACTAAAAAACACACACACTTTCCACAGTGCACACACCTCACACAAACACACATTTTAGAACAACACAACACTCCACAGGGCACACATTTCACACAGACATACACCACATACCAGGCACAGAGACTCTAGAGTGCACAGACATCACACAGACACACAGCTTTCACCATACACACACACTCCACACTGTACACACCTCAAGCTAACACACACTATTCACAACACACACAGTTTGCTGCAAGGGCATCTCACACAGACAGAAGACTGACCACACACACTACTCAGTAAACACTCCTCAAACAAACACAACACTCACCACACACAAATTCCACAGTGCAGACGCCTCACACAGCATGCCACTCACCAGTAACATACACTTCACAGTGCGCACACCTTACAGAGACACAGAATCCTCACCACACACACCTTTTTCAATGCACACACTCACAGAAAAACACAATACTCAGCACAAAGACACACACAAACTTCACAGTGCCCACATTTTAAATAAACACACACCACTCAAAATACACACACACTACAGAGTGGACACATCACACACAAATACTCACCAAACACACTCCACAGTGCAGACACCTAACACAGAGATATGAATCACCATACACATTACACAGTGCACTAACCTCAAACAGTCACACACCACTCATAGTGCCCAGAATTTAAAGTGTGGAAACTCCACACACACACCACTTACCACACACTTTACTCTGCATACACCTCACACAGACCCACACCACTCAATACACACAGTTAACACATAAACTCCACATTGCACACACATCACACAGACACAAAATTCTCCACACACACTCTCCAGAGTGCACCCACCTAACACAGTCACACACCACTCATCACACAAATACTCCAAAGTGCACACACCTCACATAGTCACACACCACTAATCACACACACACATTCTGCAGTGCAGACACCTTACACAGGCACATGACTCACCAAAAACACACACTGCATAGTGCGAACACCTCATAAAGAAGCTTAAAACTGACCACACATACTCTCAGTGGACACACCTTACACAGAAACACACCACCCATCAGACAAAAACTCCACAGTGTGTAAACCACGC
Source organism: Leontopithecus rosalia (assembly GCA_028533165.1). Classification (NCBI taxonomy): domain Eukaryota; kingdom Metazoa; phylum Chordata; class Mammalia; order Primates; family Cebidae; genus Leontopithecus; species Leontopithecus rosalia. The sequence continues at coordinate 24,596,811 of CM052665.1, forward strand.
GGATACACACACCACTTATCACACACACATTCTGCAGTGCACACACCTCACACAGGCACATGCCTCACTAGAAACACTCACTGCACAGTGTGCACAACGAACAGAGACACAGAACTCTAACCATAACACACATTCTTCAGTGCAGACACCTCACACTGGCACACCTTTCACCACAAACACACACTCCACTGTGCACACACCTGAAAAATACACACACCTCTGACCACACAATGCTCCTCAGTGAACACACCACCCAGAGACAGAGAACACACACCACATAAGTACACACACTGCGCTGTGCACACAACTAATCCAAACACACCCCAGTTTTTATACACAAACAATACACAGTGCACACACCTCTCACAAAACCACAAGATTTATGACACTCACTCTCTCTACAGTGTACGACTCACACAGACACACAGCTCTCACCACACACACTCTGCAAAGTGTAAAACCTCACACAGACACAAGCCACTCCCCACACACTCTTCACAGTGCACACACCTCACACAGACAAACAGCACTCATCACACGCATACTACACAGTGAACACACTTCACACAAGCAAACACTTCTCTCCACATACACACTCCAAAGTGCAGACACCTCACACAGGCACACACCAGTCACCACACACACTCCACTCCCATACTAAACAGTGCACACATTTGAAATAGATATGCATCACACACATCAAGATTGCACAGAATTCACACAGACACACCACTCACCACACAAACACACACAAAGTGCACAATGCACACACCTCACACAAACACACCCGACTCACCACGCATGCATACTACTCAGTGCACACACCTTACACAGAAACACCACTCACGAAACAACCAATCTACAGTGCAGACCCCAAATAGTGACATACCACATACCACACACACTAGACAGTGCACTGATCTCACACAAACACCACCCACTACACACACAATCCAAAGTGCAGAAACTCCACACACAGACACACCACTTACCACACACTGCACACTCACACGTCACTATGCATGCCTCTCACACAAACAGACACCACACATCACATGCATACTACACAGTGCACACACCTCACAAAGACACACACCAGTCATCACACACTCCACACACATATCTCACAGTGAACACACTTTAAACAAACATGCACCACTCACACATTGAAGAGTGCACACAACTCACACAAACATACCACTCACCACACACATAACAGTCCACAGTGCACATATTTCAAACAGAAACACACTACTCATGACACACACACTTTACAGTGAAGACATCTTACACACACTCAAGACTGATGACACACACTACAGAGTAAACACACCTCACACAGACAAACAACAATCACCACACACGCATTCCACTGTTGACATGCATCACACAGGCACAAACCACTTAGTAAACACAAACTCCACAGTTCAAAAAACTCACACAGACACACAGCAGTCACCCCACATGCACTTTATAGTGCACACAACACACACACACAACTCAAGACACACAAACTCTACATTGAAGAAACCTCATACAGACACACTACTGACCACATACACTTCACAGTGAACACACCTAACAGAGACACAGAACACTAACCACAAATACATTCCTAATTACAGACGTCTCACACAGGCACATTCCTCACCACAAACACACACCCCACAGTGCACACACCTGACACAGACACACACCTTGACCACATGCACACATGCAAGAGTGCACACACCACACACAGACACATATAACACACCACAAAAACACACACTGCGCTCTGCACACACTAATCCTAACACACACCACTCACCATACACACAATACACAGTACACACTCCTCAAACAGACATAAAAGATTCACCAAACAAACACTCCACAGTACAAACACATCACACAAACTCACACCACTCACAGCACACACACATGCAACAGTGCACACACCTCACAGGGACACACAACAATCAGCACTCACACACTACAACATGAACACACCTCATGCAAACACACACCAGTTACCATGCACACACTCTCCACAGTGCACAGACTTCACACAGACACACACCACCCAACACACACACTCTAGTGTGCAGACACCTAGCACAGACACACATCATTTACCACACACACCACACTCACACTCCACTGTGCATACATCTCAGACATACACCACTCATCACATGCAAACTACACAGTTAACACACTTCACAGAGGCACAGAGCACTCATCACACACACAGTCCAGGGTGTGTACACATCACCCAGCACACCAGTCACCATACAAACTACAGACGCATAGTACACAGTGCACACATCTTAAACAGACATGCAACACCCACACAACAGAGTGTACACAATTTATGAAGACACCCCACTCACCACACACATAACAATCCGCAGTGCACACATATCACACAGGCATGCACCCCTCACAAAACACACACACTCCACAGTTTACACAACTCACAAACACAGCAGACACCAAACACACACACCACTGTGCACACACCTCACAAATGCCTGAGTCACGACAAACACACTCCATATTGAAGAAACCTCATACAGACACATGACTGACCACACACACTACACAGTAAATACATTTCATACAGACAAAAAACACTCACCACACACACATTCTGCAGTGCAGATACCTCACACAGGCACAGCATTCACCAGAAACACACACTGTACAGTGCACAAACCACAAAAAACACAAACTGCTGACTACACACACACTCCTCAGTGAACACACTTTACACAGAAATACACCACTCACCACACAAACACACACAAACTGCACAGTAAAAACACATTATACAAACACACACCACTCATTACACCAAACTCCACAGTGCACACACCTCATGCAGACACACACCACTTACCACACACACTTTTTACAGTGCACAGAGCTCACACAGACACACACCACGCAACACACACATTCTGGAGTACAGACACTTAGCCCACACACACAACTCTTGCCAAACACATTGGACACTCACACACCACTATGCATACATCTCACACAAACAGACACCACACATCACATGCATACTACACAGTGCACACACATCACAAAGTCACACAACACTCACAACAAACACACTGCAAAGTGCAGACATATCACACAGACACACACCAGTCACCACACATTCTTGACACACATATTTCACAGCGCATACATTTTAAAGAGACACCTCTCACCACTCACACCTGAAAAAGTGCACACAACTCAGACACAGCACTCACCACACACATAACACAACACAGTGCACACAATACACAGAGACACACACCACTCACCAAACACACTCCAGAGTTCACACAAGTCAAACAGACACACAGCACACACCACAGACACAATCCATAGTGCACACAAGTCACACACACACCACTCATGACACAGACACTCCACATTGAAGAAAGCTCATACAGACACACGACGGACCACACAAACTACAAATTACATACATTTTACACAGACACACAACCCTCACCACACACACATTCCACAGTGCAGGCACCTGACACAGGCACACCACTCACCACAAACACACACTGCACAGTAAAATCACCTTATAAAGCCACACACCACTGACCACATACAAACTCCACAGTGCACAAAACTCACACAAACACACACTACTCAACACACACACATGCTGCACAGTGCACACAAGTCACACAAACACACAAAACTTAACATACAGACACACTACACAGTGAACACACCTCACAAAAACCACACCACTCACGAAACACAATTCACAGTGCAGACACCAAACAGTCATAGCACATATCACAGACATTACACAGTGCAATCACCTCCCTCAGAAACAACACCCACTGAACACTCAATCAAATGGAGTGTGGAGACAGTACACGGAGACACACACGACTCACCACACACACTCCACACACACTTCTCTGTGCATACACCTCATACAGACACACACCACTTAATACCCACACTTCAGGCACATACTACACATAGCCCAAACCTTACATAGAAAGAAAACTCAACACTCACAATCTCTCCACAGGGCACACACCCCACACAGACACACACCACTCATCACACACCCTCCACAGTGCAGACACCACACACATATACGCAATTCACCATGCACACACTCTCCACAGTGCACACACCTTACACAGAGACACAACATGCACTTCACACATCCCACACACAATCCTCAATGCACATACCTCAGACATACACCACTCACCACACTCACACACACTCCAGAGTACACACACCTCACAGAGACACACAGCATGCACCACACAAACTCCACAAACACACACCACAATGCACACACATCACAAAGACAAACAGCAATCACCTGACAACTTATCCACAATACAGACACCTCACACTGTCACACAACAGTCACCACACACACTGAAGACACACACCCGTTGTATAAATTTAAAATGACACACTTCTGACTACATACACTCTGCAGTGCACACACGTCACACAGGAACACACCACTCACCACACAGACACACGCAAAGTGCACAGTGCACACGCCTCACACAAAAACATACCATTTACCATACACACTCACTACACAGTGTACACCCCACACACAGACAGACAATACTCACCAAACAGACACTCCCTAAAGCAGACACCTAACACAGACATACCACTCATGGCACACACTACACAGTGCACTCATCTCACACAGACACACACCACTCATCACACGCACAACATCTGCACTGCACACACTTTACACAAAAACACACCACGCAGTTGACAAGCTCCACATATAATCCACAGTGCACATACCTCAGACACACACCACTCATCACACAGAAACTCGACAACACACACCTCACAGAGAGGAAAAGCACGCACCACACAAATTCTGCACACACCACCACAATACACAAACATCACACAGACACACACCAATCACCTCACACCCTATCCACAATGCAGGCACCACACACTGCCACACATCATTCATAATACACACTCAACACAGACACTCAGTGCACACATTTTGCATAGACACACAACTCACCAAACACACTCTCCACAGTTTACACAACGTACACAATCAGCTATCACCACACACACTCCATAGTGAACACACCTTACACACACTACTTACAACACACACTCAAAATTGAAGAAACCTTATACAGACACATGACTGACCTCGGAGACACACAACACTCACCACACAAACATTTCACAATGCACACACCTTACACGGGCACACAACTGACCACACAAACACACAGAATCTGCATAGTACACATAACTCACACAGACACACTGCAGTCCCCAAACACACAATCCATATTGCAGACACCAAAAACAGACATACCACTTACCACACACACTGCACAGTGCACTCACCTCACACAGACCACACACAACCCACTGCAAAGAGAATCCAAAGTGCAGACACTCCACACAAACACCCACCAGTCACCACACATACTCCACAATGCATACATTTCACACACCCACACGGCTTACCATACACACAATCTACACAGTGTACACACCACACACAAACTCACAATACTCACCAAACACACACTCCACAGTGCAGACACCTAACACAGACATACCACTTACCACACACACAACACTGTACACTCAACTCACACAGACACAAAACCCTCACCGCACGCAATATTCAAAGTGCAGACACTCCACATAGACACACACCACTCACCATACACACGCCACACAAACTTAACTGCGCACACACGTCGTGCAGACACAGACCACTCAATAAACACAGTAAACACACAAACTCCACCTAGCACACACATCACCCAAACACAAAACTCACCAGAAACTCTCCAGAGTGCACACATTTTACACAGTCACACACCACTCATCTCATACACCCTCCAAAGTGCAAACACCTCACACAAACACACACCGTGCAGTTCACGGACTCCACACATTATTCACAGTGCACATACCTCAGACACACACCACTCATCACACAGAAACTCCACAACACACACCTCACAGAGACACAATGCATGCACCACAAAAATTTCACAGAAGCACACCACAATAAGAAAACATCCCACTGACGCACCTTAATGTCCTCACACCCTATCAACAATGCATGCACCTCACACTGTCACACACCCATACCACACACATTCAACACAAACACTCAGTGCACACATTTTACACAGACACACACGACTCTGCACACACATGCTCCATGATGCACAGACCCTACAGAAACACACACTGCAGAACACACACACTCCACAGTTCACACACCGCACACAGACACACAACTTTTCACACACACATATTACACAGTGCACAAACCTCAAAAAGACACACTCCACTCACCACACACACACTCCACGGTGCACACATTTCTTACAGACACACACCACTTATGACACACATGTGCCACAGTAAAGACACCTTATACAGAAACACAACTGACCACACCCTACACAGTTAACACAACTAAAAGAGACACAGAACACTCACCACACACACATTCCACAGTGCACACACCTCACACAGGTACACCATTCACCACACACACACTCCACAGTGCACACACCTGACACAAACACACACCTCTGACCACAGACACACACGATCCACAGTGCAGACCCCGCAAACACACACTAAACACCAAAGACAAATACTATACAGTGCACACACCAAACCCAATCACACACCACTCTCCATACCCACACATTACACTGTGTATACAACTCACAAAGACACAGATTAACTACACACACTGCACAGTGCAGCAACATCACCCAGACAAACCGCTCACCACACACACACTTTACATTGCAAAACCTCACACAAACACCAGTCACTCAACACACACACCCTTCACAGTGCACACGCCACACACAGACACAAACTACTCACTGCACACACACTCCACAATGCACACACCTCACAGGGACACACGCCAATCAGCACACACAATTTACCATGCACACATATCACACAGAAGCAAACCACTTACCACGCAAACACTTTCCACTGTGCACACGTCTCACACTGACACACACCACACAAAACACACACTTTAGAATGCAGACACCTTGCACAGACACAGACCACTAACTCCACTCCATACACATTTACACTAAACTGTGCATATATTTCACACAGACACACCCCTGTCATTGCATGCATACTACAGAGCACATGCCTCACACAGGCACACTGCACTCACCATGCACACACTCTACAGTGTAGACACCTTACACAGAAACACACCAGTCACCACACACTCCATCCACATAATCCACAGTGAACACACCTTAAGTAGACACGCACCAATCACACATAAAAGAGTGCACACAACTCAAACACACCAATCACCACACACCTAACACTCCACAGTGCCCTATTTCACACAAACAGTGGTCACCACACACACTCCATAGTTAACACACGTCACACACACACCACTTACAACACACACACTCCACGTGGAAGAAACCTAATACTGATACACGAATGAACAAACACACTACACAGTAAATACATTTCACACACACAGACAACACTCACCACACACATTCCACCGTGCAGACAGCTCACACAGGCACAGCACTCATTAGAAACACACACAGCACAGTGAACACACATTACAAAATCACTATAGAGAGCACTACCAATAACAGTCACTAAAGAGCACCCCACCCAACAATAGTCCCTATAAAGCACCTACCCAACAGCTGTCACTATAAAGCACCCTACAGAATAACAATCACTATAAAGCACTCCATCCAACAACAGTCACTATAAAGCTGCCTACACCAAAACAGTCCCTATAGAGCAACTACTCAACAACAGTCACTATAAAGCACTCCACCCAATAACAGTCAATACAGAGCAACTACCCAGCAACTGTCACTCTAAAGAAACCTACCCAACTACAGTCTTTATAGAAAACCCCACCTAAAAACAGTTACTGTAAAGCACCCTACACAAAAAAGTCACTATGAAGTACTCAACTCAACAACAGTCACTATACAGCTCTTGACCAAACAACAGTCACTATGGAGCATTCTAACCCAAAACAGTCACTATTGGTCACTCTAACCAACAACGGTCACTAGGGAGACCTCACCCCAACAACAAACACTAGAGAGCCTCTACACTAGATGAGTCACTAAAAAGCATCTACACAACAAGAATCACTATAGAGCTTTTAACCCAACAACAGTCACTATAGAGCACTCCACCCCACAACAGTCACTATAGAGCACCCCACCAAGAAACAGTCTCTATGGAGAACCCTACACAGTAACAGTCACTATAGATTACAATACCCAACAACATTCACTATATATCATTCTACTATCTACAGTCGCTATAGAGTACTCTACCGAACAACAGTCACTATAGAACACCTACCCAACAGGAGTCACTACAGAGCACCTACCCAGCAACAGTCACTGTAGAGCACACTATTAATAAACAGTTACTATAGAGCACAGTTTCAAACAACAGTCATTATAGAGCACCCTACCCAAAAACAGTCACTAAAGAATACCTAACCAATGCAGTAATTATTGAGCACCCTAAAAAAGTCACCATAAAGCACTCTAACCAAAAACAGTCACTATAGAGCACCCTAAAGAACAACAGTCACCATAGAGCACTACCCAACAGTAGTCAGTATAGAGCACCATACCAAACAACAGTCAGTATAAAAAACGTAACCAACAACAGTCATTATAGATCACCTAACCAACAATATTCACTATAAATTACTCTACCCCAAAACAGTCACTATACAGCACTGTACCCAATGACAGTCACTATTCTGAACCTACCCAACAACAGTCACTATAGATCACCTACCCAGAGATATTCACTATATGGCACTGTACCCAAAAGTAGTCACTATAGAGCACCATACCCAACAACAGTAATAATAGAGCAAATACCCAAAAACTGTAACTATAGAGTACCTACTCAACAGATATTATAAAGCACCTAATGCAACAACAGTCACTATTGAGCACCCTACACAACAGCTGTTACTATATAGCAACCCACCAAATAAGAATCACTATAGACTACCTACCAAACAACTTTCACGATAGAGCACCCAACACAATAATTGTCAGTGTTAAGCACTCTTGTCAACAACAGTCACTATTGAGCACCCTACCCAACAACACTTAGTATAGAGCCCTTTACCCAACAACAGTCACGATAGAGTATTCTACAACACAAAAGTGACTATAAATCACTCCACCCGACAACAATCACTATAGAGCACCCTACCCAGCAACAATCACTATAGATTTCCCAACCCAACATCATTCATTATAGGACCCTCTACTCAACAACAGTCACTAGAAATAACCCTACCCAGCAACAGTTACCATAGAGAAATCAACCTGAAAATATTCAACATAGTGTACTCTACCCAAAATAAGTCACAAAAACAAACCTACCCATCAACAGTGACCATAAAGCACCCTAATCAATGACAGTCACTATAGAGCAACTTCCCACCAACAGTCACTATAAAGCACCATACCCAACACCCATCACCATAAAGTGCCATACCCAACAACAATCACTACAGAACACCTAAACAACAACAGTCACCATAGAGTGTTGTACCCAATAGTCACTGTAGAGAACCCAACCAAACAACAATCACTGTAGAAAACCTACACAAATACAGTCACTATCTAGAGCACTCTACCCAAAAACTGTCAGAATAGAGCACCTTATTAAGCAACAGTCAGTATTGAGCAAGCTACATAATAAAAGACACTTTAGAGCACTCCTCCCAAAAATTATCACTATAGTGCATTCTACACAACAGTCACTATAGAGCACCTACAAAACAACAGTCACTCTAAAGCACCTACCCAACAACAGTCGCTATACAGCTTCTACTTAACAGCAGTCACTGTAGAGCATGTACTCAACAACAATCACTGTAGGGCACCTTCACAAAAACAGTCATTTTAGAGTACTCTACGCAACAATGGTCACATAAAACACCGTACCCAACAACAGTTAATATAGAGCACATTTTTCAACAAGATTGACTATAGAGAACCTACCTAACAACAGTCACTATTGAGAACCTACAAAACAACAGTCAGTATAGAGCACCTATTCAACAACTTTAACTATAAAATCCTCTACCAAAAACAATCACTATGGAGCACCATATGCAACAACAGCACTATATGGCACCTACCCAACAACAATCATTATAGAGCCCCCTAAACAAGAACAGTCACTATAGAGCACTCTCCGCAGCAACAGTAATTATAGAGAACTGTACAAAACTACAATCACTATAGAGAACTCTACTAAACAATGGTCAGTATAAAGATATCCGCCCAACAACAGTCTCCTATAGAGCACTCTACCAAACAACAGTCACTATAGACCACCCCACCCAACAACAGTCACTGTGGAGCACCTACCCAAAAACAGTCACTATAGAGCACCCTAAAAACCCACAGACAGTATACAGCACATACGCAATATCACTCATTTTAGAGCACTCTACCCAGCAACTGTTACTACAGAGCACCCCAACAAAACAATCACTATAGAGCACCCTACACAGCAACAGTCATTATAGAGCACTTAACCGAAAACAGTCACTAAAGAGCACCTACCAAACAACAGTTACTATAACTCACTCAAACCAATAGCAAATACAAAGAAGCACCGTACCCAATAACACTCAATATGAGCAACCTATTTAACAACAGTCATTATAAAATACCTACCCATCAGCAGTCACTATTGAGCAACCTACCCAAAAACAGTCACTATGGAGCACTCTACTTAATAACAGTCACTATAGAGCACTCTACACAACAACAGTCACTATAGAGAACTCCCCTGAATAACAATAACCTATGGAGTACTCCACCCAACAACAGTAATTATAGTGCACTCTACCCAAGAGCAGTTACCAGAGCACCATATACAGCAACAGTCACTATGAACACCCCACCCAACAACAGTCACTATAGAGCACACTATAGAGAAGCAGTAACTATAGAGTACCTACCGAAGTAGTCACTATGGAGTAATCTACACAGCAACAGTCACTATACAGCACATTAACCAACAGCAGTCACTATAGAGCACCATAACAAACAAAAGTTACTATAGAGAACCCTACAATTATCAGTCACTGTAGAGCCCTCTCCTCAACAACAGTCACTATAGGGCAGTCACCACAACAACAGTCAATATAGATCATCCTACCTAAGAAGAGTCAGTATAGAGCACAATATCCAACAGTAGCCACTATAGAGCATTCTATCCAACAACAGTCAGTATAGAGTATTTTAAATACAACAGTCACTATAGTGCACTCTACCCAGCAACAGTAATTATAGAGAACTGTACACAACAGTCACCATAGAGAACCCTAACAAACAACAGTTTCTATAAAGTGAACAACCCAAAACAGGCACCTTTAGAGCACTCTATCGAAAAACAGTCACTATACACCACCCCACCCAAAAACAGTCACTATGTAGCGCCTACCCAAAAACAGTCACTATACAGCACCCTAAGCAGCCACAGTCACTATAGAGCACGTACCCAATATCAGTCACTTTAGATCCCTCTACACAGCAACAGTTAATATAGAAAACCCCATCACAAGACTCACTATAAAGCACCCCACACAGCAACAGTCCCTATAGAGTACTTAACCAAAAACAGTCACTAAAGAGCACCTACTAAACAACAGTCACTATAGTTCACTCAAAAACAACAGATACTATAGAGCACTGTACCCAACAACACTCACTATGAGCACCCTATCCAACAACAGTCACTATAGAACACCAATCCAACAGTAGTCACTATAGAGCACCCTAGCCAAAAACAGTTACTATGGAGCACTCTACCCAATAACAGTCACTATAGAGCACTCTACACAACAGTCACTATAGAGAACTTCACTAAATAACAATATTCTTTATAGCACTCTACCCAACAACAGTCACAATACTGCACTATACTGAACAGCAGTTACGATAGAGCAACGTATTTAGCAACAGTCACTATAAAAACCCCACCCAAAAACAGTCAGCGTAAAGCACCCTACAAAGCAACAGTCACTATAAGCACTACCAAAAGAAAGTCACTATGGACTACTCTCCCCAGCAACAGTAACTATAGAGCACACTAACTGAAGTCACTATAGAGAACAGTACCAAACAAAATTCACGGTAGAGCCCTCTACTTAACAACAGACAATATAGAGCACTCTACACAACAACAGTCACTATAGAGCATCTTACCCAAAAAGAGTTAGTATAGAGCACAATACCCAACAACAGCCACTATAGAGCATTCTGCTGCACAATAGTCACTGCACAGTGCCTACCCAGCAACAGTCACTGTGGAGCCGTTACCCAACAACAATCACTACACAGCACTCTACCCAACAACAGTCACTATAGAGTACTTTACCCAACAACAGTCATTATCTAGAAATCTCTAACCAAAAACAGTCAATATAGAGCACTATACCAAACAACATTCGCTATAGAGAACCAAGTAAACAATGGTCAGTATAAAGTATTTACCCAACAACAGTCACTATTTAGAGCACTCCACTCAAAAGCAGTCACTATGGATGACGTATGCAAAGACAGCTACTATAGAGCACTCTACACAATAACACTCACTATTGAGCACAGTGTTTTACAACAGTCACTATAGAGCACCACACCCAACAATTGTCCATGCAGGGCACCTACCAAACAACAGTAAGTATAAAGCTCCCTACTATTTAGCACAGTATTATACCACAGTCACTATAGAACACCATACCCAACAATTAGCTGTGTAGATCACCTACCAAACAACACTAAATATAAAGCACCCTACCCAAAAACAGTCACTATACAGCACTCCACCCAACAACAGTCACTACAGAGTACCCTTCACGAAAACAGTCACTATAGAACAAGCTACACAAGAGTCACTAAAAGTACCCACCCAACATAAGTCACTTCAGAGCACTCTATTAAGCAACAGTCACTATATAGCACCCCAACCAGCAACGTTCATCATAGAGCACCCTACACAGCAATAGTCAGTATAAAGCATTGTACCCAGCAACAGTCATTATAAACAAACCTACTTCACAACTGTTACGATAGAGCATCTTACCAACAACAGTCACTTTAGATCACCCTACCCAACAACAGTCTCTTTAGAGCACCTACACAACAGTCAGCATAAAGCATCTACCCAGCAAGAGTCACTAAAGATCACTATACCTAACAACAGTGACTAAAGAATTGCATGCTCAATGACAGTCACTATGAGCAATCTACCAAACAGCAATCACTATAGAGCACCTACCCAACAACAGTCACTAAAGAGCACCACACCAAACAACAGTCACTAAAAATTACCTACTCAAGAACAGTCACTATAGAGAACTCTACCTAACAACAGTCTCTATAGAGCATCCCTCCCATCAACAGTCACTATAGAGCACCTTGCACAGCAACAGTCTCTATAGAGCACCCTACCAAATACAGTAATTATAGAGTACTTTTTCTAACAGCAGTAACTCTAGACCACGTACCAAAAAACAGTCACCATTCAGTACCTACCTAAAATAACTAACTATGGAGCACCTATTTAACAACAGTCTCTATAGAACACCCCACCAACAAAAGTCACTGAAGAGCACTCTACCAAACAGCAGTCACTATAGGGCCCCTAACCACAAAAGGCATTATAGAGCACCTACCCACCAAAAGTCAGTATGGAGCACCTACCGAACAACAGTCAGTATACATCACCATACCCAAGAACAGTCACTATAGAGCACCATACACAACAACAGTCACTATGGAGCATCTACCCAACAACAGTCATTATTTAGCACCAACTCAACAACTGTGAATATATAGAACACTACATATAAACAGTCAGTATGGAGCACTCTACCAAACAGTCACTATAGAGCATTGTACACAACAGTCACTATAGAGTGCTCTACCCAACAATACTCACTATAGAATACTGAAATACAACAGTCGCTGTAGAGAACTTTACACAGCATCATTCCTTATAGACAACTCCACACCAAAAAATTTACCTATAGAGCACTCTACCCAAAAACAGTCACTATAGCGCACCACAACCAACAACAGTCACTATAGACCAACTATCCTACAACAGTCACTATAGAGGACCCTACCCAGCAACAGTCACTATATAGCACCTGCCCAACAACAGTCATTATAGAACACCTACCAAACAACATTCACTATAGATCACATACCCAACAGCAGCCACTACAGAGCACCTACACAGATATAGAGCCCTCTATCCAACAACAGCTACTATTGAACACCATACCCAAAAACAGTCATTACGGAACACCCTACCCAACGACAGTCACTATAAAGTACCTACCCAACAGCAGTAACTGTATAGCACCCTAACCAACAAGAGTCACGATAGAGCACTCTATGCAACAACAGTCATTATAGAGCACTCCAGACAACAGCAGTCACTATAGAGAACTCCACCCCACAAGTCAATTACAGAACACTCTACAAAACAACAGTCACTATACAGCACCCCAATCAACAACAGTCTCTATGTAGCACCTTACCCAATAACAGTCACTCTACAGAACACTCTTCCCAACAACAGTCACTATAGAGCACCCTATGCAATAACAGTCACTGTGGAGCCCTTAACCAAACAAGAGTCACTATGGAGAACCCTACGCAACAACAGTCACTATGGACCACCCTACAAAACAACAGACTCTATAGAGCACTCTACCCAACAACAGTACTATAGATCACCTCACTCAACAACAGTCAGTATAAAGCAGTCCACCCAACCATAGTCATTATAGAGCACCCTATCCAACATCAGTCACTATAGAGCACACCACCCAACAGCATTTAGTGTAGAGCACCCTACCAACAACAGTCAACATAGAGCACCCTACCCAACAGTCACTATAGAGCACACTACCCAACAACAGAAATTAAAGGTCACCCTACACAACAACTGTCACTATTGAGCATCTAACCAAGAAGAGTCACTATAGAGCCTTTTACTCAACAACAGTCATGATAGAGCACCTATTCAGCAATAGTCACTATGGAGCACCCTTCGTAGTAACAGTCACTATAGAGCACTCTACCCAAAAATAGTCAAGATAGAGCACCCTAAAGAAAAACAGTCTCAATAGAGCACCTACTCAACAACAGAAACTCAAGAGCACTCCAACCAATAATAGTCATTATAAAGAACCTTACCGACAACAGTAGATATAGAGCACCCTACCTAACAACAGTCGCTATAGGGAACCACACCCAACAACAGTCACTATAAAGCACCTTATCCAACAAGTGTCACTACAGAGCACTCCACACAACAACAGTCACTAGAGAACCCTTTAACCAATAACAGTCACTATGGAGCACTGTACACAACAGTCACTATTGACCACTATGCCCAACATTCACAATAGAGTTCTCCTCCAAACAACACACACTATAGAGCACATACACTACAAAAGTCACTATAGATCATTTACCCAAGAATCACTGTAAAGCCCTTTATGCAACAACAGTCACTATGGAGCACTCCACCCAACATCAGTCACTGTAGAGCACCCCACATAGCAACAGTCACTATGGACCACCATACAAAGCAACAGTCACTATATAGCACCATACCCAACACCATTCACTATAGATGACCCTACCATTATCAGTTGCTATAGAGCAGCCTACTAAACAACATTCACTATAGAGCACCAACCTAAGCAGAGTCACTATAGAGCACCTACCCAACAACAGTCACTATAGAGCACCCTCCCCAAGAAAAGTCTCTAGAGAGCACCCTACCCAGTAACAGTCACTCTAGAGCACTCTACCTAACAACAGTCGTTATACAACACCATACCCAACAACAGTCACTATACAGCACCCTATCGAAAAACAGTTACTATAGAGCACCTACACATAGTGTTGGGTGCTTTATAGTGACTGTTGTTGGGAAGGGTGTTGTATAGTAACTTTTGCTGGGTAGGGTTCTCTATAGTGACTGTTGTTGCATAGGGTGCTTAATGGTGACTTTTGTTGGGTAGTTAATCTATAGTGAGTGTTGCTGTGTAGTGTGCTCCATAGTGAATATAGTTTCGTGGGGTGCTCTATGGTGACTGCTGCTGGGTAGAGTACTTTATAGTGACGGTTGTTGAGTAGATGCCCTACAGTGACAGTTGCTCTATAGGGGGCTCTCTAGTGATTGCTGTTGGATAGAAGGCCTATAGTGACTGTTGTTTTTTGGGGTGTTCTATATTGACTGTTGGTTACAGTGCTCTATAGGTGACTGTTTTTGGGTGGAGTTCTCTATAGTGACTGTTGTTGTGTAGGTGCTCTATAGTCACTGTTGTTTGGTGGGGTGCTCTATAGTGACTGTTGTTTGTTTGGGGTGCTCTATAATTACTTTAGTTAACGAGAGGACTCTATAGTGACTGTTGTTCGGTAGGGTGGTCTATAGTGACTGTTGTTGCATGGATTGCACCATAGTTACTGTTTATGTTTAAAGGGCTCTATAGTTACGGTTGCTGTGTAGGTCTTCTATAGTGACTGTTCTTCAGTAGGGTGCTCTACAATGACTCTTTTTGGGTAAAGTGCTTTATAGTGACTGTTGTTGGGTTGAGGGCTCTATCATGACCATTGTTTTGTAGGTGCTATATATGGACTGTTTTTGGTTAGGGTTCTCTATATTGATTGTTGTTGTGTGGAATGCTTTAAAGTGACTGTTTCTGGGAAGAGTTCTCCATAGTGACTGTTGCTGTATACAGGACTCTATAGTGACATTTATTGGGTAGAGTTCTCTATAGTGAGTGTTGCTGGGTGGAGTACTGTATACTGACTATAGTTGGGTTGGATGCTGCATAGTGAATGTGGTTGGGTAGTGTGCTTTATAGTGATTGTTCTGTGGAGTGCTCTAGAGTGAAAGTTGTTCAGTAGGGTGCTCTACACTTATTGTTACTGGGTGGGGTGCTCTATAGTGACTTGTTATGTAGACTGCTCTAGATAGTGACTGTTGCTGAGTGGCATGCTCTATAGTGACAGTTGTTGGGTACAGTGCTCTAAATAGTGACAGCTGTTGAGTAGGGTGCTCTATAGTGACTGTAGTTGGGTTGGGTGCTCCATATTGATTGTTCGCTGGAGTGCTCTAGAGTGTCTGTTTTCCTGTAGGGTGCTTTGTAGTGACTGTTGCTCTGTAGGGTGCTCTATAGTGACTGGTGTAGGGTACAGTGCTCTAGATAGTGACTGTTGTTCAGAAGCGTTATTTATTGTTACTGTTGTGTGGAGTTCTCCATAATGACTGTTGTTGTGTAGGGTGGTCTAAGGTGACTGGTTGGATAGAGTGCTCTACAATAACTGTTGCTGGGTGGAGTGTTCTCTAGTGACTGTTGTTGGGTAGGGTGCTCTCTAGTGACTGTTATTGGTAGGATGCTCTATAGTGACTGTTGTTGGGTACACTGCTCTATATTAACTGTTATTGTTAGGGTCCTCTATACAGACTGCTGTTTAGTAGGGGGCTCCATAATGACTGTTGCTGAAAAAGGTGCTCTATAGTGACTGTTGCTGGGTTTAGTGCTCTATAGTGAATGTTGCTGGGTAGATTGCCATATAGTGACTGTTGCTACATAGGGTGCTCTATAATGACTGTGGTTGTGTGGGGTGCTCTATAGAACTGTTACTGCATAGGGTGTTCCATAGTGACTATTTTTAGGTAGAGAGCTCTAGATAGTGACTGTTGTTGGCTGGGGTGTTCTGTAGTGACTGTGTTGGTTAGAGTGCTTTATAGGTGACTGTTGTTGGGTGAAGTGCTCTATGTTAACTGTTGCTGTGTATGGTGCTGTATAGTGACTGTGGTTGGGTAGTGTGCTCTATAATGATTGTTCATTGGAGTACTCTACAGTAACAGTGGTTCAGAAGGGTGCTCTATACTGACTGTTACCGGTTGGGGTGCTCTATAGTGACTTTTGTTGGGTAGAGTGCTCAATAGTTACTGTTGTTTGGTAGAGCAATCTTGATAGTGAATGTTGTTGTGTAGGGTACATTATGGTTACTGTTGTGTGGAGTTCTCAATAATGACTGTTGTTTGGTAGGGTAATCTATAGTGACTGTTGTTGGGTAGGGTGCTATGTAGTGACTGTTGTTGGGTAGAGTACTCAGTAGTGACTGTTCTTGGATAGGGTGCTCTGTAGTGACTGTTGTGTAGTTTTCTGTATAGTGACTGATGTGGGGTAGAGGGCTCTATGGTGACTGTTGTTCGGTAGGTTCTCTATAGTTACTTTTGTTGGGTAGAGTGCTGTGTAGTGAGTGTTTTGGGTAGGGTGTTCTATACTGACTGTTGTTGGGTAGGGTATTATTAATGAGTGTTGTTGGGTAGCTGCTCTAGAGTGACTGTTTTAAGTAGGTTTCTCTTTGGTGACTGTTATTGGGTGAAATGCTCTACAGTGACTTTTGTTGTTTAGATTTCTCTATAAAAAATGTTGCTTGGAAGGGTGCTGTATACGGACTGATGTTTGTTAGAGTGCTCTATAGTGACTTTAATGGCTAGGCTGTACTATAGCGACTGCTGTTGGATAGGGTGCTCCATAGTGACTGTTGTTATGTAGGATGCTCTATAGTGACTGTTTTTGTGTAGGGTGCTTTATAGTAAATGTTATTGGGATCATGCTCTATAATGACTGTTGCTGTGTAGGGTGCTATATAGTGACTGCTGCATAGTGGGGTGCTCCACAGTGACTGATGCTGGGTAGAGTTCTCTATAGTTACTGTTGTTTGGTATTTGCTCTATAGTGACTGTTTCTGGGTTGGGTTTTCTATACTGACTGTTGTAGGGTAGTAGCCCTATAGTGACTGTTGCTGAATAGAGTGCTCTGAAGTAAATGCTGGTGGGTAGCTGGTCTATCGTGACTGTGGCTGGGTAGGTACTCTAAAGTGACTGTTGTTGGTAGAGTGTGATGTAGTGAATGTTGTTAAGCAAAGAGCTCTATACTGTCAGTTAATGTGTAGGATTATCTATAGCGATTGTTGCTGTGTGAAGTGCCATACACTGACTCCTGCTAATTACAGTGCTCTATACTGACTGTTGTTGGGTAGCTACTCTATAGTGTCTGTTGTTGTGTAATGTACTTCATACTGACTGTTGTTGCATAGGGTCCCCTATAGTGACTGTTGTTGGGTAGAGTGCTCTATAGAGACTCTTGCAAGGTAGAGTGCTCTAAAGTGACTGTTGTTGTGTAGAATGATCTATAGGTTTGTTTTGGGTGGAGTTCTTTATAATGACTGTTGTTGTGTAGAATGCTCTATAGTGACTGTTTTTGGGTAGATTGCTCTATAGTGACTGTTTCTGGATAGTGTTCTCTATAGTAACTGTTGTTTGGTAGGTGTTCTATAGTGAGTGCTTTCTGTTAGAATATTATATAGTGACTTGTCGGCACCGTGCTGTATAGTGACTGTTGTTCAGTAGGTGTTCTATAGTGAATGTTCTTTGGTTGGGTTTTGTATAGTGACTGTTGTTGTTACCGTGTTATATATTAACTGTTGTTGTGTAGAGTGCTCTACAATGACTGTTGTTGAGTAGCTGTTACATAGGAATTGATTTTGGTAGGTGCTTTATAGTGACTATTTTTAATTGGTTCTCTATAGTGACTTTTTGAGTAGGTGTTCTGTAGTGACTGTTGTTTGGAAGGTAGCTCTGTAATTACTGTTGTGTAGGGAGCTCTAAAGTGACTGATGTGTAGGTGCTCTATAGAGACTGTTGTTGAATAAAGTGCTATAGAATGACTGTTGCTTTTCAGGGTGCTCAATAGTTAATTTTGCTGTGTAGGGTGCTCTATATTGACATTTATTGGGTATGGTGAACTATAGTTAGAGTTGTTGGGTAGGTGCTCTATGGTGAATGTTGTTTCGTAGGGTGCTCTATAATGATTGTTGTTGGGTAGAGTGATCTATAGGTAACTGTAGATGGGTGGAGTGCTTCATATTGGCTGTTGTGTACAGTGTTATATAGTGACTGTTACGTACAGTGCTGTATAATGACGGTAGTTGCATAGAGTGCTCTAGAGTGACTGTTGTTGATTTGGTGTGGTATAATGATGGTTGTTGCATAGAATAATCCATAGTGACTGTTGTTGAGTCTATGCCCTATAGTGACTCTTGGGTCAGTGCTCTATAGTCACTTGTGTTGGTGCTGTATAGTTACTGTTGTTGGGAAGGAAACTCTATAGTGATTGTTGTTAATAGGGTGCTCTATAGTGACTGTTATTGGGTTGGATGGTGTATAGTGACTGCTGCTGAATTGGGTGGTCCTGTTGTACGGTGGGTTGTTCTTCAGTGATTGTTGCTGGAAAAAGTGCTGTATAGTGACAGTTTTTGGGTAAGTACTTTATCGTGACTGTTGTTGTGTCAGGTGCTCTATACTGATTTTTGTTAGGTAGGTGCTCTATAGTGAGTGTTGTTGTGTAGGGTGCTGTATGGTGACTGTTGGCTGGAGTGCTCTTTAGTGACTGTTGTTGGGCAGGGTGTTCTACGGTGACTGTTGTTGGGTACCGTGTTCTATACTGACATTTCCAGAGGAGGGTGCTTTATACTGACTGTTTTTCGGTAGACTGCTTTATAATGAGTGTTACTTTTTAAGGTGCTCTATAGAAACTGTTGTCTGCTGGAGTGATCTATATTGACTGTTGTTTGACAGAGTGCTCTACAGTCACTGTTTTTGGGTAGCGTGTTTTACAGTTACTGTTAGGTATTGTGCTCTAAACTGACTGTTCTTGTGTAGAATGCTCTAGATAATAACTGTTGGCGAGTAGAGTGCTCTATAGTTCCATTTGTTGGTTAGCGAGCTGTATAGTAACTATTGTTAGGTAGAGTGCTCTGTAGTGATTGTTGTTGGGTAGAGGGCTTTACAATGACTGTTGTTGGGAAGATGCTCTACAGTGACTAATGTTGGGTAGGGTGCTGTATAGTTTTTCTTGTTGTGTAGGTGCTATATAGTTACTGTTGTTGGGTAGGGATCTCCACAGTGACTGTTAAGTAGGGAGCTCTATAGTCACTGTTGCTGGGTAGGGTGCTCAATAGTGACTGTTGTGTAGAGTGTTCTGTAGGGACTGTTGCTGCGTGGGGTGCTCTATAGTGACTGTTTCTTTGTAGAGTGGTCTATATTGACTCCTTCTGGGTAGTGTGCTTTATTCTGATTGTTCTTGGGTGGGGTGCTTTATAGAACTGTTGCTGCGTATGGTGCTCCATAGTGACTGTTGTTAGGTAGAGAGCTCTAGATAGTGGGGGTTGTTGGCTGGGGTGCTCTATACTGACTGTGCTGCCTAGAGTGCTGTATAGGTGACTGTTGTGTGGAGTGCTCTATAGTGACTGTTGTGTAAAGGGCTCTATAGTGACTGTTGTTCAGTCTACAGTGACTCTTGTTGGGTACGTTGCTCTATAGAGAGTGTTGTTAAATATGTTCTCCATACTGACTGTGTGGGGCGGGGTGTTCTATACTGACCATTGTTGGGTAGGTTTTTCTATAGTGACTGTTGATGGGTGGGAAGCTCTACAGTGACTATTGTTGTATAGAGTGCTCTATAAGTGATTTTTGTTGGGTTAAGTGCTTTATAGTGACTGTGGTTCTGCAGAGTGCTCTACAGTGACTGTTGTTGGGTAGAGTTTTCAACAGTGACTGTTGTTGGGAAGAGTGCTCTATAGTGACTTTTGTTGGTAGGTGGCTCTAGTTACTGGATATTATTGGGTAACATGCCCTACATTGACTGTAGTTAGGTAGGGGACTCTAGATACTGACTGTTTCTGGGTGGGTGATCTATAGTGACTCTTTTTGGGTAGGGTGCCCTATAGTGAATGTTGCTAGGTGTGGTGCTCTTGAGTGACGTTTGTTGGGTAGATTGCTCTATAGTGACTTGATCCACAGTGTGCTCTATAATGACGGTTGCTGGTTAGCATGCTGTATAGTTACTGTTGTTGGGTAGGTTGTTCTACATTGACTCGTGTAGGGTAAGGGGCTCCAGTAACTGAGTATTATTGGGTAGGGTGCCCTCTAGTGACTGTTGTTGTGCAGTGTGCTCTATAATAACTATTGTCGGCAGAGTGCATTATACTGATTGTTGTTTGGCAGATGGCTGTAATGTGACTGTTGTTGGGTATGTGATCTATAGTGACTGTTGTTTGGTCAGTTCTCAATGGTGACTGTTGTTGAATAAAATGATGTAGTGACTGTTGCTGGGTAGGGTGTTCTACAGTGACACTTGATGAGTAGAATCCTCTTTAGCAACTGTTTTTCGTTAGAGTGTTCTCTAGTGACTGTTGCTGCTTAGCGGGCTTTATAAGGACTGTTGCTTGGTAGCGTGCTCCAAAGTGACTTTGGTTTGGTAGGGTGTTCTATAGTGACTGTTGTTGGATAGGGTGCTTTATACTGACTATTGTTGAATAGATGCTATTTATTGACTTTTGGTGGGTAGGGTGCTCTATAGTGACTGTTGTTAAGCGGGGTGCTCTATAATGACTGTTCTTTGGTACAATGTTCTGTAGTGATTGTAGATGGGTAGAGTACTCTATAGTGAGTGTTGTTGGGTATAGAGATCTATAATGACTGTTGTTCGTTAGTTGTTCTATACGGATATTTTTGGGTATGGTGCTTTATATTACTTTTGTTGGTTAGGGTCAATATAGTCACTTTTCTTGGGTAGGTTCCCTATTTTGACTGCTGTTAATTACAGTGATTTATAGTGATTGTTGTTGGGTGGAGTGTTTTATAGTGACTGTTTCTGAGTGGGGTGCTCTATATTGAATATTTTTGTTTACAGTGGTCTATAAGTGACTGTTGTTAAGTGGAGTGCTCTATAGTGACTTTTGTTCTGTAGAGTGCTTTATAGAGACTGTTGTTTGGTAGAGTTCTCTATAGTGAATATTGTTGGGAAGGTTGCTCTATAGTGATTGTCATTGGGTAGGAGATCTATAGTGACTGTTGTTGGATTGAATGCTCCATAGTGACTTTTGTTGGTTACGGTGCTCTATTGTGACTGTTGTTTGGTAGAGTGCTCTATAGTGACTGTTGTTGGGTAGGTGCCCTATACTGACGTTTATTGGGTAGGTACTCTATAATGACTGTTGTTGTGTATGTGCTCTATATTGACTGTTGTTGGTTATCATGCTCTATAAGAACTGTTGCTTGGTGAAGTGCTCTAGAGTGACTGTTGCTGGGTAGAGTGCTTTATGGTTATTGTTGTTGAGTAGGGGTTTCTATAGTGACTATTGATGGGTAGGTGCTTTATAATGACTGTTGTTGAATAGTGTGGCCTATAATGACTGTTGTTGGGTAGGTTACTCTACAGTGAAGCTTTTTGGGTCAGTGCTCTATAGTGACCTTTGTAGGGTAGAGTTCTTTATAGTGACTGTTTAAGGGTTGGTGCTCTAAAATGTCTATTTTTGGGCAGTTGTTCTGTTGTGACTGTTGTTATGTAGGGTGCTATATAGTGACTGCTTTTGTCAGGCTGCTCTATAATGTCTGCTGTTGCGTACAGTGCTCTATACTTACTTTTTTGGGTGGGGTGTTCTACAGTTACTGTAGTTGGGTAGAGTGCTCTATAGTGAATATTGTTGAGTATAGAGCTCTATAGTGACTGTTGTTGGTTACTTCCTCTTAAGGGTTGTTGTTGGGTAAAGTGCTGTATACTGACTTTTGTTGGGTAAGTTCCTCTATAGTGACCCTTGTTGTGTACATGCGCTATAGTGACTGTTGTTTAGAGTGCTTTATAGTTACTGTTGGTGGGTATCATGCTCTATAGTGACTGTAGAGAGCTATATAGTGATTGTTGCTGGATGGGTTGCTCTATAGTGAATTTTGTTGGGTAGAGTGCTCTATAGTGACTTCTGCTTAAAAGCATGCTCTATAGTGACTATTGTTCGGTAGGGTTTTTTATAGTGACTCTTGTTGGGTGGGGTGCTCTATAGTGACTGTTGTTGTGTAGGTGCCCTAAATTGACTGCTGTTGTGTACGGTGTTGTATAGTGACTTTTGTTGGGTACTGTGCTCTATAGTGACTGTTTTTGGATAGAGTGCTCTATAGTAACAATTTTTGAGTAGGTGCTCTATACTGATTGCTGTTGGGTTGAGTGCTCTAAATATTGACTGTTGTTGGGTAGGTGCTCTATACTGAGTGTTCTTGGGTAGAGTGCTCTATAGTTAATGTTTGAAGGCAGGTGCTCTATAGTGCCTGTTGTTGAATGGAGTAATCTAAATAGTGACTGTTGTTTGGTAGGTTCTCTATACTGACTGTTGTTGAGGATGGTGCACTATAGTGACTGTTGTTTGGTGGAGTGCTCTATAGTGACTGTAGTTGGGTCGAGTGCTCTATAGTGACTGATGTTGAGTAGGTGCTCCATACTGATTGCTGTTGGGTTGAGTGCTCTAAATATTGACTGTTGTTGGGTAGGTGCTCTATACTGACTATTTTGGGGTAAAGTGCTTTATCTTGACTGTTGCTTGGTGGAATGCTCTATCCTGACTGTTTTGTAAAGAGCTCTATACTGACTTATTGCGTAGAGTGCTCTATAGTGATTGTTCTTTGGTAGGGTTCGCCATACTGACTGTTTTTACGTAGGTGCTCTATACTGACTTTTTTGGGTACAATGCTCTATAGTGACTATAGTTTGGTTTGGTAGTCTATACTGAGTGTTGTTGGATAGAGTGCTCTATAGATAATGTTTTAAGGCAGGTGCTCTATAGTGCCTGTTGTTGAACAGAGTGCTCTAAATAGTGACTGTTGTTGGGTAGGTTCTCTATACTGACTGTTGTTAAGTATGGTGCTCTATAGTTACTGTTGTTTTGTGGGGTGCTCTATAGTAACTGTCGCTGGTTAGAGAGCTCTAGATAGTAACTTTTGTTGGGTAGGGTGCTCTTTAGTTTCTGCTGTTGAGTAGAGTGCTTTATAGTGACTGTTGTTTGGTAGAGGGTTCTACAGTGATTGTTTTTGGGAAGGGGCTTTGCAGTGACTTTTGTTAAGAAGAGTGCTCTATAGTGCCTGTTGTTTGGTATCATGCTCCATACTAACTGCTCTTGGGTAGGATACTCTATAGTGACTGCTTTTGTGTAGAGTGTTTTATACTGACTGTTGTTGAATTCAGAACTCTACAATGACTGTTGTTGTGTAGGTGCTCTAGCATGACTGTTTTGGTAGGGTGCTTGATAGTGACTGTTGTTGGGTATAGTACTCTCTACTGACTGTTCTTAGGTAGGGTGCTCTATTGTGACTGTTGCTGAGTAGAATGCTAGATAGTGACTATCTTTGGGTAGAGAGCTATACAGTGACAGTTACTGCATAGGTGCTCTATAGTGACATTGTTGAATAGTGGCTCTATAATAACTGTTGTTGGTTTCTGTGTTCTACAGTGATTGTTGTTGGTAGAGTTCTGTACAGTGACTGTTGTTGGGTAGGTGCCCTATAGTGATTGTTGTTGAATATGTGCTCTCTAGTGACTGTTGTTCAGTAGGTGCTCTATACTGACTGTTGTATTGTAGGTGTTCTTTTTGGACTCTTGTTTGTTATGCTGCTCTATATTGACTGTTGTTGGTAGGGTGCTCTATAGTGATTGTTGGTAGAGTGCCCTATTGTGACTGTAGTTGGATGCAGTGCTTCATAGTGACTATTGCTTGGTTGGGTGCTCTATAGTGACTGTGGTTGTGTGGAGTGTTTTATACTGACACTTGCTGAGTAAAGATCTCTATAGTGACTGTTGTTGAGTAGGTACTCTGTAGGGACTCTTGTTGGGTTTAGTGCTTCATAGTGACTGTTGTTGGGTAGGTGCTTTTTAGCCCCTGTTGTTGGATGGTGTTCTTATATTGACTTTTGTTGGGAAGGGTGCTCTATAGGAAATAATGTTGGGTGGAGTAGTCTACAGTGACTGTTGTTGGGTGGAGTGCCCAGTAGTGGCTGTTGTTGTGTAGGGTGCTCTCTAGTGACTATTGACCTGTAGGGTGCTTTACAGTGACTGTTTTTGGGTAAAATGCTGTACAGTGACTGGTGTTGAATAGGATGCCCTATAGTTACTATTGTTTGGTAGGTGCTCCATACTGACTATTGCCATATAGGGTACACTGTGCTGTCTGTTGTTGGGTGCACTGTTGTATAAGTGGCTGTTGTTTTGTGGATTGCTCTATAGTGACTGTTGTGCAGAGTGCTCTATACTGACTGTTGTTGAATAGGTGCTTTATAGTGACTTTTGTTGGATAGGGTGCTCTATAGTGTCTGTTGTTGGGTAGGTACTTTATAGTACCCTACTCTACAACAGTCATTGCAGAGTGCCTACCCAAAAACAGTCACTATTGGAAACTAAACCCAGCAAGAGTCACTATAGTGCACCATACCCAACAACAGACTGGATAGAGCATTTTACTGAAAAACAGTCACTATAGAACACCAACCTAACAACAGTCACTATAAAGCACCACACCCAACAGCAGTCACTATAGAGTACCTTCCCACCAACAGTCACTATAAAGCGCTCTACTCAGCAACAGTCTTTATAAGGCACACCAACCAACAATTAGTATAGCACATGCTACCCAGCCACAGTCACTATACAGCACCATACCCAGCCACAGTCACTATAGGGCACTCTAAACAAACAGAATAACTACAGAGTATCCTACCCATCAAGAGTCATTATAGAGCAGCTACCCAAAAATTGTCAATGTAGAGCACCCCAGCCAACAATTTTCAGTATAGAGCACCTACCCAACATTAGTCACCAAAGAGCACCCGACCCAGCGTCAGTCTCTGCAGAGCACCCTACCCTGCAACAGTCACTATAGAGCACTCTACCCAACAACAGCCACAATAGAGCACCCTCTTTTACAACAGTCACTATAGAGCCCCTAGCCAGCAACCGTCTGTTTAGAGCACTCCACTAGCAACAGTCACTATAAAGCACACTATCCAGCAACAATTACTACAGAACATTCTACCCAGCAACAGTCACTATGGGGCACTCTACTTAACAACAGTGACTAGAGAGCACACTATCCAGGAACAGTCACTATAAAGCACCCTACCCTGCAACAGTAACTATAGAGCACCCTAGCCAAACAGATAGTATAGAGTTACCAACCCAACAACAGTCACTATCGAGCACCCTATCCAGCAAGAGTCATTATAGAGCACCCTACACAACAATATTCAATATGCAGCACCCTACATAAGAACATTCCCGATAAAGAACCTACCTAACAACAGTCACTATAGAGCACCCTACATATCAACAGTCACTATACAGCACCCTACAAACAACAGTCACTATAGGGAACTCTAAACTGCAACAGTCACTAAAAAGCACGTATTCAACAATAGTCACTATAGAGCTCCCTACCTAACAAGAGTCAGTGTAGAGCATCTTACCCAACATCAGTCACTATAAAGCATTGAAGTCAACAACAGTCACTGTAGAGAAACTTATTCAACAAAAGTCACTATAGGGAACTCCACCCAAAAACAATAACCTATACAGCACTCTACCCAACAACAATTATTGTAGAAAACTCTTTGCAACAACAGTCACTATAGAGCAACCCACTTAAAACAGTCACTATAGAACTCTTACCTAACAACAGTCAATGTAGAGCACGCTACCCAGCAACAGTCACTTGATATAACATACCCAACCCCAGTCACAATAGATCACTGTACCCAGCAACAGTCACTATAGAGCACTCTACACAATATCAGTAATTATACATTATTCTACCCAGCAACAGTCATTATACAGCACCCTATGTAACAACAGTCAGTACAGAGCACTCCACTAAACAACTGTCACTATAGAGTACACTACTCAACAACATTCATTGTAGAGCACTTACCCAATAACAATCACTATGAAGTACCCATTCAACAACAGTCAATATTAAGTACCCAACTTTAGCAACAGTTACTATAGAGCACCCTACCAAGAAACAGTCACTATAGTGCACCTTACCCAAAAACTGTCGCTATATGGCAGCCTACCAACAGCTGTCACGATAGAGCACCATAAGCAATGACAGTCACTGTAGTGTACCTGAAAAACAACAGTCAATATAAAGCACCCCAAACAACAATAGTCAGTATAGAGCACCCTACCATGCAGCACTCATTAAAGAGAACTCTACCCAACAAAGTCACTATAGAACTCTTTTCCAACAATAGCCACTATAGAGCCCTCTACAAAAATCAGTCACTATAGAATACATTAACCAGCAACAGTCACTATAGAGCACCTAATCAACAACAGTCACAATGAAGCACCCAACCAACAATGGTCACTATTAAGCAACCAACACAACAGCCATCAGTATAGAACACCTCTGCAAAAACAATCATTATAGAGCACCATACCCAGCCACAGGCACCATAGGGCAAATACCCAGCAACACTCACTATAGAGACTTCTACCCAAAAACATTTACTATAAAACACCCTACACAGGAACAGTGTCCATAGAACACCCAACTCAGCAACAGTTACTATAAAGCACTCAACCCAACATCAGTCACTATAGAGCAACCTACATAACAACAGTCACTATCTGGAGCACACTATGCAACAACAGTGACTATAGATCAGTGCACAAAACAACAGTCACTATAGAAAAGCCTATGAAACAACAGTCACTATTGAGCATTCAACCCAACATCAGTCACTACAGAGCAACCTACATAATAACTGTCACTATCTAGAGCACTCTATGCAACAACAGTCACTATAAAACAGTGCACAAAACAGCAGTCACTAAAGAGAACCCTACCAAACAACAGTCACTGTAGAGCACATAACATGCAAGGGTCACTATTGAGCCCCCTACCCAACACCAGTAACTATAAAGAACTCTATCCAACAACAGTCACTATAAAATCCCTATGCAACAACAAACAGTAGAGAGGACTCCACCCAACAAGTCACTATAGAGCACCCCAGTTAACAACAGTCACTATAGAGCAGCCCACCCAAAACAGTCACTATAGAGTAACCTACCCGGCGACAGACAGTATAGAGCACCTACCCATCCACAGTCACAATAGACCACCACACCTAACAGTTGTCACTATAGAGTACTAGTGCAACAACAGTCACTATATAGGATCCTACACAGCAACAGTCACTATAGAACATTCTACCTAGCAACAGTCACTATAGAGTCACTAAAGAGCAACCTGTCCATCAGCAGTTACTATCGAGCACCCTACTTAACAAAATCAGTATAGAGCAAACTACAGACAACAGTCATTATAAAGCACACTAAGCCAAAAGGGTCAATAGAGCACCTACACAAGAAGAGTCACTATAGAGCACCTACCCAACAACAGTCACCATAGAGCACTCTTTACAAAAACACTCAGTAAAGAGCACTGTACTGAGAAAAATCCCCTATATAGTACCGTACCCTATAACAGTCAGTATAGATCACCCTAACCAACAACAGTCACTATAGAGCAACTAAAAAACAACTGTAAGCATAGAGCACCTTCCCAACCATAGTAACTATAATGCACTCTAACAAATAACAGTTCCTATAGAGTAGCGTACACAACAACAGTCACTATGAGCACCCTACCCAATAAGAGACACTATAGAGCAACCACATAACAACAGTCACTAAAGAGAATTCTACCCAGCTACAGTCACTATGGAGGACTCCACCCAGGAACAATCTCCTATAGAGCACTCTATCCAACGACAGGCAGAATAGAGCACCTACACAACAGCAGTCAGTATAGAGCACCTTACCCAACAACAGTCATTATAGAGTAACTACAAAACAATAGTAACTATAGAGCCCTCTATCCAGCAACAGTCAGTATAGCACACCACACCCAACAATAGTCATTGTAGACCACACTATCCAGCAAATTTTACTATAGAGCACCTACCCGACAACAGACACTTTTGAGCACTGTACACAGCAATAGTTACTATACAGCACCTTACCCAACTACTGTCAATACAGAGCAACTTACCAACAACAGTCTTTATAGAGAATCCTCCCCAACAATATTCACCATAGAGCACCCTAACCAAATCAGTCACTATAGAGAACCTACCCAACAGTCTCCTTAGAGCACTCTACTCAACATCATTCATTATACATCACTCTACCCAATAGTCACTATAAAAGCTTTCACACAAAACAGTCACATATAGAGCACTCTACCCAGCAACAGTCAGCATCGAGCACCCCACCAAACAACAAACACTATAGAGCTTCCTACAGAACAAGATTCACTATAGAACACCCTACAATACAGTAGTCACTATAGAGCATGCTACTCAACAAAAGTCACTATCAAAAGCACTCTACTCAACAACAGTCATCATAGATCCCTAAACCAAAAAGACTCTCTGTATAGCACCATAACCAATAACAGGCTCCATGGAGCACCCTACCAAACAACAGTCAGCATAGAGCACATACTCAACAACAGTCAATATAAGAAACCCCACACAGCAGTCGCCATAGAGCAGCTACTCAACAATAGTCACAAAAAAGCACCGTACCCAGCAACAGTCACTGTAGAGTACACTACCCAGCAACAGTCACTTTAGAGCACTCAACCCAACAACCGTAACGACAGAACATTCTACCTTGCAACAGTCACTATAGAGCACCTACAAAACATGCGTCAGTTTAGAGCACCCTACCAACAACAGTAACCATACAGCACCTATCCAAAAACAGTCATAATAGAGCACCCTATCCTGTAAGAGTCACTATAGAACACGTACCCAACACAGTCACTATAGAGCAGCATACCCAGCAACATTCACAATAAAGCACTCCTCACAGCAACAGTCACTATAAAGAATCCCACCCAAAAACAGTCACTAAGGACCACCCTACCCAGCACCAGTCACTATAGAGCACCCTACCCAACAACAGTCACTATAGAGCACCCTACCCAACAACAGTCACTATAGAGCATCACACTGACAAGATTCACTGTAGAGCACTATATCCAGAAAAGTCATTATAGAGCACTGTACTCAGTAACAGTTATTATAGAGAACCATAATCAACAACTGTCAATTTAGAGCACCCCATCCAACAACAGTCACTATTGAATACCACCGAACATCAGTCACTATAGAGCACTCTAACCACAGTCACTATAGTGCACTGCACCCTCAACAGTCATTATAAAGCACCCTACACAGCAACTGTCACTATAGACCACCTCACCCACAACAGTCACTAAAGAGCACCCTACACAGCCACAGTCACTATGGAGCACCTAAAAAACAACAGTCACTGAAGAGAACCTACCCAACGATAGTCAATATAGAGCACTCTACAAAACAACAGTCACTATTGAGAACTCCACTGAATAACAATCACCTATAGAGCACTCTACGAACAGCAGTGACTAAAGTTCTCTGTATCCAACAAGAGTTACTATAGAGCACAGAATCTAACAAAAGTCTTTAAGAACACCCTACCAAACAACAGTCACTATAAAGCACCAACCCAACTTCAATCACTGTAGAGATCCTACCCAACAAAAGTCACTATAGATTACCCTAAGCAGCCACAGTCACTATAGAGCACATACCCAACATCAGTCACTTTAGAGCAGTCTACCCAGCAACAGTCACTATGGAGACTTACCCAAAAACAGTCACTATAAAGTACTGTACCAAGTAACAGTCACTATACAGCACCCTATCTAACAACAGTCACCATGGAACACCCTACCCAACATCAGTCACTATAGAGCACCATAGCAACAAGAGTCACTATAGAACACTATACCCAGCAACATTAATTATAAAGGACCGTATACTATAGAGAACCCTACCAAACAATAGTAACTATAAAGCACTCTAACCAAAAGTTACATATAGAGCACTCTACCCAACAACAGTCACTATAGAGCACTCACCAAACAACAGTCACTATAGAGCACCTACCCAACAACAGTCACTATAGATTACCCTAAGCAGCCACAGTC
Organism: Leontopithecus rosalia; assembly: GCA_028533165.1. Lineage (NCBI taxonomy): Eukaryota > Metazoa > Chordata > Mammalia > Primates > Cebidae > Leontopithecus > Leontopithecus rosalia. The sequence continues at coordinate 24,628,880 of CM052665.1, forward strand.
ACTATAGAGCACATACCCAACATCAGTCACTTTAGAGCAGTCTACCCAGCAACAGTCACAATAGAGCACCCCACCAATCACAGTCACTATAGAGCACCCTACACAGCAACAGACACAAAAAAGCAGCTAAACAGTAACAGTCATATTGAGCACTTACCCAACAGCAGTCACTATACTGAACTCAATCTCACAGCAGTTACTATAGAGCACCGTACACAACACTATGAGCACCCAACCTATCAACAGTCACTATACAGCACCCAACCAACAGCAGTCACTATAGAACACCCTTCCCAATAACAGTCACTATGGAGCACTCTATCCAACAACAGTCACTATAAAGCACTCTACACAACAACAGTCACTATAGAGAACTCCACAGAATAACAATCACCTATAAAGCACTTTACCCAACAAAAGTCACTATAGTGTACTCTACCCAACAACAGTTACTACAGAGCACCACATCCAACAACAGTCACTATGAAAACATCCCCAACCACAGTCACTATAGAAAGCCAACCAAAGTCACTTTAGAGCAGTTAAAAACATTCACGATGGACCACTCTACCCATCAGCAGTCACTATAGAGCACTCTGCACAATAGTCAGTATAGAGAACTGCATCGAATAACAATCACCTATAGAGTACTCTACTCAACAACAGTCACTACAGTGCAATCTACCCAAGAAGAGGTAATATAGACCACCGTATTAAACAACAGTCACTATGAACACCCTACAGAACCACAGTCACTAGAGAGCACCTACCCAGCAACAGTCACTGTAGAGCACCTACCCAGCAACAGTCACTTTAGAGCACCTACCCAACAACAGTGACAATAGAGCACCCTAATCAGCAATATTAACTATAGAGTACCTACCAAAGAACAGTCACTATAAAGTAGTTTACCCATAAACAGTCACTAGGGAGCACCCTATCTAACCACAGTCACATTATAGCACTGTACCCAACAAAAGTCAATGTAGAGCACCCTACAAACAAGAGTCACCATTCAGAACTGTACCTAGCAACAGTCATTATAGCGGACCGTATCCAACAACAGTAACTATAGAGAACCCTACCCAACAACAGTCAGTATAAATCACTCCACATAGCAACAGTCACTATAGAGCACCTACCAAACAACAGATATTGTAATGCACCTACAGAACAACAGACACTATAGAGCACCATACACAACAACAGTCACTATAAAGCACCCTACCCAACAACAGTCACTATAGAACACAATGCAAAAAACAGTCATTACAGAGAATCCTACTAACAATAGTCAATAAAGAGCACCCACAAAACACATTTACTGAGAGCACCCTACCTAATAACAGGCATTATAAAGCCCCCTATACAATAAAAGTCCCTATAGAGCACCCCACCCAACAACGCTTACTATAGAAAACCTAGCAAACAACGTTTACTATATATCACTCCACCCAGCAACAGTCAGTATAGAAAAACCAACCCAACAACAGTCACTATAGAGCACACTATCCAGCAGCAGTTACTATGGAGCACCTACCAAACAACAGACACTATAGAGCAGCCTACTGAACAATAGTCACTACAGAGCATCCTTCCCAAAAACAGTCACTATAGATCAAGTTACCAAAACATTCACTATAGAAAATTCTATGCAATAACAGTCACTGTAAGGTATGTACCCAATTACAGTTATTCTAGAGCACCCAACCCACAGTCACTCTAAAGAACCTACCACACAACAGTCACTATAGAGCACTCTACCCAACAGTCACTAAAGAGCACTATACACAGTAGTCACCATGAAACACTACACACAACAACATCACCAGTAGAGCACTCAACCCAACAACAGTCACTATAGAGCACCCTACCCGACAAGAGTTACTATTCAGCACCCTACCCAACAAGAGTCACAATAGAGCACCTACTCCACAACAGTCACTATAGAGCCCTGTATCCAACAGTCACTGTAGAGAACTCGTGAACATCAGTCACTGTAAAGCTCTATATGCAACAACAGTCATTATAGAGCACCCCACCAAGCAACAGCCAGTATAGAACACACAACCCAGCAACAGTAAGTATAGAACACCCTTCATAACAAGAGACACTATAGAGCAGCCTAACAACAACAGTCAATAACGAGCATCCAACCTAACCACAATCACTGTAGAGCACCTTACCCAACAACAGTCACTATAGAGGACATTACAAAAAACAGTCACTATAGAGAATTCTACTCAACAGCAGTCAATACGGAGCACCTACAAAACACATTTACTATAGAGCATTCTACCAAATAACTGTCAGTATAGAACACCTACACAACAACAATCACTATAGAGCATCTAACTAGTAACAGTCACTATATATCACTGTACCAAGTAACAGTCACTTTAAAGCACTCTACAAAACAACAGTGACTATAGAGCACCTACCCAACAACAGTCACTATAGAACACTCTATCCGAAAAAAGGTTCTATAGAGTACCACATCCAAAAACAGTCACTATGTGCACACTATCCAACAGTCACTATAAAGCACCTACCCAAAAACAGTCACTATAGAGCACCTATTCTACTACAATCACTATATAGCACCAGACCCAGCAACAGTCACTATAGTGCACCTACTCAACAATGGTCACAATAGTTTTCTAACCAGCAACAGTTTCTATAGGTAACACTTCCAAACAATAGTCACTATAGAGCACTATAACCAACAACAGTCAGTATAGTCACTTTGAAACACTCCACCCCACAAAAGTCACCTATACTGCACTCTACCCAGGAACAGTCACTATTGAGAATCCCACCCAACAACATTCACTGTAGAGCATCCTACAAACAACAGCCACTATGAAGCACCCTACTCAACAACAGTCACTATAAAACCATCTCCATAAAAAGAGTCACTATAGAGCACTCTACAAAACAACAGTCATTATTGAGCACTCTACCCAACAAAAGTCACTACAGAAAACTTAACAAACAAAAGTCACCATAAAGCCCTCTACAATAAAGTCACTATAAAGGAGTCTACCAAACAACAGTGGCTATATAGCACCCTCTTCAAGATCAGTCACTATAGAGCACACTATGCACATGAGTCACTATAGATCACTCTACCCAGCAACAGTAATTATAGTGGACCGTATTAAACAACAGTAACTACAAGGGATGATACCCCAAAAACAGTCACTCTAAAGAACCTATCCAACAACAATCATCAGAGAGCACTGTACCTAACAACAATCACTATAGAGCACTGTAACCAAAAACAGTCACTATAAAGCACTCTACACATTAGTCACTATGGAACACTCCACCCAACAACAATCACTTATATAGCATACTACCACACAAGAGTCACTATTGAGCACCTCACCCAACAGTCACTAATGAGCACCTACTCCACAACAGTCACTATAGAGCCCTCTACCCAAAAACAGTCATGTAGAGCACTCTTGTCAACAACAGTCACTTTAGTACACTATACCAAACAACAGTCACTATAGAGCACCCCACCCAGCAACATTCAGTATTGAGCACCTAACCCAGCAACAGTTATTTTAGAACACCCAACTTAACAACAAACAATATAGAGAATTCTACCAACAAAAGTAAATATAAAGCATCCTACCTTACAACATCCACTCTAGAGCTTCTACCCAACAAAAGTCAATATAAAGCATCCTACCTTACAACATCCACTCTAGAGCTTCTACCCAACAGTCAATATAAATCATCTACCCAATATCAATCACTATAGAGCACCTACCCAAAAACAGTCACTGTAGAGCACTCTACACAACAGTTACTATAGAGTACCACATCTAACAAAAGTCAGTATAAGCACCTGCCCAACAGTCACTATACAGAACCAACACAACAACAGTAAGTATAGATGACTTTACCAAACAACAGTCACTGTAGAGCAACCTACCAAAAAGTTCCTATAGAGCACCCTACCCAGAAACAGTTTCTATAGAGCACCCTACCTAACAACAGTCACGATAGAGAACCCTACGAAAAACAGTGACTATAGAGAATTCTACCCAAAAACAGTCAGTATAGAGCACCTACTTAACAGCAGTTACTGTAGAGCACCCTACTCAAAAACAGTCACTCTAAAAAATCTACCAATCAAGAGTCACTATAGAGCACTTCAACTAACAATGGTCAGTATAGAGCACTCTGTAAAACAGACATTGTGAAACACTGTACCCAATAAATGTCACCTATGGAGTGCTCTACCAAACAACAGTGACTATCCAGCACCCACCCAACAATAGTAACTATAGAGCATTCCACCCCACAACAGTCACTGAAGAGCACTCTTGTCAACAACAGTCACTGTAGAGCACTTTACCCAATAATAGTCTGTATAGAGCATCTTGCCCAGCAACAGTGAGTATTGAGCCACCCACTCAGCACCATTTACTATAGAGAACCGTAGTTAAAAACAGACAATATAGAGCACCCAACCAACAACAGTCAATACAGAGAACCAAGCCAACAGTCACTATTGAGCATCTACCCAACAGCAGTCAATATAGGGCACCCTACTCAACAACGGTAACTATAGAGCTTTTACCCAACAACAGTCACTATAGAGTTGTCTACAAAAACAGTCACTATAAATCACTCTACCCAAAACACTCACTACAGAGCACCATACCAAAGAACACTCACTATAGAGCACTCTACTCAACAACAGTCAATATAGAGCACTCAACTCAACACCAGTCACTATAAAGCACCTACCCATAACAGTCACTATAGAGCCATCTACAAGAAAGCAGTCACTATAGAGCTCTTTCCCAAAAACAGTCAGTATAAACACCCGACCCATGAACAGTCACTACAGAGCACTCTACTATATAACAGTCACTATAGAGCACTCTACAAAAAAACAGTCACTATCTAGATCACTTCACCCAACAACAGTCACTATAGAGTACTCCACCCAACAACAGTCACTATACAACACCGTACAAAACAACAGATTCTATAGAGCATTCTACTGAACAACAGCCATAGTAGAGTACATATCCAAAATGACCACCATAAGGCACTTAACACAACAACAGTCGCCATTAAGTTTCTACCCAACAAAAGTCACTATACAGCAGTCTACACAGCTACATTTAGTATAAAGCAAGCCACCCAACAACATTCAATATGGAGCACCATACCCAGCAACAGAACCTATGAAGCACCCTTCTTAGCCACAGTCACTCTGGAGCACCCCACCCAACAACAGTCAGTATAGAACATCTCCCCAACAGGAGTCAAAAAAGAGCACCCAACCCAACAACAGCCACCTTAGAGCACTTTACCAAGCAACAGTCAGTATAGAGACCTTTACATAACAACAGTCACTATAGAGCACCCTACAGAGCAAGAGTCACCATATGGCACTTACCCAGCAACCGTCAGTTTACATCACTCCACCAACAACAGTCACTATACAGCACCTACCAAAAAGAGTCACTATAGAGCACCCTACCAAGCAATCGTCACTATACAGCACCTGCCCTACAACAGGGACTATATGGCATTCTACCCAGCAACAATCACTATAAGCACTCCAACCAACAACAGTCACTATAGAAAACCCCACCCAACAACAGTCAGTATAAAGCACACTGCCCAGCAACAGTCTTTATAGGGCACTCTACCCAAAAACAGTCACTATTGAGCCCCGTATGCAGCAGCAGTCACTATAGAGCATTGTACCCAACCTCATTCGCTATACATTACCCTACCCAGAAACAATCGCTATAGAGCACTTTACACAACAGTCACATTGGAGAGCTTCACCTAACAACAGTCACTATAGAGTACAATACACTACCCAACAATTGTCACTATAGACCACGTATACAGCAAGTCAGTATAAATCACCCACATAACAACAGTCACTATGGAGGATTCTACTGAAGCAAAAGTAATTATAGAGCACACTATCCAGCAATAGTCACTAGAGAGCACTATACCCAACCTCATTCTTCATAGAGCATCCTACACAACAACAGTCACTACAGAGCACCTTATGCAACAACAGTCATTATAGAGCACTGCACTCAACAACAGTCACTATTGAGCACCCTACCTAGCAACAGTCTCTATAAAGAACTCACCCCAAAACAGTCAATATAGAGCCATCTTCCCAACAAAAGTCACTATAGAGCACTCTACCGAACAACAGTTATTATAAAGCACCCTAGCCAACAACAGTCACTATAGAGCACTCTAAACAACAACAGTCACTATAGAGACTCTACACAGCAACAGTCAGTATTAAGCATCCTACCGAACAAAAGTCATTATGGGGCACTTTCTCCAACAACAGTCACTCTAGAGCACTCAACACAACAACAATTACTAAAGAGAAATCCACCAAATAATAAACACCTATAGGGCACTCAAGAAAACAACAGTTGCACTTCACACAACAGTAACTGTAGAGCATCTCCTTTACAACAGTCACTATAGATCCCTCTACCCAAAAACAGTCACTGTGGAGCACTCTTGTCAACAACAGTCACTTTAGGTCACTATACCAAACAAAAGTTACTATAGAACACCCCACCCAGCAAGAATCATTATTGAGCACCCAACCCAGCAACAGTCAGTATAGAGCACCCAACTTAACAACAGACAATATGGAGGACCCTACCAACAAAAGTCAACAAAGAGCATCCTACCTAACAACAGCCTCTATGGATCTCCTACTCAACAACAGTCTCTATAGAGCACCCACCCAGCAACTGTCACTATAAAGTACCTTCCAAATATTAATCACTATAGAGCACCTACCCAACAACACTCACTATAGAGCACTCTACCCAACAACATTTAATATAGAGTACAGCATCCAACAACAGTCAGTACAAGCATTTTACCCAAATGTCGTTATACAGAACCAACACAACAACAGTCAGTATAGATGACTGTAACCAAAAAAGTCACTATAGAACACGCTACTCAACAACAGAAACTATACAGCACCCTACACAACAACATTCTCTGTAGAGCACGCTAACAAAAATATTGAGTATAGAGAATCCTACCCAAAAACAGTCAGTATAAAGCACCTACCCAACAGCAATTACTGTAGAGCACGCTACTCAAAAACAGTCAATCTAAAAAACCTACCCAACAACAGTCACTATGGAAAACTCCAACCAACAGCAGTCACTATACAGCACTCTGCACAACAGTCATTGTTAAACACTGCACCCAATATCAGTCATCTACAGAGCACTCTACCCAACAATGGCCACTATCAAGCACTCCACCCAAAAACAGTCACTAGAGAGCATTTTACCCAAGAACAGTCACCAGACAGCACTCTACCCAACAACACTACCAACAGTCTCTGAAGAGCACTATACCCAACAACAGTCACTGTGGAGCACCTTGACCAGGAAAAGTAAGTATTGAGCACCCCTCCGAGCACTAGTCATTATAGAGAACCCTGCTTAAAAACAAACAACATAGAGAACCCTACCAACAACAGTCAATATAGAGCACCCAGCCAACAGTCACTATAGAGCATCCAACCCAACAACAGTAAATATAGAACACCCTACCCAACAACGGTCACTGGAGAGCTTCTACCCAACAACAGTCACTATAGAGCCCTCTACAAAAAACAGTCACTATAAAGCACTCTACTCAAAACAGTCACTACAGAGCACAATACCAAAGAACAATCACTATAGAGCACTCTACTCAACAACAGTCAGTATAGACCACTAAGCCCAATACCAGTCACCATAGAGCACCTACCCACAACAGTCACTATAGAGCCATCTATAAGAAAGCAGTCACTATAGAGCACCCTACTGAAAATCAGTCACTATAAAGCACACTACCCAACAACAGTTACTAAAGAGCACTCTACCCAATTACAGTCACTATAAAGCACTTTGCAAAACAACAGTCACTATAGAGCAACCTACATAACAACTGTCATTATCTAGAGCACTTCACCCAGCAACAGTCACTATAGAGAACTCCACCAAGCGACAGTCACTATAGTACACCATACACAAAAACATACTCTATGGAGCATTCTACCGAACAACAGCCACTGTAAAGCAGGTTCCCAAAAACAGTGAGTATAAAGCACTTCCCCCAACAACAGTCACTATAGAGTTCCTAAACAACAAAAGTAAATATAGAGCACTCTACCCACCTACTGCCTGTATAAAGCACACCACCCAGAAACATTCAATATAGAGCACCATACCCAGCAACAGAAAGTATAAAACACCCTACCCAGTCACGGTTACTATAGAGCACTCTACCCAACAACAGTCACTACAGAATATTCTACCCATCAAGAGTCACTATAGAGCTGCTACCCAACAACAGTCATTCTAGAGCACCCAACCCAACCACAGTCACTATAGAGCACCTACCCAACAGTAGTCATGAATAAACACCCAACCCAGCAACACTCACTGTAGAGCACTTAACCCAGCAACAGTCAGTATAGTGCACTCTACTTAAAACAATCATTATAGAGCACCCTACCCAACAACAGTCACCATATAGCACCTACCCAGCCACCGTCAGTTTAGAGCATCCACAAACAACAGTCACTATACACCGCCTACCCCACAACAGTCACTATAGAACATCTTACCAAGCAACTGTCACCATACAGCACCTACCCTACAACAGGAACTATAGAGTATTCAACCCAGAAGGAGTCAATATAGAGCACTCTAACCAACAACTGTCAGCATAGAGAACCCCATCCAATAACAGTTTGTAAAAAGCACCCTGCCCAGCAACAGTCATTATAGAACATTTTACCCAAAAAGAGTCACTATGGAGCACACTACACAGCAAAAGTCACTGTAGAGCACTCTACCAAAAATCAGTCACTATACATCACCCTTCCAAGCAAAAATCGCTATAGAGCACTTTATGCAACAGTCACATTGGAGAACGCCACCTAACAACAGTCACTATAGGGTACACTACCCAACAACAGTCACTATAGAGCATGTATATGACAACAGTCACTATAAATCACCCACATCACAACAGTCACTATAGAGAATTCTATTCAACCCTACAGTCACTATAGAGCACATTATCGAGCAACAGTGACTACAGAGCACCCTTCCCAGCAATAGCCACCATACAGCACTGTACCCAACATCAGTCACTATAGAGTATCCTACACAACAACAGTCACTATAGAACAACCTATGCAACAACAGTCACTACAGAACACCGCACTCAACAACAGTCAGGACAGAGCACCCTACCCAACAACAGACTCTATAAAGAATCTACCCAATCACAGTCACTGTAGAGAACCTACCCAACAACCGTCACTGTGGAGCGCCTACCCAACAGTATTTTCTATAGAGCCCTCTACCCAACAGTCACTATAGAGAACCGTAACAAACAAGTCATGATAGAGCACCGTACCCCACAACAGACACTTTGAACACCTACCCATAAACAGTATAGAGACCTCTACCCAACAACAGTCACTGTAGAGCACTCTACCGAACAACAGTTACTATAGAGCATTGTACCAAACAACAGTATATCTAGAGCAACCTACCCAACAACAGTCACTATAGAGCACTCTAAGCAAGAACAGTCAATATAGAGCACCTATGAAACAACAGTCAGTATAAAGCACCCTACCTAACAACAGTCACTCTTGAGCACTCAACACAACAACAATAACTATAAAGAAATTCACCGAATAACAATCCCTTATAGAGAACTCAACAAAACAAGAGTCAGTATACAGCACTCCAGGGAAAAACAGTAAATATAGAGCACCATACACAACAACAGTCATTATGAGCACCCTACCCAACAACACTCACAATAGAGCACCTACACAATAACACTCACTGTGGGGCACCTACCCAATAACAGTCACTATATAGAACCCTACCTAGCACCAGTCAATATAGAGCACCTATACAACAGTCAATATAGATCACCCTACTTAACAGCAGTCACTATAGAGTATGCTATGCAACAACAGTCACTATAGAGCACCCTACCAAAAATATTCACTATAAAGAATCCTACGAAAAAAAGTCACTACAGAGCACCTACCCAACAACAATTACTATAGAGCACCCTACCCGAAAACAGTCATTCTAAAGAGTCTACCCACCCACAGTCACTATAGAGCACTAAAACCAACAACGGTCACAATAGAGCACTGTGCACCAGTCACTGTGTAACACTCCACACAACAACAGTCACCTATAGATCACTCTACCCAACAACAGTCACTATCGCTTAACAAGTTTCCAGCTTAACAAGGGTCACTATAGAGCACCTGCCCAACAATAGTCACTAAGGAGCACCCTTCACAGCAACAGTCACTGTAGAGCACTCTATCTAACAACAGTCTATAAAGCACCATACCCTGCATCAGTCACTATAAAGCACCTACCCAGCAACCATCAGTTTAGAGCACCCAAAAAACAACAGTCGCTATACAGCACCTGTCAAAAACAGCCAATATAAGGCACCCTACCCATCAACAGACAATATAGAGTCCCAACCAAACAACAGTCATATGAAGAACCCTACCTAGCATCAGTCACTATAGAGCACTCTATTCATCAGGAGTCACTCTGGAAAACCTCACCAACAATTGTCAGTATGAAACACCCTACCCAGCAAGAGTCACTACAAAGCACCATAACAAGGTTTAGTATACAGCACTCTACCCAGCAACATTCATTATACAGCAGTGTACCCAACAACAGTCACAGTAGAGATCCATACACAACAACAGTCAGTAGAAAGTGCTCCACCCAACAACAATTTCCTATAGAGCACTCTACACAACAAGAGTCACATTGAAGCACTCTATACAACAACAGCCAATATAAAGTCTCCACCAAAAAACAGTCACCTATAGAGTAATGTAGCGAGCAACTATCATTATATAACACCCCACGCAACAACAGTCAGTATAGAGCATTTAACCAACAACAGCCACCACAGAGCACCCTACCCAGCAACAGGCATTATAGAGCACTTACCCAACATCCATCACTACAGAGCAGTCTACCAAACAACAGTCACTATAGAGCACCGCACCCACATCAGCCATTATAGAGCACATTTCCCAGCAACAGTCATTATAGAGCATCTCACCAACAACAATCACTATACAGCACCCAACCCAACAACAGTAACTACAGAGAACCATACCCCACAACAATTACTATAGAGCACCCTACCCAGCAAGAGTGACTATAGAGCACCCTATGCAGCAGCAGTCATTATAGAGCACTCTACCCAACATCAGTCACATAGAATACTCTACCCCGCCACATCACTATAGAGCACCCTACTGAACAACTTTCTGCATAAAGCACTGCACCAAACAATAGTCACTATAGAGCACCCAAGGCAACAACAGTCACTATAGAGCACATACACAAAAACAATGACTATAAAGCACCTACCCAACAACAGTCACTATAGAGCACCCTACCCAACAACAGTCAATAAAGAGGACCTACCCAAAACCGGTCACTGTAGAGCCCTCTACTCAGCAAAAGTCATTACAGAGCACTCTAAACAACAACAGTCACCATTAGAGCATGTTACCCAAGAACAATCAATATAGAGCACACAACCCAACAACACTCAGTAAACAGCACCTATGCAGCAACAGTCACTTTAGAGCACCTAGGCAACAACAGTTACTATAGGGCACATACCCAACAAGTCACTATATAGCAGGCTACCCAACAACAGTCAGTAAACAGGACCCTACCCAACAACAGTCACTATAGAGCACTTCACCCAACAACAGACAGACCGGCATGCAACACCACACACACATTCTGCAGTGCAGACACCTCACACAGGCACAGCACTAACCACAAACACACACTGCACGGTGAACACACTTCACAAAGACACACACCACTCACCACACACACACTTTGCACAGTGCAAAAACCTTACACTGAAACAAGTGACTGACCACACACACCCTTCTCAGTGCACACATTTCATACAGGCTCACACCACTCACCGCACACGCTCCACACACATAGCCTCAGTGCACACACCTTAAACGGAAACGCAGCACTCACACATTAGAGTGCACAGAACTTACACAGACACACAACTCACCACACACAACAATCCACATTGCACGCATTTTACACAGACACACACCACTCACCAAACACACACTCCACAGTTCACACAACTCACACAGCAGTTACCACAAACACACTGAATAGTGCACAAACTTCACCCACATACCACGCATGACACACACACTCCATATTGAAGAAACCTCGTGCATACACACGACTGGTCACACACACAACACAGTAAATACATTTCACACAGACAACACTCACCACAGACACATTACGCACTGCAGACACCTCACACAGGCACACCACTCACCACAAACACACACTGCACAGTGAACACTCCTCACAAAACCACACGCTGCTCACCACACACACAATCCACAGTGCACACACCTCTCTCAGACGTGCATCACTCACCACACAAACAAACACAATCTGCATAGTGCACACACCTCAAACACACCTCACTCACCATACGTGCACACTACAGGGCAGAAACCTCACACAGACACATACCACTCATAAAACACACAATCCATAGTACAGACACCTTACACAAACATGCCACTTACCACACACTCTACACAGCACACTCACCTCACACAGACACACACCAGCCACTGCATTCACAATCCAAAGAGCACACACTCCACACAGACACACAGCACTCTCAATGCACACTCCCCACACACTCCACTGTGCAAACACAGCACAGAGACCCACACCACTTAATACACACACTTCACACACACAATCCACATTGCACAAGACTCACACAGACAAACTGAACATGCACACTTTCCACAGTGCACACACCTCACAGAGACACACACCACATCACACATATTTTCCACAGTGCACACACTCCCCACAGTGCTCACAGATTACACAGAGACACACCATGCATTTTACACACTCCACACACAATCCACTGTGCACATACTCCAGACATACACCACTCTTCACGCTCAGATACACTCCAGAGTCCACACACCTCCCAGAGACACCTCACACAGGAAAACGACTCACCAGAAACACACATTGCATAGTGCGCACATCTCACAATAATGACTCACCACAAACACACTAATCAGTGCACACACCTCACACAGACACACCACGCATCACACAATCTGCACACACTCCACTGTTCACAGACCTCAGACAGACAATCACCACTCAATACACACACTTAACCCACACCCTTTACAGAAGACACACGTCACACAGACACAAAACTCACCACAGTGCACACACCTCCCAGACACACACCACTCATTACACACAAACACCACAGTGTACACACCTCATACAGACACATACCACTTACCACACACAAACACCACAGTGCACACACCTCACAGAGACATACACCACGCAGTCCATGGACTTCGAAGATAATCCTCAGTGCACATACCTCAGAAACACACCACTCATTACACAGAAACTCTACAACACACACCTCACAGAGAAACAGAGCATGCACCACACCACTTCTGCACACACACCACAATGCACACACATCACACACACACTCATAACTTAACTCACTATCCACTATGCAGGCACCTCACACTGTCACACAGCAGTCACCACACACACTCAAAATACATGAGTGCATGAATTTCAGACAAACACCTCTCACCACACACACTTTATGGGGCACAAGCCTCACACAAACACACACTGCAGAACACACACACTCTACAGTGCACACCACTAAAAGAGACACACAACATTCTCCAGACACACATACCACACAGTGCATACACCTCACAAAGACACACACCACTCACCACACCCTCACTCCTTTGTGAAGACACCTCATATAAAAATATTACCACACACACTACACAGTGAACACACCTAATAGAGATACAGAACACTCACCAGACATTCCACAGTGCAGACACCTCATAAAGGCACACTACTCACCAAAAACACACACACCACAGTGCACACACCTGACATTGACACACTTCTCTGACCACACAGACACACTCCACAGTGCACACACCACCCACAGACACCACACACCACAAAAACACACAAATTGCACCTAACCAAAACCCACATTACTAACCATACACACACATTACACACTGCACACACCTCACACAGACACACAAGATTAACCACTTACACACTTTACAGTGCACAAACCTCACACAGACACAAACTCAACACTCACACTCTCCCCAGTGCCCACACCTCACACAAACACACCCTTCGCAGTGCACACACTCTCCATAGTGCTCACACCTTACAGAGAAGCACACCATGCACTCCATACACTCAGCACAAAATCCACAGTGCGCATACCTCAGACATACACCATTCTTCAGTCTCACACGCACTCCAGAGTACTCACACCATACAGAGAAACACAGCACGCACCAAGCAGACATTATAAACACACACCCCTAATGCACACACATTACACAAACACCAATCACCTGACACGTTATCCACAATGCAGACGACTCACACTGTCATACACCAGTCACCACACAGACTCAAGACACACACTCAGTGCACACATTTTACACAGACACCACTCAGCACACACACTCCACAGTGCACACACCTCACACAAGCACACAGTGTAAAACACACACACTTTACAATGCACACACTTCACACAGACACACTTTACATACCTTGCACAGAGAAACCAGAGTGCACACTTGGCACGCAGACACACAGCACTCACCAGACACACACAATTCAAAGTGCACACATCTCCAGCATACGCACACCACTCATGAAATGCAAACTTTACATTGAAGACAACTCACACAGACACGAGACTTAACACAAAAACTACACAGAAAACACACCTCACACAAACACAAAACACTGATCACACACACATTCCACAGTGCACGCACCTCATGCAGACACACACCACTTGCCACACAAACACACACACTGCACAGTGCAAACACCTCACACAAATATATACCACTCACAATACCCACACACTACACCGTGCAAACACCTTACACAGACACACGCCACTCACTGAACACACAATCCAAAGTGCATACAGCAAACACAGACATAACACTTACCACACACACTACATAGTGCACTCACCACACACAGACACACAGCATCTACTGCACACACAATCCAAATTGAGGAAACCACACAGACACACACCACTAACCACAAACTCTCCATACACACTCCAGTGTGCATACACCACACAAGGACACACACCAGTTAATACAAACACTTCTCTCACAGACTCCACATAGCACAAACCTCACACAGACACAAAACTCAAAACACACACACTCTCCACCGTGCAGACACCTCACACAGACACAAACCACTCATCAAACACACATTCCACCATGCACCTACCAAAAGCATACACACAACTCACCACACACACAAACCCTAAACAGTGCACATACATTACAAAGAGACACACCATGCACTCCACGCACTCACAAACAATCCACAGTGCACATACCTCAGACACAAAACACTCTCCATTCTCACTCTCACTCCAGAGTACACACACCTCACAGAGACAAACCGCATGCACCAAACTCCATAAACACACACCCCAATGCGCACACATCACACAAACACCAATCACCTGACACCTTATTTACAATGCAGACACTTCACACTGTCATGCACGAGTCACCACACAGACTCAACACACACACTCTGTGCACATATTTTACACAGGCACACTCCACTCAGTACACACACGTACTCCATTGTGCACAGTCCTCACACAAATACACACTGCAGAACACACACACACTTCACAAAGACACACACAACTCTCCAGACACACATACTACACTGTGCACACACTCGAGAAAGACACACACTACTCACTACACACACTCTACTGTGCACACACCACACACAGACAAACACCACACACAACACAAACACACACAGTGAACTGTGCCCACACCTCACTTAAACACACACCAATCACCACACACACAGTACACAGTACACACATCTCACTCAGACACAAAACATTTAAAACGCACACTACAGTGCACAAACCTCACAAAGACGCACAGCACTCACCACACACACTCAACACAGTGCAAAAACTTTACAAAGACACAAATCACTCACCACGCACACTCTTCACAGTGCAGACACCTCACACAGACACACCACTGCTCGCACACACACAGTCCATCATGCACACATTTCACAGGGACACACAACAATTAGCACACACTCCACTGTGCACACACCGCACAGAGACACACACCACTTACCACGCACACAGTCTCCACAGTCCACACACCTAACACAAACACACTACAGGCCACCCACACACTACAGAGTGCAGACACACAGCACAGTCCCACACCACTTACCAAACACACTGCACACTCACACTCCACTGTGCATACATATTACAAAGACACACACCAATCATCACATACATACCACACAGTGCACACACCTCAGAGAGGCACACACCACTCACCACACACTCCACAGTGTAGACACCTCACACAGACACACAGCAGTCACCACACACACTCCACCCACATACTCTACAGTGCACACACTTTTTACAAACACGCATCTTTCAAAGATTAGACAGTACATAGAATTCACACAGACACACAACTCACAATACACATAACACTTTAGAGTGCACACATTTTACACATACATACACCACTCAGATAGCACACAGTCCACAGTTTACACAACTCACCCAGACACACAGCAGTCACTGCACACACACTCCACTGTGCACACACCTAAACAACCGACTCACTAAACACGCACTCCACATTGAGGAAACCTCATACACAAAAACTACTGACCACAAAAACTACACAGTAAATACTTTCTCACAGAAAAGCAACACACACCACACACACACACATTACCCAGTGCAGACACCTCACAAAGGCACACCACAAAGCACAAACACACACAGCACAGTAAAAAGACCTCACAAAGTCACTATAAAGGACCCAATTAATAACAGTCACTAAGGAGAACCCAACCCAACAGTTACTATAGAGCACCTACCCAAATACAGTTACTATGGAGTACCCTACCCAGTAAAAGTCACGATAAAGCACTCCACCCAACAACAGTCACTATAGAGCACCCTACCCAAAAACAGTCCCTATTAAGCACCTACTCAACAACAGTAACTATATAGCACCCCACCCAATAACAGTCACTATGGAGCACCTATACAACAACAGTCACTATAGAGCCCTTTACCCAAAGAGAGTAACTATAGAGCACTCCACCCAACAACACTCACTATAAAAAACCCACCTAGAAACAGTCACTATATAGCACCCTACTCAACAATATTCACTATAGATCACACTACCATCAACTGTTGTAATAGAGTACCCTACCAAACAACAGTCACTATAGAGCACCTACCCAACAACATTCACTATGGAGCACTCTACTCAGAAAGTTACTATAGAGCACCGTACTCAACAAAAGGCAATATAGAGCACCCTCCTCAAAAAACAGTCACAATTGAGCACTACTCAAAAACTGATTATAGAGCACCCTACCCAACAACAGTCACTATAGAGCACCCTACTTAACAACAGGCACTATCTGGAGCTCTTTATAAAACAACAGTCTTTCCAAAACACCTCACTAAGCAATAGTCGGTATAGAGCACATCACCCAAAAACAGCCACTATAGAGCATTCTATGCAACAAAAGTCACTATAGAAAACTCTACCAAACAACAGTCACCATATAGCACCCTAAACAACAGTCACTATAGAGCACCATACCCAGCAACAGTCACTATAGAGCACCTTCCCAACAACAGTCACTACTGAGCACCCCACCCAGTTTCTATAAAGCATCTACCCAGCAACAGTCACTATAGAACACCCTAACCAACAATAGTCACGATAGAGCACTCTACCCAACAGCAGTCACTACAAAACCCCCTACCAACAACAGTGCCTACACAATACTCTACACAGTCAGTATAATGCACTTCCCAAGTAACAGTCAGTATAGAGCAACATACCCAAAAACAGTCATTATATAGCACCCTACCCAGCAACAATTACTATAGAGAACTCCACCCAACAACATTTGCTATGGAGCACATAACCAGCAACCGACACTACAGAGCACCAACAAAACAACAGATACTCTAGAGCACCCTAAATAACAACAATCATTATAGGATATCCTATGCAACAACAGACACTATAGAGCACTCCACCCAAGAACTATCAGTATAGGGCACCTACCCATCAACACATACTATAGAGCACCATACCTAAAAACAGACACTATAGAGCACCCTACCCAGCAACAGTCACGATTGAGCACCCTATTTAACAACAGTCAGGATAGAGCACCCCTACCAACAACAGTCACAATAGAGCACCTATTCAACAACAGTAACTACAGAGCACTTTACCCAATGACAGTTTCTATTGAGCACCGTACCAAAAAACAGTAACTATAGAACATAATACCCAATATTATTCAATATAGATCACCCTATGATCAATGGTTGCTATACAGCACCCTAACCAAAAATAATCACTATAGGGTGCTCTACCCAGAAACAGTTACTACAGAGCACCGTACCCAACAACAGTCAGTATAAAGCATCTACCAAACAAGAGTCACTATAAAGCACTCTACCCAGAAACGGTTACTAAAGAGCACCATTCCCAACAACAGTCACTATAGAATAACCTACACAGAAGCAGTCACTAAAGAGCACCCAACCCTACAAGAGTCATTGTAGAGCACCCTATTAAATACAGTCACTATCAAGTTTCCTACCCAACAGCAGTCACTATATAATACCTACCCAACAGCAGTCAAAACAGCCCACTAACTGACATTCACTATAAAGCACCTACACAACAGTCACTCTACAGCCCTCTTCCCAACAACTGTCACTATCGAAAACACTAATAAACAACAGTAACTATAGAGCACCTAACCAATAAATGTAACTATAAAGGACCTACCTAAAAACAGCCACTATAGAGCTTTTTAATAAAAAAAATGTCACTATAGAGCACACTACCCACCAACATTCACTAAAAACCACCCTACTTTAAAACAGTCACTATACAGTCCTCTACCCAACAACAGTCACTATAGAACATCTTACTCTACAACAGTCACTATAGAGTGCCCTACACAACAAATATCACTATAGAGTACTTACCCAAAAACAGTCACTATAGAGCCCTTAACCTAACATGAATCACTATGGAGCACTCTACACAACAACAGTCACTGTAGACCGACCTACCCCAAAATAGTCACTATAGAAGACTCTACCCAACTACAATCATTATAGATCACCTTACCCAACAACAGTCACTATAAAGCACTTTACCCAACATCAGTCAGTATAGAGAAACCTACCCAACAACAGTCCCTATAGAGTATTCTACCAACAATAGTGACTATAGAGCACCCTACCCAACAGTCACTATAGAGCACACTACTCAAAAACAGTAATTATGCAGCACCCTACACAACAGTCGATATAGAGCATCTACCCAAGAAGAGTCACTGTAGAGCCCTTTACCCAACAACCATCACTATAGAGCACTCTAGCAGCAACAGTCTCTATAGAGCACACCACCTAACAACACTCACAATTGATCACCCAACCCAAAATCAGTCACTATAAAGCACGTTACCCAACAAAAGTTAATGTGGTGCACGCTACCCAACAACAGTATGTATAGAGCACTCCACCCAACAACAGTCAGTATAGAGCACACTACCCAACAATTGTGAATATAAAGCATGCTACCCAACAACAGTCACAATTTAGAGCATTGTACACAACAATAGTCACCATTGAGCACCCCACCCAGAAACAGTCATTATCTAAAGCGCTCTACCCTTTAACAGTCACTATAGAGCACCCTACACAGCAACAGTCAGTTCAGAGCACCCCACTCAACAACAGTCAGTATACGACATTGTACACAGCAACAGTCAATATAGAGTACTTTACCCAGCAACAGTAACTATCTAGCAAACTACACAATAACAGTCACTACAGAGCCCTCTACACATCAGTGACTATGATAAACTCTACCCAACAACAGTCACTATAGAACACTCCACCTAACAACGGTCACTATAGAGCTACTACACAACATAAGTCACTATAGAGCACTCAACACAACAAAAGTTATTATAGAGCACCATACCCAGCAACAGTAACTATACAGTACCCTAACCAACAACAGTCATTACAGAGCATTCTACCCAAAAACTGTCACAATATAGCACTATACAAAACAACAGTAACCATAGAGATGTCCTCCCAATAACAGTCACATCTAGAGCACTCTACTCATCAACAGTCACTATAGAGCACCACAAACCAACAACAGTCACTATAAAGCAGCAACCCTAAAACAGACACTATAGAGCACTCTACCCAACAACAGTTACTATAGAGAATGGTACCCAGCAACAATCACTATAAAACACCCTACACGACAGCACTCACTATAAAGCACCTACTCAACAACGGTCACTGTAAATCACCCTACAAAACAACAGCCACTTCGGAGGACTCTACCCAACATCAGTCACTACAGAACACTCTACACAACAACAGTCAGTATAAAGATCTTCACCCTACAACAGTCACCTACAGAGCACTCTAACTAAAAAGTCATTATAGAGCACCCCACGCAACAACAGTTACTATAGACCACCTATCTAAAAACATTAACTATAAAGTCCCCTACCAAGCTAACGTCACTACAGAAAACCTACCTAACATCGGTCTGTATACAATACTCTACACAGCAACATTCACCATAGAGCATCCCAGGCCACAATAGTCCTATAGAGCACGCTACCCAGCAAGACTCACGGTAAAACAACTACCCAACAAAAGTCACTATAAAGCACCCTATGCAGCAACAGTCTCTATAGAGCACCATACCCAGTGAAAGTAGCCATTGAGCATCCTACATAAAACAGTCAGTATAGAGCACACTATACTGTAGTGTGGGTGCCCTATAGTGACTGTTCTTTGAAAGGGTGCTCTATAGTTACTATTGTTGTGTACGGTCTTCTATAGTGACTGTTCTTGGCTTGCGTGCTTTATAGTGACTGTTATTGGGTAGGGTGCTCTGTAGAGACTGTTCTTGAGTAGGGTGCTATATAGCGAATGTTGTTGGGTAGATTGCTTTTGATATTTACTTTTGTTCGGTAGGTGATGTATAGTGACTCTTTCTGCCAGGGTGTTCTATGGTGACTATTGCTGGGTGAAGTGCTCTATAGTGACTCTTGCTACGTGGAGTGCTTTGAAGTGACTGCTGTTGTGTAGGTTCTCTATAGTTACTGTTGTTGGGTAGGGTGCTCTATACTGTCTGTTGTAGTGTACATTGCTCTATAGTGATTCTTTTTGTGTAGGGTGTTCTATAGTTACCGGTATTCGGTATAGTGCTCTAGATTGTGACTGTTGTTGGGTAGGTGCTGAATAGTGACTTTTGTTGTTTCGAGTCCTCTATAGTGACTGTTGTTGGGTAGGTGCTGTATACTGACTGTTGCTTAGTAGGGTGCACTATTCTAACCGTTGTTGTGTAGGTGCTATATAGTGAGTGTTGTTGGGTGGGGTGCTCTATAGTGACTGTTTTTGGGTAGAGTGCTCTATAGTGACTGTTGTGTAGGTGCTCTATTGTGACTTTTGTGGGGTACATTGCTCTATAGTGACTGTTGTTGGGTGGGGTGCTTTATAGTTAGTGTTGTTGTGTAGAATGCTCTATAATGACTGTTTTTGCGTGGGATGCTCTATAATGACTGTTACTTAGTGGGGTGCTTTATAGGGACTATTGTTTGGTAGGGTGCTCTATAGTGACTTTTTATAGGTAGAGTGCTCTTTAGTGACTGTAGTTGGGTTGGGTGTTATATAATAACTGTTATTATATATTGGGTAGGTGCTCTACAGTGATTGTTTTTGGATAGGGTGCTCTATAGTGACTATTACTGGGTACAGTGCTCTACAGTGATTGTTTCTGGGTAGAGTGCTCTATAGTGACGGTTGTTGGGTAAGTGTACTATAGTGATTATTATTGCATAGGTGCTTTATAGTGACAGTTGTGTAGGTTCTCTATATTGTCTTTTGTTAGGTAGGTGCTTTATAGTGACTATTGTTTGATAGGGTGCTTTATAACGACTGCTGATGGTACAGTGATCTATAGTGAATGTAGTTGAGTAGAGTGATATATAGTAACTGTTGCTGAATAGAGTGCTCCATAGTGAGTGTTTCTAGGTTGGGTGCTCTATAGTTACTGTTGTTGGGTGGAGTGCTCTATAGTGACTGTTCTTCAGTAAAGGGCTCTACAGTGACTCTTGGTTGGTAGGTGCTCAATAGTGATTCTTGTAGTGTAGGTGCTCTATAGTGTCTGTTTTATGGGAGAGGGAACCATACTGACTATTGTTGGGTAGAATGGCCTAATAATGTTGTATAGGGTGCTCCATAGTGACTGTTGTTGGGTCAAGAACTCTATAGTGATTGTTGTTGGGTGGAGTGATCTATAATGACTGTTGTTGGGTAGTGTGCTCTATAGTGACTGTTTTTGCATAATGTTTTATATAGCGACTGTGGTTGGGTAGAGTGCTCTATAGTGACTGATGTTGGGTAGGTGATCTGTAGTTACTGTTATTGGGTGGGGTGCTTTATAGTGACTGTTGTTGAGTAGGTGCTCTTTCGGGACTGTTTTTGGTTAGGGTGCTTTATAGTGACCTTGTGTGGGTTGAGTGCTCTATAGTGACTGTTACTGTGTAGTGTGCTCTATAGTGACTGTTGTTGGGTAGGTGATCTATACTGACTTTTGTTGGTGTGGTGCTCCTTATTGACTGTTATTGGTAGAGTGCTCTTTAGTGACTTTGTGAGGTGTGTTCACTCTGCTGTGTATGTTTGTTTTGAGTGGTTTGCCTGTGTGAGGTTTCTGCACTGTGGAATGTGTGTGTGGTGAGTGTTGTGGGTCTGTGTGAAATGTATTTACTGGGCCCAAGCGCAGTGGCTAAAGCCTGTAATCCCAGCACTTTGGAAGGCTGAGGCGGGTGGATCACAAGGTCAAGAGATCGAGACAATCCAGGTCAACATGGTGAAACCCCAGCTCTACTAAATATATAAGAAAAATTAGCTTGGTCAGATGCTGTGTGCCTGTAATCCCAGCTACTTGGGAGGCTGAGGCAAAAGAATTGCCATATCCCAGGATCCGGAGATTGCAGTGAGCTGAAATTGTGCCACTGCACTTCAGCCTGGGTAACAAAAGCAAAACTCCATCTCAAAAAAAAGGAAAAAAAAAGAAATGTATTTACTGTGTAGTGTGGGTGGTCATTCGTGTCTGCATGAGGTTTCTTCAACATGGAGTGTGTGTGTGAGTGGTGTGTGTGAGTTGTGTGCTCTATGGAGTGTGTGTGTGGTGACTGCTGTGTTTCTGTGTGAGTTGTGTGAACTGTGGAGTGTGTGTTTTGTGAGTGAGGTGTGCCTGTGTGAGGTGTATGCACTATGAAATATGTGTGTGTTGAGTCTTCCGTGTCCGTGTGTGGTGTCTTTTGGGTGCCTGCACTGTGGAGTTTGTGTGCAGTGAGTGGTGTGTGCCTGTGTGAGGGGTTTGCACTGTGTAGTATGCATGTGATCAATGTTGTGTGTCTGTGTGCAATATATGCACAGTAAAGTGTGAGTGTGCAGTGTGTGGGGCAAGTGGTGAGTGTCTGTACTATGTGTTTGCACTTCAGATTGTGTGTGTTCCGTGGTGTGTGTCTGTGTGAAGTGTGTGAACTCTGGAAAGTGTGTGCATGGTAAGTGCTGTGTGTCTTCATGAGGTGTGTGCATTGTGTATTATGAGTGTACGGGTTGAGTGTGTCCCTGTGAGGTGTGTGCACTCTAGAGTGTGTGTGTGCTGAGTGGTGTGTTTGTGTAAGGTGTGTGCACTGTCAAGTGTGTGGGTGGTAAGTGACTTGTGTCTGTGTGAGATTTGCACTGTTCAAAGTGTGTGAGTGGTGAGTGCTGGGTGTCTGTGTGAGGTGTGTGCATGGTGGAGTGTGTGTGTGCTGATTGATCTGTGTACCTGTGAGGTTTGTATACTGTGGAGTGTGTGTGTGGTAATTTGTGTGTGTATGAGGCGTTTGCACTGTACACTGTGTGAGTTTGGTCAGTTTTGTGTGTCTTTGTGAAGTGTGTTCAGTGTGCAATGTGTGTTTGTGGTGAGTGGTGTGCCTGTGTGACGTGTCTCCACTGTGAAATATGAGCGTGGTGAGTGCTATGTGTTTGTGTGAGGCGTGTTTACTCTGTAATGTGTGTGGTCAGTCTGGTGTCTGTGTGAGGTGCCTTCACTGGAATGTTTGTCTGTCATGAGTAGTGTGGGTCTGTTTGAGCTGTGTGCACTGTGGAGTGTGTGCTTGGTGACTGCTTTGTGCCTGTGTGAGGTATGTGCACTGTGGAGTCTCTTAGCATAATATGTGGTGTGTGTTTGTGAGAGGTGTGTGCACAGTGGAGTGTGTGTATTCTACAGTGTAATTTTGTGTGAGTTGTGGGCAATATGGAGTGTGTTTGCTCAGTGGTTTCTGTCTTTGTAAAATATGTGCACTGAGTGTGTGTGTTGTGGTGTGGTGACTGGTGTGTGACAGTGTGAGGTGTCTGCATTGTGGATAAAATATCAGGTTATTGGGGTGTTTCTATATGATATGTGGGCATTGTTGTGTGTGTTTGTAAAGTTTTTGTGGTGCGTACTGTGCGTCTCTTTAAGGTCTGTGTACTCAGGAGTGTGTGTAAATGTGATGAGTGGTGTATGTCTGAGGTATGTGCACTGTAGATTATGTGTAAAGTGTGTGAGGTGCATGTTGTGTCTCTGTGTAAGATGTGTGCATGGTGGAGTGTGCGTGTTGTGAGTTGTGTGTGCTTGTGTGAGGTGTGTGTACTCTGTTGTTTCTGTGTGTTTGGTGAGTGGCGTGTGTTTGTGAGTTGTGTGCACTTTGGAGTTTGTGTGTGACTAGTGGTGTGTGTGCTAAATGTCTGCACTCTGGAGTGTGTTTGTTGCATGGTGTGTCTCTGTCTGGGGTGTGTACACTGTGGAAAGTGTGTGCATGGTAATTGGTGTGTGTCTGTCTGAGGGGTGTGCACAGTGGAATGTTTGTGTGCTGATTGGTGTGTGTCCCCTTAAGGTGTGTGCACTGTGGAGTGTTCATGTGTCCAGTGAGTGGTGTGTGTCTGTGAGATGTGTGCACTGTGAAGAGTGTGTGTGGTGTGTGACTTGTGCCTGAGGTTTTTGCACTGTGCAGTGTGTGTTTGATGAATGGTGCGTGTCTGTGTGAGGTGTGTGCACAATGTAGTGTATGTGTATGAGTGTTGTGTGTTTTAAGATGTGTGCGGAGTGCAGTGTGTGTGTTTATTTGGTGTGTGGTGTGTGTCTCTGTTCAGTGTGTGCAATGTGGAGTGTCTCCGTGATCAGAGGTGTGTGTCTGTTTCAGGTGTGTTCACTGTGGTGTGTGTTTTTTGAGAAGTAGCGTTTCCGTATGAGGTGTCTTCACTGTGAAGTGTGTGTGTCATGAGTGGTGTGTGTCTGTGTGAGGTGTTTACAATGTGAGTGTGTGTTGAACGTTGTGTGTGACTGTGTAAGCTGTGTGCACTGTGGAGTGTGTGTGTTCGGTGGGGTGTGTTTGTGTGAGGTCTGTGCACCATGGAGTGTGGGTGTGATGAGTGGTGTGCGTCTGTATAAAATGTGTGTACTGAGTGTATGTGTTGAGTGTGACTGGTGACTGGTGTGTAACAATGTGAAGATCCTGCATTATGAATGTCGTGTGAGGTGATTGGTGTGTGTCACTGTGATGTGTGTGCATTGTGGTGTGCATGTGTGGAATATGTGTGGTGCATGCTCTGTGTGTCTGTGACGTGTATGTTGTAATCTGTTTGATGAGTGGTGTGTGTCTATGGTATGTGCAATGTGGATTATGTTTGGAGTTGGTGGACTGTGTGGTGTGTTTCTATGTGAGGGGTATGTAATGTTGAGTGTGTGTTTGTGGTGAGTGATGTGTTTCTGTGTGCAGTGTGTGCACTGTGGAGATTTTG
Organism: Leontopithecus rosalia; assembly: GCA_028533165.1. Classification (NCBI taxonomy): domain Eukaryota; kingdom Metazoa; phylum Chordata; class Mammalia; order Primates; family Cebidae; genus Leontopithecus; species Leontopithecus rosalia. The sequence continues at coordinate 24,655,112 of CM052665.1, forward strand.
TGTGATGAGTGTTGTGTCTGTGTAAGTGGTGTGTACTGTGGAGAGTATTTGTATGGCGAGTATTTTGTCAGTGTGATGTGTGTGCTATGTGGAGTGTGCATAAAATGTGTGTATTGAGTGGTGTGTGTCTGTGTGAGGTGTGTGCACTGTGGAGTTTGTATGTAATAAGTGGTTTGTGTCTGTGAGGTGTGTGCACTGTGGAGAGTGTGGAGTGTGTGTGAAGTGTGTGTGTCCGTGTGAAGTGTCTGCACTTTACATTGTGTGTGCATTTGGTGGTGTGTGTCTGTGTGAGGTGACTGCAGTGCATAGTGTGTGTGGTGAGTGGTATGACTGTGTTAGGTGTCTGAACGAAAAAGTGTGTGTTTGGTGAGTATTGTCTCTCTCTCTGTCTCTCACTACATGGTGTGTGCCTTGTGTAGTGTGTGTGTATGCCGAGTGGTGTGTGTTTGTGTGAAGTGAGTGCACTGTGCAGTTTGTGTGTGCATGTGTGGTGCATGGTGTGTTTCTGTGATTGTTTTGTGCACTGACGAGTGTGTGTGTGTTCAGTGGTGTGTGTTTTTGAGGTGTGCACACTCTGCAGTGTGTGTTTCTAGTGAATTGTGTGCTTGTGTGAAGTGTCTGCACTGCAAAATGTGTGTGGTGAGTGTTGTGTGTCTGTGTGAATTGTGTTTACTGTGTAATGTGTGTGGTCAGTCTTGTATCTGTGTGAGGTGTCTTCACTGTAACATTGGTGTGTCATGAGTAGTGTGTGTCTGTTGGAAATGTGTGCACTGTGGACTGTGTGTGTATGGTGAGTGCTGTGTGTCTTTGGGATCTGTGTGCTCTGTGTCTTTGTTATATGTGTGCACTGTGGAGTATCTGTTCATGTAATGTGGAGTGATTCTTTGTGAAGTGTGTTCAGCAGTGTGTGTTTGTGTGAGGTGTTTGCACTGTGGTGTGTGTGCTAAGTGTTGTGTGTTTGTGTAAAACGTGTGCACTGAGTATGTGTGTTGAGTGTGTGTGGTGACTGGTGTGTGACAGTGTGAGGTGTCTGTATTGTGGTTAAAGTGTCAGGTGATTGGTGTTTTTTTGATGTGTGTGCATTGTGCTGTGAGTTTTGGAGTTTGTGTAGTTTTCTGTGTGTGTCTCTGTGAGGTGTGTGTACTCTGGAGTGTGTGTGAGTGTGGTGAGAGAGGTATGTCTGAGGTATGTGCACTGTGGATTATTTGTTGAGTTCGTGGAGTGCATGGTGTCTCTCTGTGTAAGGAGTGTACACTTTGGAGAATGTGTGTGTGGTGAGGTCAGTGTATGTGTGCCGTGTGTGTAATGTGGGCTGTGTGTGATGAGTGGTGTGTGTGTGAAGTTTGTGCACTGCGGAGAGTGTGTGTGTTGAGTTTTGTGTCTGTGTTAATTTTGTGATATGTGGAGTGTGTGTATGTAAAGTGTGTGTATTAAGTGTTGTGTCTATGTAAGCTGTAGGCACAGTGGAGTGTGTGTGCTGAGTGGTGTGTGTCTCTGTGGAGTGTCTGCGCTTTGGATTGTGTGTGCAGTGGGTGGTGTCTGTCTGTGTGGGATGAGTAAACTATGTAGTGTGTGTGGTAAGTAGTATGTCTGTGTTTCTGTACTGTTGATTGTGTGTTTGGTGAGCAGTATGTGTCTGTGAGGTGTGTACACTGTGTGGTGTGTTCATGGTGAGTGATGTGTGTTTGTGTGAGGTGTGTGCACTATGCAGTTTGTGTGTGTTTGTGTGGTGAGTGGTGTGTGTCTGTGTGAGGTATGTGCACTGTGGAGTGTGTGTCGCCAGTGGTGTGTCTTTTTAAGGTGTGTTCACTCTTCAGTGTGTGTTTGTGGTAAGTTATGTGCCTCTTTGAAGTGTCTGCACTGCGGAATGTGTGTGGTAAATGATGTGTGTCTGTGTGAAATGTATTTACTTTGTTGTGTGTGTGGTCAGCCTTGTGTCTGCATGAGGTTCCTTCAATGTAGATTGTGTGTGTCCTGAGGGGTGTGTGTGTGAGGTGTGTGCACTATGGAGTATGTGTGGTGACTGCCGTGTGTCTCTGTGAGTTCTGTGAAGTGTGGAGTGTGTGTTCGGTGAGTGGTGTATGCCTGTGTGAGCTGAGTGCAGTGCAGAATCTGTGTGTGGTGAGTGTTGTGTGTCTGTGTGAGGTATGTGCACTGTGGAGTGTGTGTTTGTGGTGAGTGGTGTGCCAGTGTGAGATGACTTCACTGTGGAATGTGTGTGTCATGAGTGTTCTGTGGCTCTGTTGGGTTCACTACATAGGGTGTGTGGTCAGTACTGTTTCTGTATGAGGTGTCTTAACAGTGGAGTGTGTGTGTTATGACTGGTGTGTGTCTGTGTGAGGTGTGTGCACTGTGAATTTTTTGTGAGTTTTGCAGTGTGTGATTGTGTGAGATCTGTGCATCATGGAGAGTGTGTGGTGAGTTGTACGTGTCTGTATGAAATATGTGCACTGAGTGTGTTCAGTGTGTGTAGTGACTGGTTTGTGATAGTGTGAGGAGCTGGCATTGTGAATACAGTGTGAGGTAATTGGTGTGTTTCTCTGAGATGTGTCTGCTTTGTGGTGTGTGTGGAATTTGTATGGTGCATATAGTGTGTCTCTGTGAGGTGTGTGTTGTATAGTTTCTGTGTGATGAGTGTTGTGTGTATAAAATATGTGCACTGTGAATTATATGTGGAGTCTGTGGACTGCGGGTTGTGTGTCTGTGTAAAGTGTGTGCATGGTGGTGTTTGTGTGTGATGAGTGGTGTGTGTGTGAAGTGTGTGCACTGTCAAGAGTGTGTGTGTGGTGAGTTTTGTGTCTGTGTGATATGTGGGCTATGTAGAGTGTGTGCATTAAGTGTGTGTATTGAATGGTGTGTGTCTGTGTGAGGTGTGTGCACAGTGAAGTGTGTGTGGACTGTGTGTAAAGAGTGGTGTGTGTCTATGTGGAGTGTCTGCAAATTGTATTGTGTGTGCAGTGAGTGTCTGTGTGAGGTGATTGCGCTCTGTAGTGTGTGGCGAGCGGTATGACTGTTCGGTGTCTGCACTGTGGAGTGTGTGTTTTGTGAGTATTGTCTGTGTGTGTGGTGTGTGCACCGTTTAGTGTGTGTGTATGGTGATTGGTGTGTGATTTTTTAGGTGAGTGCACTGTGCAGTTTTTGTGCATTTGCCTGGTGAGTGGTTGTGTGTCTGTGTGAGGCGTGTCCACTATGGAGTGTGTGTTTCTGGTGAGTCGTGTGCCTGTGTGTGATGTCGGCACTGTGCAATGTGTGTTTGGTGAGTGTTGTGTCTGTGAGAGGTGTGTTTACTGTGTATGCTTTGTGGTAAGTCTTGTATCTGTGTGAGGTGCCTTAACTGTAAAGTGTTTGTTGTAAGTAGGGTGTGTCTGCTTGTGGTGTGTGCACTGTGGTGTGTGTGTATGGTGAGTGCTGTGTGTCCACATTATTTATGTTCAATGTGGAGACTCTGTGCATGGAATGTGTGTCTTTATGTGAGGTATGTACACTGTAAAGTGTGTGTGCAAAAAGGTGTGTGTGTGTTGAGTGTGTCTGCTGACTGGTTGACAGTGTGAGGTGTCTGCGTTGTGGATATTGTGTCAGGTTATTGTTGTTTGTGTGATGTGTGTGCATTGTGGTGTGTGTTTGTGGAATTTGAGTGGTGCATACTGTGTGTCTCTGTGAGGTGTGTGTACTCTGTAGTGTGTGTGTGGCGAGTGGTGTATGTCTGAGGTATGTGCACTGTGGATTGTGTGTAGAGAGTGTGGGTGCATTGTGTGCATCTGTGCAAGGTGTGTGCACTGTGGAGGGTGTGTGGTGAGTTGTGTGTATCTGTGAGGTGTGTGCAATGTGGAGTGTGTGTGTGATAAGTGGTGTGTGTCTGTATGAGATGTGTGTTCTGTGGAGAGTGTGTTTTGAGTTTTGTGTTGTGCGAGTTTTCTATGTGGAATTTATGCATAAAAAGTAGTATAAAGTGGTGTGTCTGTGTGAGGTGTATGCACAGTGGAGTGTGTGTGGAATGTGTATGGTGAGTGGTGTGTGTCTGTGTGGGGTGTCTACACTTTGGATTGTGTGTGCAGTGGGTGGTGTATGTCTGTGTGAGGTGAGTGCATTGTGTACTGTGTTTTTAATGAGTGGTGTTTGCCTGTGTGAGGTGTGTGCACAGTGTAGAATTAATGAGATGCTTGGTGTGTTTCTGTGTAAGATGTATGCATAGTGTAGTGTGAGTCTGCAGTGTGTGTAATAAGTGGTGTGTGTGTGGGCTAGGTATCTAAGCTCTGGAGTGTGTGTGTTGCATAGTGTGTGTTTGTGTGAGGTGTGTACACTGTGTAGTGTCTGTGTACGGTGAGTGGTGTGTGTTTATTTTAGGTTTATGCATAGTGCAAAGTTTGTGTTTGTGGTGAGTGTGTGAAGTGTCTGCAATGCGTTATGTGTTTGGTGAGTGTTGTGTGTCTGTGTGAAATGTTTTTACTGTTTAGTGTGTGTGATCAGACAGGTGTTTGTACGAAATTTCTTTATTGTGGGGTGTGTGTGTCGTGAGTGGAATGTGTATGATATGTGTGCCCTCTGGAGTGTGTGTGTGGTGACTGCTGTGTGTCTGTGTGAGTTGTGTGAACTGTGAAATGTATGTTTGGTGAATGGTGTGTTTCTGTGTAAAATGTGTGCACTGTGGAGTTTTGTGTGTCTGGTGAGTGGAGTGTCTGTGTCAGTTGTGTGCACTCTTTAATGTGTGAGTGGTGCGTGTCTGCTTGAGATGTGTGCACTGTGGAGTATGTGCCTGGAGTGCGTGTAGTGACTGTTGTGTGTCTGTGTGAAGTTTCTGTAGTGTATACTATGCTTGTGATGAGTCGTGTGTGTTGTGTGAGATGTATTCACAGTGCCATATGTGTTTTCCACGTGAGTGGTAAGTGGTGTGTGTCTGTGCTAGGTGTCGGCACTCTGGATTGTGTGTGTTGCATGGTGTGTGTCTGAGTGAAATGCGTGCACTGTGGAGAGTGTGAGCATGGTAAGTGGTATCAATCTGCGTGAGGTGTGTGCACAGTGGAGTGTGTGCATATGGCGAGTGCTGTGTGTCTATGTGGGTGTGTGCACTGTGGAGTCTCTGTGCATGGTATGTGGGGTGTGTGAGGTGAGTAAACTGTGGAATGTGTGTGTTGAGTGGTGTGTGTCAGTGTGTTAGGTATGCATTGAGTGTGTGTGTTGAGTATGTGTGGTGACTTCTGTGTTACATTGTGAGGTGTCTGCATTGTGGATAAGGTGTCAAGTAATTGGATTTTGTCTGTGTCATTTGTGTGTATTGTGTTGTGTTTGAGGAGTTTGCCTGGTGTGTACTGGTGACTCTGTGAGGTTTGTGTACTCTGGGTAGTGTGTGTGTGGTGAGTGGTGTATGTCTGAGTTATGTGTACTGCTGACTGTGCGTGAAGTGCGTGGAGTGCATGGTGTGTCTTTGCGTAAATTGTGTGCACTGTGGACGGTGTCTGTGTGATGAGTTATGTGTATGTTTGAGGTGTGTGCACTACAGAGGGTGTGTGTTATCAGTGGTGGGTGTCTGATTTGGGTGCACCGTGGAGAGTGTGTGTGTCTTGAGTTTTGTGTCTGTGTGAAAATTGTGCTATGTGGAGTGAGTGCGTGAAGTGTGTGTATTAAGTGCTGTGTGTCTGTGTGAGGTGTATGCACAGTGGAGTGTGTGTGGTGAGTGGTATTTGTCAGTGGAAAGTCTGCACTATGTATTGTTTGTGCAGTGGATGGTATGTGTCTGTGAAAGTTGAGTGCACTGTGTAGTGTGTTTGGTATGATGTATGTCTGTGTTTGGTGTCTGCACTGTGGATTGTGTGTTTGGTTAGTGGTGTCTGTGTGACGTGTGTGCACTGTGTAGTGTGTATGTATGGTGAGTGGTGTGTTTTTGTGTGTTGTGTGTGCACTGTGCACTTTATGTGTGTTTGTGTGGTGAATGGTGTGTGTATGAGTGAGTTGTGTGTACTGTGGAGTGTGTGTGTGGTCAGTTCTGTGTGTCTGTGTGAGGTATGCTCACTGTGCAGTGTGTGTTGGTGGTGAATAGTTTGCCTGTGTGAAGTGCCCACACTACAGAATGTGTGTGTCCTGAGTGCTAAGTGTCTGTTTGAAAGGTATTTACTGTGTAGTGTGTGGTCAGTAGAGAGTCTGTATGAGGTTTCTTCAATGTGTAGTGTGTGTGTCGTGAGTGGTGTGTGTGTGAGGTGTGTGCACTGTGGAGCATGTGACTGTTGAGTGCTATGGGTCTGTGTGAGTTTTGTGAACTGTGAAGTGTTTGTTTGGTGAGTGATGTGTGCCAGTGTGTGGTTTGTTCACTGCGGAATATGTGTGTGGTGTATGTTCTGTGTCTCTATGAGTTCTGTGCACTCTTAAATGTGTGAGTGGTGCCTGTCTGTTAAGGTGTGTGCACTGTGATGTATGTGTGTGGAGAGTGTGATGACTGCTGTATCTGTGTGAGGTGTCCTTACTCTGGAGTGTGTGTGTGGTGACTTGCGTGAGCCTGTGTGAGGTGTGTTCACTGTGTAGTATTCGAGTTATGAGTGATGTGTGTCTGTGTGAGATGCATATACAGTGGAGTGTGAGTGTGCAGTGTGTGAGATAAGTGGTGTGTGTCTGTGGTAGGTCTTTGCACTCTGGAATGTGTGTTGTGTGGCATATGTCTGTGTGAGGTATGTGCACTTTGGAGTGTGTGTGGTAAGTAGTGTGTGTCTGTGTGAGGTGTGTGTATGGTGGAGTGGGTGTGCTGACTGGTGTGTGTCCATGTAATGTGTGTGCAATTTGGTGTCTGCAGGTGTGTGGTGAGTGGTGTGAATTTGTGTGGTGTGTGAACTGAGAAGAGTGGGTGTGGTGTGTTAATTGTTTCTCTGTGAGGTTTCTGCAGTATAGAGTGTGCTTCTGTTGACTGCTCTGTGTTTGTAAGGTTTGTGCACTGTGGAGTGTGTGGTGAATTTTCGGTGTCTGTGTGAGGTGCGTGCACAGTGTAGCTTGTGTGTATGGTGAGTGGTGTGTGTTTGAGGTGTGAGAACTGTGCAGTTTTATGTGTTTGTGTGGTAAGCGGTGTGTGTGTGAGGTGCGTGCCCTGTATAATGTGTGTATGGTCAGTGGTGTGCGTTTTTGTAAGGTGTTTTCACTGTGTAGTGTGTGTTTCTGGTGAGCAGTGTGCATTTGTGAGGTCTGCACTGCGGAATGCGTGTGGTGTTGTGTGCATGTGTGTCTGTTGTTGAGTGAAGTGCTCTACAGTGACTTTTGTTGGGGAGGGTGCTGTATACTGACTGTTGGTGGGTAGAGTTCTTAATACTGACTGTTGTTGGGTAGAGTGCTTTATAGTGACTGTTGTTGGTTATGTGCCTATAGTGACTTTTTGTTGCCAAGGTGCTCCAGAGTGACTGTTGCTGTGTAGGTGCATTTTAGTGAGTGTTTTTGGGTCGTATGCTCAATAGTGACTGATCTTTGGTAAGGTGCTCTAATAGTGACTACTGTTGGGTAGAGTGCTCTATGGTGACTTTTGCTGAGTAGAGGACTCTACAGTGACTGTTTTGGGTAGGTCCTTTATACTGAATGTTTTTAAGTAGGGTGATATAATGTGACTGTTGTTTGGTAGTGGTTTAGAGTCACTGTTGTTAATCATGTGCTCTATAGTAACTGTTGTTAGGTAGGGTGCTCTTTAGTGACTGTGGTTTGGTGCAGTGCTCTATACTGACTGATGTGAAGCAGTGTGCTCTATAGTGACTGTGGCTGGGTAGAGTACTCTATAGTGACTAATGTTGGGTAGAGTGCTCTATAGTGACTGTTCCTGTTTAGGGTGTTCTATGGTAACTCTTGCTGAGTTGGGTGTTCTGTAGTGACTGTTGTTGGTTAGTTGCTCTATCCTGACTATTGCTGGAAAGTGTGCTCTATATTGGGTATTGTGGGTACACTGCTCTATAGTGAGTGTTGCTGAGTAGAGTGCTCCATAGTGACTGATGCTGGGTACGTGCTCTATACTGACTGTTGCTGGGTACTGTGCTCTATAGTGGCTTTTGTTGTGTAGGTGCTATATTGTGAATGTTGTTGGGTGAAGTACTCTATAATGACTGTTGTTTGGTACAGTATTCTTTAGGTGACTCTTGTTGGGTAAAGATTTTATAATGGCTGTTGTTGTTTAGAATGCTCCTCAGTTTAGAGTGTGCAATACGTGACGGGTTTTGGGTAGAGAGCTTTATAGTTACTGTTGTCATGTAGTGTTCTCTATAATGACTGTTGTTGGGTACAGTGCTCTATAATGACTATTGCTGCGTAGAGTGCTCTATACTGATACTTGTTGGTAGGGTTCTCTATAGTGACTGTTGCTGTGTAGGGTGAATTATACTGACAGTTGTCGGTTGGGGTTCTCCAGAGTGACTATTGCTGGGTAGAGTGCTCCATAGTGATTGCTGCTGGGTACGGTCCTCCATAGTGACTGTTGTTGGGTAGTGGCTCTATACAGTCTGCTGCTGCATAGGGTGCTCTATAGTTACTGTTTTTGGGAAAGTGCTGTGTGGTGACTATTGTTGGTGTAGTGCTCTAAACTGACAGTTGTTTGGTAGGTGCTTTAGAGTGACTGTTGCTTAGAACGGTGCTCTCTAAACTGTTGTTGTGTAGAGTGATCTACAGTGACTGTTGCTGCATAGTAACTACTGTTGTGTAGGTGCTCTCTAGTGACTGCTCTTGACTGGGATGTTCTAAACTGGCTCTGGTTCTGTAGGTGCTCTATATTGACTCTAGATGGGAATAATACTCTAGTCACTGTTGTTGGGTAGAGTGCTCTTTAGTTACTGTTGCTGGGTAGGGTGCTCTTTAGTGACTGTTGAAGGGTAGGATGCTCTATAATGACTGTTGTTGGGTGGGTTGCTTTATACTGACTGCTGCTGGTTAGAGTGCTCTATAGTTACTGGTGTTGGGTAGTTACTTTATAGTGACGGTTGTTGGGTGGGGTGCTTTATACTGACTTTTGTTGGGTTGGTGCTCTATAGTGACTGTTGTTTGGTAGAATGCTCAATAGAGTCTATTGTTATGTGTCCTGCTCTATGGTGACTGTTGTTGGGTGGAGTGGTCGACAGTGACCTTTGCTGAAAAGCATGCTCTAGATGGTGACTGTTGCTGGTTAGGGTGCTCTACAGTGACTCTTGTTAAGTAGAGTTCCCTATAGTAACTGTTGCTGGGTTGAGTACTATATAGTTACTGTTCTTAAGTAGGGTGCTCCATACTGACTTTTGTTGGGTAGACTGCTCCATAGTAACAAATTTTTTGTCTAGGGCTCTATACTGACTGTTGTTGGGTAGGGACTCTATAGTGACCGTGGTTGTTTAGGTGTTCTATAGTGACAGTTGTTGGGTAGGTGCTCTATAGTGACTGATGTTGGGTAGTGTTCTCTATAGGGACTGTTGTTGGGTTGAGTGATCTATAGTGACTGTCGTTGGGTAGAGGGCTCTATAGTTACTGTTATTGTATAGAGTGTTCTATATGACTTGTTGGGTTGAGTGCTTTATACTAACTATTGCTGGGAAGGGTTCTGTATAGTGACTGTTGTTGGGTACGGTGCTCTATACTGACTGTTGCTGGTAGAGTGCTCTATAGTGATTCTTGTTGTTAGGGTGCTCTATAGTGATTGCTGTTGTTTAGGGTGCTCTATAGTGACAGTTGCTGGGTAGCGTTCTCTATTTTAACTGTTGTTGGGTGGGGTTCTCTATAATGACTCTTGCAGGTAGAGTGCTCTTTAGTTACTGTTGCTGGTTAGGGTTCATTAGAGTGTCTGTTTTTGGGTAGATGCTGTATAGTGAAAGTTGTTGGTTGGGTGTTGTAATCTGACGGTTGTTGGGTAGTTGCTCTATATTGACTGTTGTTGGGAAGGGTGCTCTATAGTGACTGTTGCTAGGTAGAGTACTCTGTAGTGACTGTTGCTGGGTAGGGTGCTCTACACTGCCTTTTGTTGGGACGGGTTCTCTTTGGTTCCTACTGTTAGGTAGGTGTTCAATACAGAATGGTGTTGTTTGGAATGCTCTACATTGACTTTTGTTGGGTGGGTGCTCTATAGTGACTCGATGGGTAGGATATTATATAGTGATTGTTGTTGGGTAGAGTGCTTTATATTTACTGTGGCTGGGTAGGGTGCTCTATAGTGACAATTGCTTTATATGGTGCTTTATACTGAGTAATGTTGGGTGCTGTAATTTATACACACTGTTGCTGGAAAGAGTGCTCTATAGTGACGGTTGTTGGGAACATACTTTATAGTGACTGTTGTTTTGTGTGGTGCTTTATAGTGACTGTTGTTGGGTAGGTGCTCTATAGTGACTGTGTTTCAGTAGAATGCCCCATATAAATTGTTGTAGGGTATGCTGCACTATAATGACGGTACTTGGTTAACGTTTTCTCTAGTGACTGTTTTGTTTAGGGGGCCCAACAGTGACTGTTGTTGAGTAGGCGCTCTGCAGTGACTGTTGTTGAGTAGGGTATTTTATAGAACCTACCCAACAACAGACAGTATAGAGCAACCTACCCAACAACAGTCACTGTAAAACACCTATTCCACAACAGTCACCATAGAGCACTCTACACAACAGTCACTATACAGCACTCCACAACAACAGTCACTTATACAGCACTGCACCCAACAACAGTCAATATAGAGCAACCTACCCATCAATAGTCACCTAGCAAACAATAGTCACTATAGAACATTCTACCCAAAAACAGTCACTATAAAGCACCTTACCAAAAAACAGTCACTATAGAGCACCCTACCCAGCAGCAGTCACTATAGATCACCCTACACAACAACAGTCACTATAGAGCACCCTACCGAACAATGGCACAATATAGCACCTACGCAATGACAGTCATCATATAGAACACTCTACCCAAAAACAGTAACCATAGAGCACTTCACCCAGCAATAGTCAGTATTGAGCACCCCACACGAAAACAAACACTATAAAGCATTCCACTCAACGACATTCACTATAGTGCACACTACCCAACAGCAGTTATTATAGAGATCCCTAACCAAAAACAGTCAATACAGAGAACCTACACAACAATAGTAAGTATAGGTCACCTACCCAACAACAGTCACTGTGGAGCACTCTAACCAACAACACTCAAAATGGAACACAGTACCCAATAACAGTCACTATAGATCACCTACCATAAAAGAGTCAGGATAGAGCAAGCTACCTAACACGTCACTGTAGAGCACTCTCCCCAACAATAATCACTATAGATCACTCTATACAACAACAGTCTCGAAGAGCACTCTACCAAACAACAGTCACTTATACAGCACTCTACCCAACAACAGTCACCATAGAGCACCCCACCCAACAACAGGCACTACAGAGCATGCTACACAACAGTCAGTACAGAGCACCTATTCAACCATAGTCACTATAGAGCACCCTACCCAACACCACTCACTATAGAGCACTCTACCCAACAAAAGTCACTATAGAGCAGTCTACCGAACAAAAGTCACTATAGACCACCTTACCCAAAAACAGTCAGTATAGAATACCTACCAAAAAACTCACTATAGAGCACTTTATCCAGTAACAGTCAGTATATAGCACTTCACCCAGCAATACTTACTATGGAGCACCCTACCCACTAACAGTCAATATACAACACTTCACCCAGCAATACTAAGTATGGAGCATTCTATGCAACATCAGTCATCAATGAGCTGCTACCAAACAAAAGTCACTATAGGGCACCTACCCATCAACAGTCACTATAGGTCACCCTACCCAACACAGTGATAATAGAGGCTATTATGCAATAACTCACTGTAGAGCAACTACCCAACAACAGTCATTATGGTGCACTCCACGAAACAACAGTCACCTATACAGCACTGTAACAACAGTCACTAAAGAGCAACCCACCCTAAAAATGCCACCATAGAGCATCCTACACAACAACTTTCAGTATAGAGCATGATATCTAACAGCAATCACTATGAATCACCTACCTGACAAGAGGCAGTATCTAGAGCACTGTAGCCAACAGTCACTATGGAGAACCCGACCCAGTAACAGTCAGTATTGAGCACTTCACCCAAAAACAGATACTATAGAGCACTCCACCCAACAACATTCACTATAATGAATTCTACCCAACAGCAGTTTCTATACAGCACCCTAAAAAACAACAGTTACTGTATAGCACATACCCAACAAACGTCATAATAGAGCACATACACAACAAAAGTCAGTAAAAGGCACCTACCCAACAACAGTCTGGAACACTCTACCCCACAACAGTAAAAATATAGCACCTTACCCAAAAACATTCACTATAGAGCACTGTACCCTAAAAGAGTAACTAAAGAGCACAGTACCCAACAACAGTCACTATAGATCACCTACAAAACAACATTCAGTATAGAGCAAGCTACCTAACAAGTCACTGTACAGCACTTAGCACAACAGTTTCTATAGAGCACTCTACAAAACAACGATCTCTATAGAGCACTCCACCTACAACATTCACTTATGGAGTACTCTACCCAACAACAGTCACCATAGAGCACCCCACCCAACATTAGTTACCATACAGCACCCCACCCATCAACAGTGATTATAGAGCACCTACCGAACAACAGTCAGTATGGAGCCCTCTACCCAACAACAGTCAGTATACAGCACTCTACCCAACAAGAGTCACTATTGACCACCCTAAGGAAAAACAATCAGTATCTAGAGAACCTTACCCAACCACAGTCACTATAAAGCCCCTACCCAACAACAGTCACGATAAAGCACTTTACCCAACAATCACTATAGAGCACTGTACAAAATTGTCACTATAGAACACTCCACAAAACAATAGTCACTTATAGAGCACTGTAACTGACAACTCAGTATAGAGAACCCCACAAAACAGCACTCTCTGCAGAGCCCCCTACTCAACAACAGTCGCTATTGAGCACACTATTAAACAAAAATCACTATAAAGCACCTACACAACAACAGTCACTTCCTAGAGCACTCTATTCAAAAACAGTCATTTAAGAGCACCCTACCCAGCAACAGTTAGTTTTGAGAACCCATGCAACAACAGACACTATAGAGCACTCCACCCATTAACAGTCACTATAGAGCACACTACTGAACAACAGTTACTATGGAACACCTTAACTAACAACAGTCACTATGGAGCAAATACCAAAAACAGTCACTATAGAGCACCTTACACAATTACATTCACTATAAAGTACGTACTGAAGAAAAGTGATTATAGAGCACTCTACCTATCAACAGTCACTACAGAGCACCCCACTCAGCAGCAGTCACAATAGAGTACCCTACCCAACAATAATTATTATAGAGCACCTATGAAACAACAGTCACTATCTAGATTACTCTACCCAGCAATAGTCAGTATGGAGCACTCCACCCAGCATAAGTCACTATTGAGCACTCCACCACACAACAGACACTATAGAGCCATGCACCCAACAACACACACAATAGCACACACTCCTTAACAACAGGTACTATAGAGCACCCTAATAAACAACAGTCACTCTATGGCACCTACCCACCGACAGTCAGTATTGAACACCTATTCAAAATCTTTCACTATACAGAACTCTTCCCAACAACAGTCACAATAGAGCACTGTACTCAACAACCTTCACTATAGAGCACCCTACCCAGCAATAGTCACTGTAGAGTACCATACCCAACAACAGTCTGTATAGAGAGAGCAACCCAGCAACAGTCACTATAGAGCACCCTGTGCAGCAAGTCACTATAAAGCACCCTATGCAGCAACAGTCACTATAGAAAACTCTACCCAACAACAGTCACTATAAAGCACTCTGCTTAAGAGTCACGATAGAATACCCAACACAGTAACAGTCAGTATCTAGAGCCCCCTATCCAACAACAGTTAGTATAGAGCACTTTATCCAACATCAGTCACTACAGAGCACTCCATCCAACAACAGTCACTATAGAGCACTCTACAAAATAGTCACTATAGAAAACTCAACCCAACAACGGTCACTTCTAGAGCACACTGCGCAACAGTCACTATAGAGAACCCCACACAACAACCGTAATTTTAGAGCACCCTACTAAAAATCAGTCACTATAGAGCACCCTACCAAACAACAATCACTGTAGAACACCAATTTAACAACAATCAATATGTAGAGAACTCTACACAAAAACACTCAGTATAAAGCACCCTAGCAATCAACAGTTAGTATTGTTCACCCCACACAACAGACATTATAAAGCTCTCCACCCTAGATTAGTCACTATGGCTCACACTACCGAACAACAGTTACTGTAGACCACCTTAAAGAAAAACAGTTAATATAAAGCACATACCCAATAACAGTAACTTTAGAGCACTCCACCCAACACCATCACTTATGCAGTACATTACCCAGCAATAGTCACTATAGAGCACCCCACTGAATAACAGTCACTATAGAGCACCATACCCAACATCAGTCACTATAGAGCACCATACACAACAGTAACTGTAGAGTATCTACCCAACAACAGTCACTATAGAGCACTCCACGTAAAAACAGTCACTATTGAGGACCCTACTCAGCAAAATTCACTATAGAGCACCCTACCCAACAACACAACTATTGTGTAGGGTGCATTATAGTAACTTTTTATAATATGGTGCCCTATAGTGACTGTTGTGTGTGGTGCTCTATAGTGACTGATGTTGGGTAGAATGGTCTCTAGTGACTTATTTTGGGGAGGGTGCTCTATAGTTACTGTTGTTGAGTAGCATTCTCTATAGTGACTGTTGTTGGGTGGGGTACTCTATAGTCACTGTTTTTCGGTAGGTGCTCTATAGTGACTGTTGTTGGGTAGGGTCCTCTACCATGACTGTTGCTGGGTAGGTTGCTCTATGGTGGCTGTTGTTGGGTAGGATGCTCTATAGTGACTGTATTTGGGTGTAGTGCTCTATACTGACCGTTGCCGAGTTCAGTACTCTACGGGGACTGTTGTAGCATAGAGTACTCTAGATAGTGACTGCTGTTATGTAGGGTGCTCTATAGTGATTGTTTTTGTGTAGAGTGCTCTATAGTGACACATGTTGGGTAGGGTGCACAATAATGACTGTAGTTGGGTAGGCATTCTATAGTGAGTTTTTGGGTAGGGTGCTCTACACTGACTGTTGTTGGGTATGGTGCTCTACAGTAACTAATTCTCGGTAGAGTGCTCTATACTGACTGTTGTTGGGTAGGTGCTCTATAGTGACTTTTGTTCACTAGGTGCTATTTAGTCACTGTTTTTGGGTAGGGCTCTATATTGACTCTTATTGTGTAGGTGATCTACAGTGATTTTTGATAGATAGGGTGATATATAGCGACTCTAGTTGGTAGGGTGATCTATAGTGAATAATTTTTGGTGAATTGCTTTATAGTGATTGTTACTGGGTAGGGTGCTCCATAGTGAATGATGTTAGGTGGGGTGTACTATAGATACTCTTGTTGGGTGGAGACTTTCATAGTGATTGTTGTTGGGTAAAGGGCTGTATATTGACTCTCTTTGGGTAGATGCTCTATATAGACTCTTGTAGTGTAGGTGCTTTATAGTGTCTGTTGTTGGGGAGAGGGCTCTATAGTAACTGTTGTTGTGTGGCGTGGTGTATAGTGACAGTTCTTGGGCAGATTTCTCCACAGTTACTGTTGTTGGGTCAAGGGCTCCATATTGACTGTTGCTGGTTGGAGTGCACTATAGTGACTGTTCTTGGCAGGGGTTCCTATAGCGACTGTTGTTGGGTAGAGTGCTCTAGAGTGACTGTTGCAGGGTAGGTGTTTCACTGGAATTGGGTGGGGTGATCTATAGAGACTGTTTTTGCATAGGTGTTCTATCGAAACTGTTTTTGGGTAGGGAGCTCTATAGTAACTGTTGTTGGATTGAGTGCTCTATAGTGACTGTTTTGGGTAGGGACCTATAGTGACTATTATTGAGTGGGGTGCTCTTTAGTGACTGTTATTGGTAGAGTGCTCTATACAGATTTTTTGAGGTGTGTTCACTGTGCTTTGTGTGTTTGTGTAGAGTGGTGTGCCTGTGTGAGGTATCTGCACTGTGAAATGTGTGTGTGGTAATTGTGTGTCTCTGTGTAATGTATATACTGTGTGTGTAGAGTGTGTGGTTATTTGTTGGTCTGTATAAGATTTTTTCAATGTAAAGTGTGTGTGTGGTGAGTGGTGTGTGTTTGAGGTGTGTTCACTATGTTTGTGTGTGGTGACTGCTGTGTGTCTGTGTGATTTGTGTGCACTCTTAAATGTGGGAGTGGTTCATGTTTGTTTTAGGTGTGTCCACTGAGGAGTATGTTTGTGGAGTGTGTGGTCAATTGTGTGTGTCTGTGTAAGGTGTATCCACTGTGTAATATGCATGTGATGAGTGTTGTGTGCCTTTCTGAGTTGTGTGCTCTGTGTAGTACACGTGTGGTGACTGGTGTGTATCTGTGTAAGATATAGGCACAGTGGAGTGTAAGTGTGCATGGTGTGCGGTAAGTGGCGTGTGTCTGAGCTAGGTAGCTGCACTCTGAGCCATTAGTGTGTTTTGTTCTGTGTGTCAGTGTGAGGTGTGTGCACTTAGGAGAGTGTGTGCATGGTGAGTTGTGTGTGTCTGCATGATGTGTGTGCACGGTGGAGTGTGTGTCCTAATTGGTGTTTGTCCTTGTGGGGTGTGCACTGTGTGTGTGTGCAGTGAATAATGTGTGTCTGTGTAAGGTGTGTGCACAGAAAAGAGTATGTGTGTTGAGTGACTGGTGTCTGTGTGAGGTTTTGCAATGTGCAGAGTTTGTGGTGAGTAGTGTGTGTCTGTGTGATATTGTTCCACTGTGGAGTGTGTGTGGTGAATCTTCTGTGTCTGTGAGGTGTGTTCACTGCACGGTGTGTGTGTATTATTATTTTGGTTGCACTATACTGACTGTTGTTGGGTATGGTGCTCTATAGTGACTGTTATTGTGTATGGCCCTCTATAGTGACGGTTGCTACGTAGAGTACTCTATAGTGACTGATCTTGTGTAAGTGCTCAATAGTAAATTTTGCTGTGGAGGGTGCTTTACAGTGAATGTTGTTCGGTAGGTGCTATACAGTAACTGTTGTTGGGTAGATGCTCTACAGTGACTGATTTTTAGTGAGGTGTTCATAGTGACTGTTGTTGGATATGGTGCTGTATAGTAACAGTTGTTAGGTAGAGAGCACTTTAGTGACTGTTGTTATGTAGAGTGCCCTATACTGACTGTTGTTGTGTAGGTGAACTTTAGTGACTGTTGTTGGTTAGGTGCTCTATAGTGATGATTGCTCTGAAGGTTGCTCCATACTGAATGTTTTGGGTGGGGTGCTCTATAATGCCTGTTGCTGGCTAGAGTGCTCTATAGTGATTGATGTTGCATACTTGCTCTATAGTGACTGTGGCTGGTTAGGGTCCTCTATAATAAATGTTGTTGAGTAGGTGCTTTATAGTGACTGTTGTTGGGTAGGGTCTTCTATAGTGACTGTTTTATGGTATGGTTCTCTATATTGACTGTGGCTGGATAGAGTGCTCTGTAGTGACTCTTGTTGGTAGGGTGCTGTATAGTGACTGTTTTGGGAAGGAAGCTCTATATTACTGTTGCTGGGTAGGGTGGTCTATACTGACTTGTTGAGTGAAATTTTCTATAGTGACTGTAGCAGAATAGAGTGCTATATTGTGACTGTTGCTGCATAGGGTGCTCTATAGTAACTGTTTTTGGGTACGTTTTCTATAGTGGCTGTTGTTAAGTAGGGTGCACTCTAGTGACTGTTTTTGGGTAGGTGCTGTGTAGTTACTATTGTTGGTGGGGTGGTCCAAACTGACGGTTATGCTGTAGGTGCTTTATAGTGACTGTTGCTGGATAGGGTGTGCTCTCGTGACGGTTGTTGGGTAGAGTGCTCTGTAGTGACGGTTGCTGGGTAGGGTACTCTATAGTGACTGTTACTGTGTAGGGTGCTTTTTAGTGACTATTGTTGGGTAGGTCCTTCATACTGATGGTTGTTGGGTGGGGTGCTCTATAGCGACTGTTGTTGAGTAGGTACTCTATGCTGAATGTTGTAGAGTAGGGTGCTCCATAGAGATTGTTTCTGGGTATGGTGCTATATAACGACTGTTTTTGGGTGGAGGGCTCTATAGTGAATGTTGTTGGGTAGAGTGCTCTAGATAGTGACTGTTGTTGGATAGGGTGCTTTATAGTGACTGCTCCTGTGTAAGGTGATTTATGGTGACTGTTTGGTAGGGTGCACAATAGTGACTGTTGTTGGGTAGAGTGCTCTATAGGTGAGTGTTTTTGGGTTGAGGGTTTTATATTAACTATTTTGTAGCGTGATCTATACTGATTGTTGTTGAGAAGAGGGCTCTATAGAGACGGTTGGTCAGGTTCTTTATAGCGACATTTTTAGGGTAGAGTGCTCTATACTGACTGTTGTTGGGTAGGATTCTCTTTAGTGACTGTTGTTGGTAGGGTGCTTTTTAGTGACTGTTGATGTGTAAAGTGCTCAATAGAATCTCTTGTTGTTTAGGTGTTCTATAGTGTCTGTTGCTGGGTAGGAGCTCTATAGTGAATGTTGCTGGATAGTGTGCTCTACACGGACTGTTTTTGGGAGGGGTGCTCCATACTGACTGTTGCTGGGTAGAGTATTCTATAGTGACTGTTGTATGGTAGGTACGTTACAGTGTCTGTGGTTGGGTGAGGTGCTCTATACTGACTGATGTGTATTTTCTCTATACTGCCTTTGGTGGGTAGAGTGCTCTATGGGTTATTGTTCTTCAGTGGGGTACTCCAAAGTGACAGTTTTTTGGTAAGTGCTCTATAGAGACTGTCGTTTCATAGGGTGCTCAAAGTGACTGTCATTGGGCATGCTACTCTATAGTAACTGTTGTTGGGTAAAGTGTTCTATAGTGACTGTTGTTGGGTAGGTGCTCTATGCTGACTGTTGCTGTGTAGGTGCTCTATGGCGACTGTTGTTTGGTAGGGTGATCTATAGTGACTATTGTTGGTAGGGTGCTCTATGGTAACTGGTGTTAAGTTGAGTGCTATATAGTGACTGTTGCTAACAGCGCACTCTGTACTGACTGTTGCTATGTAGTGTGCTATATAGTAACCGTTGTTGGGCGGGGTGCTATATAGTGACTGTTGGATCGTAGAATGCTCTGAAGTGACTGCTTTTAAGTAGGTGCTCTAAAATGACCGTTGTTTAGGTTGCTCTATAGTGAATGTTGTTGGGTTGGGTGCTCTGTAGTGACTGCTGTTGAGTAGTTGCTCTATAGCGACTGCTGTTGGGTAGAGGGCTCCATAGGACTGTTGGTGGGTAAAATGCTCTATGTTGACTGTTGCTGCGTAACGTATTTTATACTGACTGTGGTTTGGTAGGTGATCTACACTGCCTGTTGTTGGGTATTATGCTCTATAGTGACTGCTGTAGAATACCATGCTCCATAGTGATTGTTTTTGGGTAGAGTGCTCTATAGTAACTGAATTTGGGTAGGTGATCTATAATAACTGCAGTTGGGTAAAGTGCTTTAAATAGTGACTGTTGCTGAGCAGGTATTCTATAATGAATTTTGTTAGGAATGGTACTTTATAGTGACTGTTGTTTGATGGAGTGCTCTATAGTGACAGTTGTTAAGAAGATGTTGTGCAGTGACAATTGTTGAGTAGGGTGCTCTATAGTGCCTGTTGTTGGTTAGTAGGCTCTATACTGAATGTTCTTGGGTACAATGCTCTATAGTGACTGTTTTTGTGTAGAATGCTCTATAGTGACTGTTGTTGTGTAGAGGGCTCTACAGTGACTATTGTTTGGTGGGATGCTTTATAATGACAGCTTTTGGGTAGGGTGCTCTATACTGAATGTTGTTTGGTTGGATACTGTATATTAACTGTTGTTGTGTGGAGTACTCTATTATGACTGTTGTTGCGTAGAGGGCTCTACAGTAACTGTTGTTTTTTAGGGTGCTTTATAGTGACTTTTGTTGGGTAGAGTGCTCTATACTTCCTGCTCTTCGGTAGGGTGCTCTATAGTGACTGCTGTTGTGTAGGTGCAGTATAATTACTGTTGTTGAATAGCATGCTCTATAGTGAATGTTGTTGGGTACAGTGTTCTATAGCTAATGTTGTTGGGTAGAGTACTTTATAGTGACTGTTGTTGTATAGGTGCTGTATAGTGATTGTTGTTAAGCACATGCTCTATAGTTACTGCTGATTGGTAGGTGCTCTATAGTGACAGAATTTGAATATGTGCTCTATAGTGACTGTTGTTGGTGGGGTGCTCTAAACTGACGGTTGCTGGGTAGGAGCTCTATAGTGACTGTTGCTGGGTAAGGTGCTGTATAGTGACTGTTGTTGGGTAGGTGCTCTATTCTGACTGTTGTTCTGTAGGGTGCTTTATAATAACTGTTTTGGGGTGTTTGACTAATCCTGACTGTTGTTTGATACGTGCTTCATAATGACTGTTGCTGGGTCGGATAATCTATAGTGACTGTTGTTGTGTATCGTGCTGTATAGTGACTGTTATTGGGTTCAGTGATCTATAGGTGACTGTTGTTGTTTGGAGTGATTTTTAGTGACCATTGCTGGGTAGGGTTCTCTATAGTGACTGTTGTTGTGTACAGTCCTGTATAATGACTTTTGCTGGGTAGAGTGCTGTATATTGACTTTTGTTGGTAGTGTGCTGTATAGTGACTGTTCTCGGTAGGGTGATATATAGTGACAGTTGCTGCTTAGGGTGCCTTATACTGACTGTTGTTTGGTGGAATTCTCTATAGTGACTGTTGCTGGGTAGGTTGCACTATAGTGACTGTTTTTGACCAGGTGCTGTATAGTGACTGTTGTTTTTGGGGTGTTCTAAACTGACGATTTCCGGGTAAGTCCTCTATAGTTACTGTTGCCACATAGGGTGCTCCACAGTGACTGTTGCTGAGAGGTTGCTCCATGGTGACTACTGTTGGGTAGGTGCTCTATAGTTCCTGTTGTTGTGTGAAGTGCTCTTGAGTGCCTGTTGCTAAATAGGTGCTTTATACTGCCTCTTGATGGACAGGATACTCTAAAATGACTGTTGGGTAGAGTGCTATATAGGGACTCTGGCTGTGTAGGGTGCTCTATAGTGACTGTTGGTGTGTAGGGTGCTCCATATTAAATGTGGTTGAGTGGCATACTTTATACTGACTGTTGCTGCGTAGAGCCCTTTATAGTAACTGTGGTGTGGTAGGTACTATATTGCGACTGTTGTTGATTGGGTGCCTTTTACTGGCTGTTGTTGTGTGTCTGCAATACAGTGACTTGTTTCGTAGAATGCTTTGTAGAGTCTACTGTTGGGTACGGTGCACTGCAGTGATTGTTATTATGTGGAGTTCTCTATACTGAGTTCTTCGGTTGAGTGCTCTAGATAGTGACTTTTGTTGTGTAGGATGTTCTATAGTGACTGTTGTTGGGTACAGTGATCTATACTGACTTGTTGGGTAGAGTGATCTATATTTACTGTTTTTGGATAGGGTGCTCAACACTGACTGTAGTTGTGTAGAGTACTCCATAGTGACTTTTTTTTATAGATTGCTCGATAGTGACTGTTGTTGGGTAGGTGCTTTATACAAACTGTTGTAGGGTAGAATGCTCTATAGTGGCTGCTGTTGGGGAGAGTGCTGTCTAGTGACTGCTCTTGTGCATGGTGCTCTATGGTAACTCTTTTGGGTAGAGTGGTCTATAGTGACTATTTTGTAGAGGGCTCTATAGTGAGTGTTGTTGGGTAGGATCTTTATAGTGACTGTTGTTTGGTAGGGTGCTGCATTGTGAGTGTTGTTGGGTAAAATGCTCTATACTGACTGTTTTGGGGTGTGGTGTTAGATCGTTACTGTTGTTGGGTAGAGTGCTGTATAAATGACTGTTGTTGCTTGAAGTGTTTCACAGTGACTATTGTGCAGAGTGCTCTTTAGTGACTGTTGTTTTTTACTGTGCTCTATAGTGAGTGTTGTTCCGTAGGTTCTTTAATGTGACTATTTTTGAATAGGGTGCTCTATGGTAACGGCTGTTTGGTAGGCTCTGTATAGTGACAGATTTTGGGTAGAATTCGATTCAGTGACTGTTTTTGGTAGGGTGCTCTAAAGTGACTGTTCTTTGGTATGGTGCTCTATAGTGACTGTTCTTAGGTAAGGTGATCTATACTGACTGTGGTTCGGTAGGTGCTCTATAGTGACTCTTGCTGTGTAGGGTGCTTTATAGTGACTGTTGTTGGGTTGGGGTCTCTATAGTGACTGTTACTGGGTAGAGTACTCTATTGCGACTTTTTCTGGGTAGGTTCTCTATAGTCACTGCTATGGGGTAGGGTGCTCTACAGTGACTGTTGTAGTGTAGGTGCTCTATAGTGACTGTTTTTGCGTAGGTGCTCTATAGTGATAATTGGGTAGGTTGCTCATAGTGACTGTTGTTGAATCCGGAACTTTATAGTAACTGTTGTTGGGTAGCGTGCTCTATATTGACTTTTGTTGCTCAGGTGCTCTATAGTGATTGATATTGGGTAAATGCTTTATTGTAACTTTTGTTGTGTTGATGCTCTATAGTAACTGTTGTTGGGTAGGAGCTCTATAGTGACGTTGTTATGTAGGATGCTGCATATTGACTGTTGTTAGTATGGTACTTTATCATATCTGGTGTTAAGTAGGGTCCTCCATAGTGACTTTTACTGGGTTAAGTGGTGAATATTGGCAATTCCTGGGTTGGGTTTTCTAAACTGACTGTTGGGTATAGTGCTCTACAGTGACTGTTGTAGAGAAGAGTGCTTCACAGTGACTGTTGTTGGGTAACTTGCTCTATAGGGACTGTTGCTGGGAGGGGTGATTGATACTGACTGTTGTTGGGTAGAGTTCTCTATAGTTGCTGCTGTTGGGTGGAGTCCCCTAGATATTGACTGTTGTGGGGTAGAAACTGGAGAGTGACTGTTGTTGGGTGGGGTGCTTTATAGTGACTGTTTTATGTACCTCCTCTACGGTGACTGTTGATTGAAGGAATGCTCTATAGAGTCTGCTGTTGGGTATGGTGCACTACAGTGATGGTTTTTGGCTGGAGTTCTCTATAGAGACTGTTATTGGGTAGACAGCTCTACATAATCACTGTTGTTGACTAGGGTGCTCTATTTTGACTTTTGTTACGTAGAGTGCTCTATACTGACTGTTGTTGGGTAGAGGGCTCTATAGTGAATGTTGTAGGTTAGGGTCCTCTATACTGACTCTTATTGCATAGATGCACTATAGTGAGTTTTTTATAGAGGGTTTGATAGTGACTGTCTTTGGGTAGGTACTCTATAGAAACTTGTTGGGTGGAGTGCTCTATAGTAACTGTTGTTGGGGAGAGTGCTGTATAATGACTACTCTTGGGTAAGGTACTCTATACTGACTTTTTGGGTAAAGTGGCCCATAGTGACAGTTTTTTCAGAGAGCTCTAGAGTGACTGTGGTTGGGTGGGTTCTCTATAGTGACTGTTGTTGGGTACAGTGCTCTATAGTGACTGATGTTGGGTAAAATATGCTATAATGACTATGTTTGGGTGGTGTGCTCGATAGTTACTGTTGTTGTGTAGAGTTCTTAATGGGTGAATGCTTTAAGTGGAGTGTTTTACAGTGATTATTGTGCAAATTACTCTATAGTGACTCTTGTTAGTTACAGTACTCTATAGTGATTGTTGTTGGGTAGGTTCTTTAGAGTGACTGTTTTTGGGTAAGATTCTATATAGTGACTGTTTTAGTTAAAGTGCTGTATAGTGACTTTTCTTGGGTAAGGTGCTGTATAGTGACTGTTGTTGGGTAGGGTGATCCATACTGACTGTGGTTGGGTACGTGCTCTATAGTGACTGTTGCTGTCTAGGGTGATCTATACTGACTGTGGTTGAGTAGGTGCTCTATAGTGACTGTTGCTGTGTGGGGGGTGCTCTATAGTGACTGTTGTTGGGTAGCTGCTCCACAGTTACTATTTTTGGATAGGTCCCCTGTAGTGATGGTTAATTAGGATGCTCATAGTTACTGTTGTGGCATGTTGAACTCGATAGTAACTGTGGTTGCATTGAGTGCTCTATATTGACTGTTGTCGGGTAGGTGGTATATAGTGATTGATATTGGGTAGGTGCTTTATAGTGACGGTTGCTGGGTTGGTGCTCTATAGTGACAGTTGTTGGTTAGAAGCTCTATAGTGACTGTTGTTAGGTAGGATGCTTTTTATTGACTGTTGTTAATAAAGTGTTTTATAGTGTCTGTTGTTAAGTAGAGTGCTCCGTATTGACTGCTGCTGGTTGAAGTGCTCAATATTGACTCTTGCTGGGTTGGCTCCTCTATAGTGACTGTTGTTTTGTATAGTGTTCTTCAGTGGCTGTTGTTGACAAGAGTGTTTTACATTGACTGTTGTTGGGTAGAGGGCTCTACAGTGACTGTTGTGGAGTAGGTGCTCTACTGTGACTGCTATTGGGTACGGTGCTCTATAGTAACTTTTGCCAGTTGGGGTGCTCTACAGTGACTGTTTTTGGGTAAAGTGATTGATAGTGACTTTTGTTGGGTAGAGTGCTCTATAGGTGACTGTTGTTGTGTGTCGTGTTTCATAGTGACAATTGTGTAGAATGCTGTATAGTGACGGTTGTTGGTTAGAGTGCTCTATAGTAACTGTTGTTGGGTAGGTTTTTAGACTGACTGTTTTTGGATAGGGTGAACAATTGTAACTGTTGTTGGGTAAGTGCTCTAAAGTGACTGTTGTTGTGTAGAATTCTCTATAGTGAATGTTTTTGGTAGGGTGGTCCATATTGACTGTTGTTGGATAGGATGCCCTATAGTGTCTGTTGTTGGATAGGGTGCTCTATAGTGTCTGTTGTGTAGGTGCACAACAGTGTCTGTTGTTTGGTAGGTGCTCCATAGTGACTGTTGCTGGATAGTGTGCTTTATTATAACTGTTGATGTGTTGGTTGTTCTATACTGACTGTTTCTGGGTGGAGTTTTCTAAAGTGACTGTCGTTGAGTAAAAGGCTCTATAGTGACTGTTGTGTAGTATGTAATTTTTACTAACAGTTATTCGGAAGGGTACTCTATAGTAGCTGTTGTTGGGTAGGATGCTCTTTAGTGAATGATTTCGAATAAGGTGCTCTATAGTGACAGTTGTTGGGTAGAGTGCTCTGTAGGTGAGAGTTGTTGGGTGGGGTGTTTTATAATGACTATTGTGTAGAGTGTTCTGTAATGACTGCTTTTGGTTAGAATACCCTATACTGATAGTTGTTGGGTAGGTGCTTTATAGTGACTGTTGTTGGGTAGGAAACTATATAGTGACAGTTTTTAGGTAGGTGGAAAATACTGACTGATGTTGGGAAAGTGCTCTATGATGACTGTTTTTGGGTAGATTGCTCTATAATGTTCGTTGTTGGGTAGGGTCCTCATAGTGTCTGTTTAGGGTAGCTTCTCTATAGTGACGTTGTGTAGGGTGTTACAGAGTGACTGCTATTGGGTACATGCTCTATATTGACTGTTGTTGCGTGGGGTGCTGTATACTGACTGTTGTTGGGTGGAGTGCTTTATGGGTGACTGTTTTTGGGTGAAGTGTTATATAGTGACTGTTGTTGGGTTGAGTGCTCTATGGTGACATTTTGTAGAGTGCTCTATATAGTGACTGTTTTTGGGTAGAGTGCTAAAGAGTGACTGTTGCTGGGTGGAGTGCTCTATAGTAACTGTTGTTTGGTAGGTAATCTATAGTGACTTTTCTTGGGTGGGATTATCTATAGTAACTGTTGTTCGGTAGAATGCTTTATAGTGAATGTTGCTGGATAGAGTGTTCTATAGTGATTGTTGTTGGGTATCACTGTTACTGGGTTGGTTACTCTGTAGTGACTGTTGATTGATAGTGTGCTCTATAGTGACTGTTTTTAGGTGTGGTTCTCTATACTGATTGTTCCTGGGTAGATTTTTCTCTAGTGATTGTTCTTTGTAGGTAATCTATAGTGACGGCTGTTGGGTGGGGTGCTCTATATGACTATTAGTGGGTAAGATGCTCTATAGTGACTGTTGTTTGGTAGGGTGCTCTAGAGTGACTGTTGCTGTGTTGTGGGCACTGTACTGACTGTTGTTAGGTATTGTGTTCTAAAATGACTGTTGCTCTTTAGGGTTCTATATACTGACTGTGGTTGGGTGGGGTTCTTTATATTGAATGTTGCAGAGTAGAGTGCTCTATAGTGAGTCTTGCTTGGTAGGGTGCTCTATATTGACTGTTGTTGGGTAGGTGCTCATAGTGACTGTTGCTGGGTAGTGTACTGTACAGTTACCGTGTTAGGGTAGGTGCTGTATAGTGACAGTTGATGGTGTGCTCTAAATTGACAGCTGCTTGGTAGATGCTGTATAATGTCTGTTGCTTGGTAGAGTGTTCTTTACTGACTGTGGCTGTGTATGGTGCTCTAGAGTGACTGTTGCTGCATAGAGTGCTTTTTGGTAACTACCATTGGGTAGGTTTGGCATTGTGACTGTTGTGTGGTGTGCTGTAGAATGACTGTTGTTGGATAGGTGCTCTATAATGAGTTGCCCTAGATAAAGTGCTCCTGATGTGTAGGATACTCTATAGTGACTATTGGCTAGAGTCCTCTTTAGTGATTGTGGCTGGGTATGGTGCTCCATAGTAACTGTTGCTAGGTAGTGTTCTCTATACTGACTTTTGTTGGGTAGAGTGCTATATAGTGACGGTTGTTTTGTAGAGTGCTCTATATTGACTGTTCTTGGGTACGGAGCTCTATAGTGAATGTTGTGTGGGTCGAGTGCTGTATAGTGACCGTTTTCTTGTAGAGGGCTCCATGGTGACTGTTGTTGGGTATAGTGCTGTACAGTAACTCTTTTTTTAGAAGGCTCTATAATGATTGTTGTTGGGTAGAATGCTTTATAATGAGTGTTACTTGGTAGCGTGCTCTATAGTGACAGTTGTTGGGAAGGTACTCTATAGTGACTGTTGTTGGGTAGGATTTTTATAGTCACTGTTTTTGGTAGGGTGCTCCATACTGACTGTTGTTAAGTAGGATGCTTTATATAGACTGCTTTTGTGGAGTTCTCTATACTGTGTGTTGTTAAGTAGGCTGCTTTATAATGACTGTTGCTGGGTGGGGTGCTCAATACTGACTGTTCCTGGGATTGGTGCTCAATACTGACTAATATGGGGTATATTGCTTTTCACTGACTGTTGTTGACAAGAGTGCTCTATAGTGACTGATGTTGGTTAAGGGCTCCATGGTGACTGATGTGGAGTAGCTGCTGTATTGTGACTGTTGTTTAGTGGGTGCTCTATAGTGACTGTTGTTGGGTAGGTTCTTTAAAGTGACTCATATTGAGTAGGGTGCTCTATTGTAACTGTTATTTGAAGATGTTCTATAGGGACAATTATTGGGTAGAATTCGTTACAGTGACTGTTTTGTTTAGGGTGCTCTACAATGAATCTTGTAGGGTATGGTGCACCATAGTGTCTGTGGTTGTATAGGTGCGCTATAGTGTCTGTTGTTTGGTGGGTGCTTAATAGTAGTGTTGCTGGATAGTGTGCTCTATAGTGACTCTTTATTGGTTGGGTGCTCTATACTGACTGTTGCTGGGTGGAGTGATTTATAATGACTGTTTTTTGCTAGGTATTCTATAGTAAATGTTGTTGGGTAGAATGCTCTATAGTGACCGTTATTGGGAAGGGTGCTCTATATTAACTATCACTGGGTAGGGTGCTCTATAGTAACGATTGTTGGATAGGTGCTCTATAGGGACTGTTGTTGGGTTGGATTCTTTATAGTGACTTTTTCGTAAGGTGCTCTATAGTGACTGTTGTTGGGTACGGTGCTGTATACTGACTGTTGGGGAGGGTGCTCTATAATATCTGTTGTTGTGTAGGTGTGGTATAGTGTCTGCTGTTTGGTCGGTGCACCATAGTGACTGTTGCTGAATAGTGTGCTTTATAGTGACTGTTGTTGTGTGGGTTGCTTTATGCTGACTGTTGCTGGGTGGAGTGCTACATAGTGAGTGTTGTTTGGTAAGTATACTATAGTAACTGTTGTTTAGTGGGGTGCTCTATAGTGACTGTTATTGCATATGGTGCTCTATACTGATTTTTTTTTGTTAGGTTGTTCTATGGTAACTGTGTGTGGTAGTTGCTCTACAGTTACAGTTGTTTTGTAGAATGCTCTATAGAGTCTGTTGTGGATGGTGCGCTATAGTGGCAGTTCTTAGGTGGAGTTCTCCATAGTGACTGTTTTTGTGTAGAGTGGTATAGATAGTGACTGCTGTGGGGTAATTTGCTCTATGACTGTTGGTAAGTAGAGTGCTTTATAGTGACTGTTGTGTAGAGTGCTGTATAGTGACAGTTCTTTTGTAGGGTGATCAATAGTGACTGTTCTTGAGTAGAGTGCTCTATAGGTGACTGTGGTTAGGTGGAGTGTTTTACAATGACTATTGTGCAAAGTGCTCTATAGTGACTGTTGTTTGATAGAGTGTTCTATAGTGATTTTTATTAATTATGTTCCTTAGAGTGACTGTATTTATGAAGAGTGCTTTATAGTAACACTTTTTCAGTTGGTGCTCTAATGTGACAGCTGTGGGGTTGAATTCTCTACAGTGACTGTTTTTGTGAGGGTGCTGCATAGTGACTGTTGTTGGGTAGGGTACTCTATAGTGACTGTTGTTGGGTAGGGTAATATATACGGACTTTTGTTGGGTAGGCACTGTACAGTGACTGTTGCTTTATAGGGTGCTCTATAGTTACTGTTGTTGGGTGGGGTGATCTATAGTAACTAGTATAGGGTAGAGTACCCTATTGTGACTGTTGCTGTGTAGGTGCTGTATAGTGACTGTTGCTGGGTAGGGTGCTCTATAGTGACTCATTTGGGTTTGTGCTTTATAGTGACTGTTGTGTAAGGTGCTCATAGTGACATTTGTTGCATGTTGTACACTATAAAAACTATTGTTGGGTTGAGGGCTCTATGTTGATGGTTGCTTTGTAGGTGTTCTATAGTGATTGATATTGGGTAGGTGCTTTATAGTGACTGTTTTTGGGTAGAATGTTCTATATTGACTGTTTCTGGTAGTGTGCTCTATAGTGTGTGTTGTTAAGTATTGTGCTCTATGGTGACTTCTGCTGGGTATGGTGACTGTTTTTATGTATAGTGCTCTACAGTGACTTTTGTTGACAAGAGTTCTCTACAGTAATGGTTGTTAAGTAGAGGGCTCTATAGGGACTGTTGTGGAGTATGTGCTCTATTGTTACTGTTGTTGGGTAGGTTGCTCTATAATTGTTTTTGGCAGGTGATCTCCCATGACTGTTCTTTGGTGGGGTGCTCGATACTGACTTTTGTAGAATAGTTTGCTAGATAGGTGACTGTTGTTAAGTAGGTTTTTTAGATTGACACTTTTGTGTAGCTTGCTCTATGGTAACTGTTGCTGGATAGGTGAACTATAGTGACTGTTGTTGAGTAAGATTCTCTATAGTGACTATTTTTGCTAGGGTGCTCTATAGTGACTGTTGTTGGGTCATGTGCTCTATAGTGTCTGTTGTGTTGGTGCGCTATAGTGTCTGTTGTTCAGTATGTGCTCCATAGAGGTTGTTGCTGAATAGTGTGCTCTATAGTGACTGTGGTTTGGTGGGGTGATCTATACTGACTTTGCTGGCTGGAGTGCTTGATACTTGCTCTTGTTTTGTACCTTTTCTATAGAAACTGTCGTTTGGTGGGGTGCTCTATAGTGACTGTTATTGGCTACTGTAGTCTATACAGACTGTTGTTAGGTAGGGTACTCTATAGTGATTGTTGTTGGGTAACTGCTCTATAGTGACTGTTGTTGGGTAGGATTGTCTTTAGTCACTGATTTTGTTATGGTGATATATAGTGAGTGTTATTTGGTAGGTTGCTCTATAGTGACTGTTGCTGAGTAGAGTGCTCCATAGTCACTGTTGCTTGGTACAGAGCTCTATACTGACTGGTTTTGGTAGAATCCTGTATAGTAAGTGTTGTTGTTTAGGTGCTTTATAGTGATTTGATGGGTAGGGTGCTCTATAGTGACTGTTGTTGGGTAGGTGCTCTATAATAACACTTGTTGGGTAACATACTTTACTGTGACTGTTTTTGGGTGGTTTCCTTATATTGACTGTTGTTAAATACGTGCTCTATAGTGACTGTTGTTGAGTAGAGTGCTCTATATGTGACTGTTTTGGGTGGAGTGCTTTATAATGACTGTTGTTGGGTATGGTTGTCTACAGTGACTGTTGTTGATTACAGTCCAGTATAATGACTGCTGCTGGGTAGAGAGCTCTAAAGTGACTCTTTTTGGTAGGGTGATTTATTCTGACGGTTGTTAGGTATGGTGCTCTATAGTAACTGTTTCTGGTTACAGTGCTTTATATTGACTGTTTATGGGTGGGGTTCTCTATAGTGCCTGTTGCTGGGCAGAGTGCTTTATTGACTGTTGTTGGTGAGGTCATATATGGTGATGGTTTTTGGGTGGGGTGTTTCATAGTGACTCTTGTTGGATAGGTGCTCTATAGTGACTATTGTTTCTTAGAATGACCTATAGAGTCTGCTGTTGAATGTGGTGAACTATAGTGATGGTTCTTTGGTGGAGTTCCCTCCAGTGCCTGTTGTTGGGTATTGGGCTGTACAGTGACTGTTGTTTCATTGGCACTACTAAGTGAATGCTGTTGATTAGGATAGTACAGAGTACCTACCCAACAACAGACACTATGTAAAGCACTTATTCAGCAACAGTCACGATAGAACACTCTACACAACAGTCACTATAGAGTGCTCCACCCAACAGCAGTCCTGTATAAAGAATTGCACCCAAAAACATTCAGTATAAATACCCTATCCAGCAACAGTCACTATACAATACCTAGCTAACAATATTCACCATAGAACACACTACCCAACAACAGTCACTATAGAGCACCTTACACAAAAACAGTCACTGATGAGCACTCCACCCAAGATCCGTCACTATAAAGCACCCAACCCAACAACAGTAACAATACAGCACAGACTCAACAACCATCACTATAGATCACCTACCCACAAAAAGTCACTTTAGATTTCTCTGCTCAACAACAGTCCTTACAGAGCACTCAATTCAACGACATTAACTATAGAGCACTCTTCCCAGCAACAGTTACTATAAAACACCCTACACAAAAACAGTCAAAATAGAGCACTCTAACCAAAAACAGTCACTATGGAATCCTCTACCAAACAACAGTCACAATACAGCACTGTACCCAACAAAAGTCACTATAGAGCACCAAACCAAAAAAGAGTTACTATAGCGCACATTACCGAACAACAGTAACTATAGAGCAGCTTAACCAACAACAGTCAGTAGAGAGCACATACCCATAAACAGTCACTGTAGACCACCCTAACAACAGTGACAATAGAACACCTAATGAATAACAGTCACTATAGAACACCTACTTAAAAACAGACACCATAGAGCACCTAGCCAACAAAGTCAATATAAAGCAACCTAACGAACAACAGTCACTCTAGAACACCGACACAACAACATTCACTATGAAGCACTTATTCAACTACAGTCACTGTAGAGCATCCTACCCTACAACAGTCACTATAGAGCACTCTAGTCAACATAATTTACTATAGAGCACCCTGCAAACAACAGTCACTGTAGAGAAGCCTACCTAACAACAGTCACTATAGAGCACCTGCCCAACAACTGACACTATAGACCACGAACCCAACAATTGTTACCATAGAGCACCTAACCAAAAACAATCACTATAGAACACCACACAACAACAGTCACTATAGAGAATTCTACATAACAACAGATATTTTAGAGCACTGTACCCAACAAGAGTCACCAAAGAGCAACCTACACAACAGTCACTATACAGCTCATGCCAAATAACAATCACCATAGAGCACTTACCCAACATCATTCAGTACAGAGCACTCTTTCCAACAGCAATCACTATAAAACACCTTACCACATAACAGTCACTATAGAGCACACAATTAAACAGTAGTCACTCTAGAGCACCCACCTCTTAATAGTCACTATAGAGCCATTTACCCAAGAACAGTCACTGTAGAGCACTCTACGCAACAGTCACTCTAAAGCCCCACCGCCAGCAACACTCACAATAGAGCACTTAACCAACAACAGTCACTATAGAGCCCTCTACAAGAAAACAGTCGCTACAGAGCACTCTGCACAACAATCACTATAGAGCACCCTACACAATAACAGTCAGTATCTAGGGCTTCATACCCAACAAGAGTCACTATACAGAACTATACCCAATAAAAATCAGTTTCTGCAGATACCTACCCACGAAAGTGAGTATAACGCACTTCACACAAAACAGTCACTATAGAGCACTCTACACAATAGTCACTATAGAACACTCCACCCAACAATAATCAGCAAAAGAGCACTCTACCCAACAACATTATCTATACAGCACCAAACCCAGCAACAGTCACTAGAGAGCACCCTACACAGCAACATTCATTATAGAGCACCTACTCAACAATAGACATTATAGGGCACCTACCCAACAATGGTCACTCTAAAGCCCTCTATTCAACAATAATCACAATAGAGCACCATACCCAACAACAGTCAATATATAGCACCATACCCAACAAAAGCCACTATAGATCACCTACCATACAACAGTCAGTATGGAGCAACCTCCCTAACAATATTCAATATAGAGCATTCTGCACAGCAACAGTCACTATACAGCACCTAACCAACAAGAGTCACTGTAGAGCACCTACCCAAAAATAGTCACTATAGAGAACCTACACAACAACAGTCACTGTAGAGCATGTACACAACACCAATCACTATAGAGCACCTACACAACAACAGTCATAGAGTACTCTACCCAACAACAATCACTACAGAACACCATACACAACAACAGTTAATATAGAGCACACTATGCAACAACAGTAACTATAAAGCACCTGCCCCAAAGCATCCCCAATATAGCGCCCTCTACCCAAAACAGTCACTATGGAGCAACCACTCCTGTAACAGTCACCATAGAGCACCTACAAAAGAACTGTCACAGCATAGTACGAACCCACAAAGAGTAACTTTAGAGCACCTACGCAACAATAATAACTGTAGAGTGTCTACCCAGAACAGTCACTATAGAGAACTCTACCCAAAAAATGTCACTATAGATTACTGTACCCAACAGCAGTCAATACA
This sequence comes from Leontopithecus rosalia, assembly GCA_028533165.1. NCBI lineage: Eukaryota > Metazoa > Chordata > Mammalia > Primates > Cebidae > Leontopithecus > Leontopithecus rosalia. The sequence continues at coordinate 24,688,329 of CM052665.1, forward strand.
GAGCACCACACACAACAGTCACTATATAGCACTTACCCAACAACTGTCACAATGGAGCACCTTACTTTACAACAGTCAGCATAGAGCACCTACCCAGCAACCGTCACTATAGAGCACCACATGCAACAACTCTCACAATAAAGTACGCTATTCAACCACAATCACTCTAGAGCACAGTACCCCGTAACAGTCACTATAGAGCACCCTATTAAGGAACAGTCACTATAGAGCACCCTACCCAGCAACACTCAGTATAGATCACTCTTCCAAACAACAGTCACGATAAAGCACCCTTCCCAGCAAATGTCTCTATAGAGCACTCTACCTAATCACAGTCACTATGGAGAAAGCTACACAACAATGGTTGCTATATTGCACCATACACTACAACAGTCAATATAGAGAACTCCAGGCAACAACAGTCAGTATAGAGCATTAACAAAAACAGTCACTATAGACCTCCCTACCCAGCAACAGTCACAATAAAGCTCTCTACCCAACAATAGTCACTATAGAGCACCTACACAACAACAGTTGCTATAGAGCCATCTCTCCAACAACAGTCACCATAAAGCACTCTACTCAACCACCATCAGTATAGAATACCTGAGGCAAGAAGGGTCACTATAGAGCACTCTACCCAAGAACAGTCACTATTGATCACCTATTGAAAAAATTTTACTGTAGAGTGCCCTACTTTAAACAGTCAATATAGAGTACCCACCAAAGCAAAGTCACTATAGTGCACTCTACCCACCAACAGTCACTATAGAGCATTTCACCCAACAACAGTCACTATAAAGCATGCTACCCAGAAACAGTCTGTATAAAGCAGCCTACGTAACAGTCACTATAGAGCACGCTATCAACAACAATCACTAGAGAGCACCCTACTCAACAACAGTCACTATAGGGCAGAGACCAAACAACAGTCACTATAGAACCCTCTACACAGAAACAGTCACTATAGAGCACCTACACAGCAACAGTCACTATACAGCCCTCTACTCAACAACAATCACCATAAAACACTCTACCAAACCACCGTCAGTAAAGAATAGCCTTCTATAAGTGAGTTACTATTAAACACTCTACACAAGAACAGTCACTATCGATCACCTACCGAAATAAAGTCAGTATAGAGCACCATACACAACAACAGTCACTATAGAGTACCTACCAAACAGCAGTCACTATAGAGCATGCTACCCAGCAACAGTCACTATAGAGCACTTAACCCAGCAAGAGTCACTATAAAGTACGCTACTTAGGAATAGGCAGTATAAAGAAGCCTACTTAACAACAGCCACTATAGATCACTCTACCAACAACATTCATTATAGAGCACACTACTCAACAAAAATCACTATAGAGCAGCAACTCAACAACAGTCACTATAGAGCCCTCTACCCGACAACATTCAGTATACACACTCTACACAAGAACAGTCACTAGAGAACACCCAAAACAACAAGAGTCAGTATAGAGCACTCTACTCAGCAACAGTCACTATAGAGCACTCTATGCAACAATAGTATAGAGCACTCCACACAACTGTCAGTGTAGACCACCCTAATGAACAACAGTCACTATGGACCACATACGCAACAATGGTTACTATAGAGCACCCCATTTAGCAACAATCGCAATAGAGCAGCACTTCCAGCAACCATCACTATAGAACACACTACTTAACAAAAGTCACTAAAGAGAACCATACCAACATCAGTCACTATAGAGCACCCTACCCAACAACAGTCAGTATAGAGCACCTGCTCAAAAACAGTCAGTATAAAGCATTTACCAAACAACATTCATTATGGAGCACAAACCCAACAACATTCACAAAAAGCACATACCCAACAACAGTCACTATAGAGCACCCAACACAACAGAAGTTGCAAAAGACCACCGTTTTCAAAAACAGTTATTATGGAGCACTCTATTCAACAACAGTCAGTATAAAGCACCTATCCAACAACAGTCACTATAGAGCACCCTACCAAACAAGAGTCACTACAGAGAACTCTACTCAACAAAAGTCACCATGGAACACTCTACACAACAAAAGTTATTATTGAGAACTCCACCTTAGAACAGGTACCTATGAAGCACTCTACCAACTATTGTCATTATAAAGCACCCCAACCAACAACAGTGACTATAGACCACATTTTTAAAAACAGTCACTATAGAGCCCCCTACTGAGAAACTGTCACTATGGAATACCTAAATAAAAATGTCTCTATAGGGCACCTGCCCAACAACATTCACTACAGAGACTTCTACCCAAAATCAGTTACTGTAGAGATTTCTACCTAACAAAAGTCACTATAGAACACACTACCCATTAATAGTCGGTATAGAGCACCCTACCCAGCAACAGTCACTATAAAGCACTCTACCCAACAGCAGTCACTATAAAGAACCCTACGTGACAACAGTCGCTATAGATCTACTACTCAACAACAACTATAGTGTCGTCTACCCAGCAGTAGAAACTATAGCGCACCCTACCCAAGGACAGTGACTTTAGATCACTCTACTTATCAACAGTCACTATAGAGCACCCTACCCAGCAACACTTATCATAGATCACTTTACTCAATAATAGTCAGCATAGAGCTCCCTATCCAAAATTATTCACTATAGAGCATGCTACCAAACAACAGTCACTGTACAGCACCCTACACATCAACAGTCAATATAGAGCACTGCAACTAACAGTCACTAAAGAACACCCAATAATGCAACACTCAGTATACAGCACATATCCGACAACAGTCACTAAGAGCACCATACACAACAACAGTCATTATAAAGCACCAAACCCAACAATAGTCACTCACCCTGACAACATTCTCTATGAAGCATGCTACCCACCAGCAGTCACTGGAGAGCACCCTACTCAACAAGAGTCACTATGGGGCACTTCACCCAACAATAGTCACTATAGCACACCCTATCCAACAACAGTCACTATAGAGCACCAATACAACCACAGTCACTTTGGAGCCTTCTATTTAACAACAGTTACTATAGAGCACCTAAACAGCAATGGTCACTATAGAGTCCTCTATCCTAGAACAGTCACCATAGAGCACCTTACCCCAAAACAGACACAAGAGAGCACCCTACCAAACAAGAATTATTATAGAGCTCCTACACAAAAACAGTCACTATAGAGCCCTCTACTGAACAACTTTTTCTATAAAGAACTCTACTCAACAACAGACACTATAGAACCCCTACCCAAGAAAGTCAGTATAAAGCACTCTACCCAATATCAGTCACTATAGAACACCCTACCCAATGACAGTCACGATAGAGGACGCCACATAGCACTCAGTTTAAAGCACCCTTTTCAAAGACAGTCACTATAAGGAATGATACACAGCAACAGTCAGTATAAAGCACTCGATGCAGCAACAGTCGCTATAGAGCACTCTACCCAACAGTCACAATTGAGCACCCTACCCAGCAACAGTCACTATACACCACTTTACCCAACAGTAGTCACTATATAGCACACTACTTAACAACAGTCACTATAGAGAACCTACCCAACAACAGTCACTGAAAATCACTCTACCAATCAACAGTTACTATAGAGCTTTTTATCCAAAAATAGTCATTAGAGAGCACCTACCCAACAACAGTTGTTTTAAACTCTTTACCCAGCAACAGTCACTATAGAGCAAACTACACAACAACAGTCACTCTAGACACCTATGCAACAACAGTTACTATAGAACACCTAGCAATGAACAGTCACTAGAGAGCTCCCTACCCAGCAACCGTCACTATATATCACTCTAAACAACAAAAGTCACTAAAGAGCACTCTAACCAACAACATTCGCCATAGAGCACCCTCCTCAGAAATAGTCACTATAGAGCACCCTAACCAACAAGTCACTATAGGGCACTCTAGCCCATAAAAGTCACTATCAAGCACCCTACCCAACAAGAGTCTCTATAGAGCACCTGACCAACAACATTTACTATAGAGACTTCTATCCAACAACAGTCACTCTGAAGAACTGTACATAAAATTGTCACTATAGAACACAGTACCCAAATATAGTCAGTATAGAGCATTCAACCCAGAAACAGTCACTATAGAGCACCGTACCCAACAACAGTTACTATAGGGCATTCCAGGAAACAACAGTCACCATATAGCACCCTACAGAACGATAGTCTCTATGGAGCACCTGCCCAACAACATTCACTACAGAGACTATAGAAAACAGTCACTATAGAAAACTCTACCAAAGAAAAGTAACTATAAAACACACTAAACAAGAATAGTCAGTATAGAGCACTCTACCCAAAAACAGTCACTATACAACACCCTACTTAACAACAGTCAATATGGAGCACTGCACACAACAGTCACTATAGAATTTTTTACCCAAAATCAGTCACTATAGACCACCCTATGTAATAATTGTCACTATAGAGCTCCTACCTTACAACAGTTATTATAGAGCACCCCATTTACCAACAGTCACTATAGGGCACCTTCCCCAGCAACAGTTACTATAGAACACCCCACCCAGCAGCAGTCATTCTAGAGCACACTACACAACAAGAATTTATAGAGCCCTCTACACAACAGTCACAATAGAGCACCACACCCAACAACAGTCACTATAGATCACCTACCAAACAGCAGTCATTAGAGAGCACCTTACCGAGCAACAGTCAGTATTGAGTACCCCACCCAATAACATACACTATAAAGCATTCCACCGAAAAACAGTCACTATAGCGCACCCTTTTCAACAAAAGTTACTATAGAGCACCTTACAAAACAAGAGTCACTATAGAGCACCTACACAACAATAGTCACTATAGAGAACCTGCACATCAACGGTCAGTATAGGGTGCCTACCCAACAGCAGTCACTGTAAAGCGCTCTACCTAACAAAGTCAAAATAGAGCACCCCACCCAACAACAGTCACTATAGAGCACACTACCCAGCAACAGTCACTACAGAGCACCTAACCAACAATAGTCACTATAGAACACCCTATCCAAAAAAGGTCACCATACAGCGCCATAATCAACAATAATTAATATAGAGCACCCTACCTAACAACAGTCACTATAGAGCACACCACCCATCAAAAGTCACTATAGAGCACCCTACCCAACAACGGTAACTATGGAGTAGCCTACCAAACAACAGTGACTATAGAGCACCCTGCCAACAACAGTCACTATAGAGCACACTACCTAACAACCATCACCATAAAGCATTTGGCCATTAACAGACAATATAGGGCACCTACCCAACACCTGTCACCATAAAGCACCTACCTACCAACAGTCACTGCAGATCATCTGCCCAACAAAGATGACTATAGAGAACTCTACCAAACAATACTTACCATAGAGTATTGTACCCAGCTAGAATCACCATAGAGCAAGCTTCTCAACAACAGTCACTTTAGAGCACCTACCCAACAACAATCAGTATTGAGCATCTACCCAACAAGAGTAACCATAGAGCACTCTACCCAACAACCATCAGTATAGAACACGGTACCCAAAAACTGTAAGAATAGTGCACACTATTCAACAACAGCGCCTATAGAGCACCTACCATGAACAGTCACTATAGAGCCTTCTACACAGCAACAGTCACTATAGAGCACTCTACCTAGCAACTGTCACTATAGAGCCCTCTACCCAACAACAGTCTCTAGAAAGCAACCTGCCAAAACACAGTCACTGTAGAGAACCCCAACCAACAACAGTCACCTTTAGAGCATCCTTGTTAGCAACAGTCACGATAGAGCACCCCAACCAACATCAGTCAGCATAAAGCTTATATTGAACAGCAGTCAATATAAAGCACTGCACCCAGCAACAGTCAGTATTAAGCACCCCACCCAACAACAGACACTATAAAGCACTGCACCGAGAAACAGTCACTACAGCGCATTCTACCCAACAACAGTTACAGTAGAGCACCCTTCAAAACAACAGTCACCATAGAGCACCTACCAAACAATAGTCATTGTAGAGCTCGTACCCAACAACAGTCAGTGTAGGGCACCAACCCAACAACATTCACTGTAGAGCACTCTACCTAACAAAAGTCACAATAGAGCACTGTATCAAAAACAGTCACTATAGAGCTCCACATTAAAAAACAGTCAATATAGAGCATGCTACGCAGCAATAGTCACTATAGAGCTCCGTATAAAGCAACAGTCACTATAGAGCACTCTACCCAACAACATTCAGTAGAAAGCACCATACCCAGCAACAGTCACTATAGATCACTCTACAGAACAACAGTCATTATAGAGCACCAACCCAATAACAGTCACTTAAAAGCACACTAACAACAGTCACTTTAAAGCCCTTTACCCAACAACAGTCACTATAGACCATCCTAACCAACAACAGTCAGTATAAATCACGTACACAAAAACTGTCACCTTAAAGCACCTTCCAAACAACAGTCAGTAGATAGCACCCTACTCAACACAGTCACGTTATAGAACTCTACACAACAGTCACTATAGAGCATTCTGCCTAACAACAATCAGTATGGTTTACCCTCCCTATCAACAGTCACTATAGAGCACCCTAGAAAACAACAGTCTCTATAGTGCACCTTACCCAGCAATAGTCACTATAGAGCATCCTACTTAACAACAGTCACTATAGAAAACTCCACACAACAACTGTCATTATAGAGCACGCTACCCAAGAACAGGCTCTATGGAGCACCTACTTAACAACAGTCACTACAGAGACCTCAACCCAGCAGCAGTCATTATAGAGAAATTCACCAAACAAAACTCACTGTGAAACACCCTATTCAAGAATAGTCAGTATATAGCAATCTTCCCAAACCAGTCACTATATAGCACCCTACTCAAAAACAGTCACTATGGAGCACTTCACACAACAGTCACTATAGAGCACCCTCTCCAACAACAGTCACTATAGAGTCCCTACCCAACAACATTCACCATAGAGCACTCTTCACAACAACAGTTACTATAGAGCACCATACCCAACAACAGTCACTATAGAAAACCATACTTCACAACAGTCAGTATAGATTACCCTACCCAAAGAGAGTCATTATAGAATACTCTGCCAAACATAAGTGACAGTAGAACACACTACACAACAACAGTCACTATAGAGAACTCCACTTGACAACAGTCTCCAATAAAGGACTCTAACAATCAACAGTTTTTATAGACCACCCCAATTAAGAACAGTCTCTATGTGCCACCTATCCAACAACAGTGACTATAGAGACCCCTTTCAACAAACCCTCACTATACAGTACCGACCAAATAACCATCAGTATAGATTAGTCTACCCAGCAACAGTCAGCAAACAGCACCCCACCCAACAACAGTCCCTAGAGAGCACACTACCCAGCAACAGTCACTATAGAGCATCCTATCCAGCAACAGTCACTATGTAGCACCGTAGCAACAATGGTGACTATAGATCACCTACCCAACAAAAATCATTATAGAGCATTCTAACCAGCAACAGTCAGTATAGAGCACCCTACCCAACAACAGTCACTATAAAATCCCCTACAAAATAACAGTCACTATTGAGCACCTACCCAACGACAGTCACTATAGAGTACTGACCCAACAAGGGTTATTATAGAGTACCTACCAAACAACAGTCACTATTAAAAACCAATCCAACAACAGAAACTATAGAGCACTCTACCCAGAAACACTCACTATAGAGTACTCTACCAAAAATCTCAGTATAGAGCACCCTACCTAACAAGAGTCACTATAGAGCATTCTTCCCAACGACAGTCACTGTAGAGCATCCTACCCAACAACAGAAATTGTAGAGCACTCCAGCCAACAACTGTCACTATAGAGCAACATACCAAGTGACACTCATTATGAGCACCTACCCAGCAACAATTACTATAGAGCCCCCTATGGAACAACAGTCACTATAAAGCATTCTACACAACAACTGTCACTACAGAGCACTCTACCCAGCAACAGTCACTAATAAACAGTCACAATAAAGCACCCTACACGGAAGCAGTCACTATAGAGCAGTGAACCCAACCTGAGTCACTGTAGAGCAACCTGTTAACAACAGTCACTATTCAGGTCCCTATCCAAAACAGTCACTATAGAGCACCTACCCAGCAAGAGTCACTATTGAGCACCAACCCAACAGCAGGTACTGTAGAGCACCCTACACAACAATCGTCATTATACAACACTGTACCAAACAACAGTCACTATAGAGCACTCTACACAACAAAAGCCACTCTAAAGCAGTAAACCCTAAAACAGTCACCTGTAGAGCACTCTACCTAACAACAGTCACTATAGAGCATCTCAAACAACAAGTCACCACAAAGCACCTACCCAAAAACAGTCACAAAGAGCACCCTACCCAGCAACAGTCACTATAGACCACCTACCAAACAACAGTCACTATAGACCACCAACCCAACAACAGTAACTATAGAGCACCCTACAGAGCCACAGTCAGTATACAGCACCTTATGTAGCAACAGTCAATATACAGCACTCCAACCAAAAACAGTCACTATAGAGTACCATACCCAACAACCGTATCTATATATAACGTACCCAACAACAGTTACTATAAATCACCTACCCAACAACCCTCACTATAGAACACTCTACACAAAAACAGTTACTATAGAGCACTCCACCTAACAAGAGCCACCTATAGATCACTCTCCCTAACAACTGTCACTATAGAGCACCTACCCAAAACAGTCACTATAGAGTACCCTACCCATCAATAATCACTATAGAGTATCTACCCAACAAAAGTCACCATAGAGTATCCTACCTAACAAAAGTCAGTATAGAGCACCTGCCCAATAAGAGTCAGTATAGAGTAACCTACACAAGTCACTATAAAGTATTTACCCAATAGCAGTCACTAAAGAGCACTCTACACAACAGCAGTCACTGTAGAGAACTCTACCCAAAAACTGTCACCTGTAGAGCTTTATACATAAAAAGAGTCATTGTAGAGCACCCCAACCAAAAACAGTCACTATAGACGAGCTACCCAACAATAGTCACTACAGAGTACCTACCTCAAAACAGTCACTATAGTGCACCTACAAAACAACATTCAGTATAGATCAGCTACCCAACAACATTTACTGTAAGGCAGCTACGCAACAACAGTAACTATGGAATACTTTATTCAATAACAGTAACTATTGAGCACCATACCCAACAACAGTCATTATAGAGCAACCTACCCAACAACAGTCTCTATAGAGCACCTATTTAACAAAAGTCACCACAGAGCACACTACTGAGAAACAGTCTCTATAGATTACTCCACACAACTACAGTCAATGCAGTGCCCTCTACACAACAAGTCACTATAGAGAACTCCACAGCACAACAGTCACCTATGGAGCACTATACCCAATAACAGTCACTATAGAGCACTCTACTTAGAATCAGTCTCTATACAGCACCCGACCCAACAACAGTCACTATAGAGCACCCTACCCTACAACAGTCACTATAGATTACTGCACCCAACAATAGTCACTATAGATCACCTTCACAACTACAGTCACTGTAAAGCACCCTGACAACAAGTAACTATAGAGCACCCGACCCAACATTCACTATAGAGCATGCTACCCAGCAACAGTCACTATCTATAGTACTCTACCCAACAACAGTAAGTATAGAGCACTCCACTCAGCAACAGTCAGTTTAGAACACCCAATCAAACAACCAAACTATTGTGTTGGGTTGTTTATAATCACTGTTTTTTGATAGGGTGCTCTATACTTACTGTTGTTGGCTGTGGTGCACTATAGGGACTGATGTTGGGTAAAATGCACTATAGTGACTGTTGTTTGGTAGCATGCTCTGTAGTGACTGTTTGTGAGTAGCATGCTCTGTAGTGATTGATGCTAAGTGGGGTGCTCTTTAGTGACTGTTGTTGAGTAGTGTGCTCTATAGTGATTGATGCTACATGGGGTGCTCTATAGTGACTGTTGTTGAGTAACGAGCTCCATATTAATTGTTGTTGGGTAGGATACTCTATAGTGACTGTTATTGGGTTGGTGCTTTATAGTGACTGTTATTAGGTGGGGTGCTTTATAGTGACTATTGTTCGGTAGGATGCTCTATGGTGATTGTTGTTGGGTAGAATGTTCCATAGTGACTGTGGTTGTGTGGGGTGCTTTATACTGACTGTTGCTGAGTTGGGTGCTACATATGGACTGTTGCTGCATAACGTGCTCTACATAGTGACTGTTGTTATTTACAGTGCTCTATAGTGACTTTTGCTGGGTAGGGGGTTGTATAGTGACTGTTTTCGAAGAGAGTGCTCCATATTGATTGTTTTTGGGTAGGGTGCTCAAAAATGACTGTTGTTGGGTAGGTATTCTATAGTGACGGTTTTGGGGTATGTTGCTGTATAGTGTGTGTTGCTTCATATGGTGCTCTATAGTAACTGCTTCTGGGTACAGTTCTCCATAGGGACTGTTGTTGGCTAGGTGCTCTATAGTGACTGTTGTTCAGTAGTTGCTTTTTAGTGACTGTTGTTGGGTAGGTGCTCCATAGTGACCCTTAATGTGTACGTGCTATATAGTGACTGTTTTTGGTAGGGTGCTCTATACCGACTCTAGATGGTAGGGTGATTTATGGTGAATGTTTTTGGGTAGGGTACTCTATAGAGATTGTTGCTGGGTAGGGTGCTCCATAGTGACTGTTGCTATGTGGATTGCTCTATAGTGACCCTTGATGGGTAAAAAGCCCTATAGTGTCTCTTGTTGGGTTGATATTCTGTAATGACTTTTGTAGTGTAGGTGCTATATAGTGTCTGTTGTTGGTGCGAGGGCTTGATAGTGACTTTTTTTTGTAGAGTGGTGTATAGTGACTGTTGCTGGGTAAAGTAATTTATAGTGACTGTTGTTGGGTCAAGGGCTCTAAAATGACTTGTGTGGAGTGCTTTATAGTGACTGTTGTGTAGGGTACTATATAGTGACTGTTGTTGCTTATAGTGCTCTAGAGTGACTGTTGCTGTGTAGGTGCTCTATACTGACTGTTATTGGGTGTGGTGCTTTATAGTGACTGTTGTTGAGTAGGGAGCTGTATACTGGCTGTTGTTGCGTGCAGTACTCTATAGTGACTGTTACTTTATAGGGTGATCTATAGTTACTGTTGTTTTGTAGGTGCTCTATGATGACTATTGTTGGTTGGGGTGCTCTTTAGTGACTGTTATTGGTAGTGTGCTCTATAGTGACTTTCTGATGTGTGTTCACTGTGCTCTTTGTGTTGTGGTGAGTGGTGGGCCTTTGTGGTGTCTGCACTGTGAAATGTGTTCGGTGAGTGTTGCCTGTGTGAAACGTATTTACTGTGTAGTGTGTCTAGTTATTCATGTGTTTCCATGAGGTTTCTTCAAGGTGGAATGTTTGTTCCATGAGTGGTGTGTGTGTGTTTTGTGTGCACTATGGAGATTGTGTGGTGACTGCTGTGTGTCTGTGTGAGTTGTGTAAACTGTGAAGTGTGTCTTTCCTGAATGGCGTGTGTCTGTGTGAAATGTATGTGCTGTGGAGTGTTATGTTTGTGGTGAGTGGTGTGTCTGTGTGAGTTGTATGCACTCTTTAATGTGTGAGTGGTATCTGTCTGAGGTGTGTCCACTGTGGATTGTGTTTATAAACTCTATGGTGACTGGTGTGTGTCTGTGTGAGGTGTCTGCACTGTGGACTATATGTGTGGTTAGTGGTGTGTGTCTGAGTGAGGTATGTACACTGTGTAGAGTGTGTGTTGAGTTTTGTGTCTGTGTGAATTTTGTGCTATGGGAAGTGTCTGCGTGTAGTGTGTCCATTAAGTGGTATGTGTCTTTTCTAGGTGTCTGCACTCTGGAGTGTGTGTGTTGTGTGCTGTGTGTCTGAGTGAGATGAGTGCGTATTAAGTCGTGTGTGTCTGAGTGAGGTGTATGCACAGTGGAGTGGGTGTGGTGAGTGGTGTGTGTCTGTGTGGAGTGTCTGCACTTTGGATTGTGTGTGCAGTGGGTGGTGTGTATCTTTGTGAGGTGAGTGCACTGTGTAGTGTGTGTGGTAAGTGGTATTCTGTGTTTTTTGTCTGCACTGTGAATTCTGTATTTGGTGAGTGGTTCATGTCTCTGTGAGGTGTGTGCACTGTGTAGTTTGTTTGTATGGTGAGTGTTCTGTGTTGATGTGTGGTGTGTGCACTATGTAGTTTGTGTGTGTTTGTGTGTTGAGTGGTGTGTGTCTGAGGTGTGAGCACTATGGAGTGAGTGTGTGGTCAGTGGTGGGTGTCTTTGTGAGGTGTGTTAATTGTGCAGTGTGTGGTGAGTGGCGTGATTGTGAGAGGTGTCTGCAGTTCAGAATGTGTATGTGGTGAGTGTTGTGTGTCTGTGTGATATGTATTTACATTGTAGTGTGTGTGGTCAGTTGTATGAGGTTTTTTTCAATATGGAGTGTGTGTGTCGTGAGTGGTTTCTGTGTGAGATGTGTGCAGTGTGAATTGTGAGTGTGGTGACTTCCCTGTGTCTGTGTGAGTTGTGTGAACTGTGGAGTGTGTGTTTGGTGAGTGGTGTGTGACTCTGTCAGGTTTGTGCACTGGGGAACGTGTGTGTGGTGAGTGTTGTGTCTTTGTGAGGTGGCTTTACTGTGTAGTTTGTGTGGTCAGTCTTGTATCTGTGTGAGGTGTATTCACGGTGAAGTGTGTGTGTAGGGAGTATTGCGTTTCTGTGTGAAATGTGTGCACTGTGGAGTGTTATGTGTGTGGTGAGTGGTGTGTATGTGTGAGATGTGCACTCTTTAAGGTGTGACTAGTGCATGTCTGTTTAAGGTGTGTGTACTGTGGAGTACGTGTGTGTAGAGTGTGTGGTGATTGGTGTGTGTCTGTGTGAGGTGTCTGCACTGTGGAGTGTATGTGATTAGTAGTGTGGGCCTTTGTGAGGTGGGTGCACTGTGTAGTATGTGTGAGATAAATGGTGTGTTTCTGGGTGAGATTTATATACAGTAAACTGTGAGTGTGTAGTGTGTGTGATAAGTGGTGTGTGACTCTGCTAGGTGTCTGCCCTCTGATGTTTGTATGTTGCAAGGTGTGTTTCTGTGTGAGGTGTGTGCACTGTAGAAAGTGTGTGCATGGTAAGTGGTGTGCTTTGCATGAGGTGTGTGCACAGTGGAGTGTGTGTGTGCTGATTTGTGTGTGTACTGTGAGGTGTGTGCACTGTAAAGTGTGTGTGTGGTGAGTGGTGTGTGCTGTGTGCTCTGTGAATGGTGAGTGTGCTGAGTGACTTGTGTGGGTGTGAGGTTTTTACACTGTTCAGGGTGTGTGTGCTGAGTGATGTGTGTCTTTGAAGTTTGTGCACTGTCGAGTGTGTGTGGTGAATCTTGTGTGTCTGTGTGATGTGTGTGCACTCTGCAGGGTGTGTGTATAATGAGTGGTGTCTGGGTTAGGTGTGTCCACAGTACAGTGTGTGTGTTTCTTCAGTGTGTGTCTGTGTGTGGTGTGGTCTCTGTGGAGTTTGTCTGTGGTAAGAGGTGTTTCTCTTTGTGAGGTGTGTGGAGTTTGTGGTAAGAGGTGTTTGTCTTTGTGAGGTGTGTGCACAGTGGAGTGAGTGTGGAGTGTTTGTAGTGAGTGGTGTGTGTCTGTGTGGAGTGTCTGCACTTTGAATTGTGTGTGCAGTGAGTGGTGTGTGTCTGTGTGAAGTGAGTGAACTGTGTATTGTTTGTGGTGAGTGGTATGTCTGTGTTAGGTGTCTGCATTGTGGAGTGTGTTTTTGGTGAGTATTGTTTGTCTGTCTGTGGCGTGTGCACTGTGTAGCGTGTGTCTTTGGTGAGTACTGTATGTGTTTGTGAGGTGTATGTACTGTGCAAATTGTGTGTGTTTGTGTGGTGACTGGCGTATTTCTGTGTGACGTGTGTACACGGACGAGTGTGTGTGGTCATTGGTGTGTTTTTGTGCGGTGTGAGCATTGTGCTGAGTGTCATTCTGGTGAGTCGTGTGCCTGTGTGAGGAGTCTAAACTGCAGTATGTGTGTGGTGAGTGTTGTGTGTCTGTGTAAGGTGTGTGCACTGTGAAGTGTGTGGTTGATAAGTGGTTTGTGATTTTGTAAGGTGTGTTCACTGTGTACTGTGTGTGTTGTTTTTTCCTGTGTGACCTGTGTGCTTTGTGGAGTGGTTATGTTAAATGAGCATATTAAGTGGGGTGTGTCTGTGTGAGGTGTGTGCACTGAGTGTCTGTATTGAGTGTGTGTGGTGACTGGAGTGGGACAGTGTGAGGTGTCTTTATTGTGGATAAGGTGTCAAATTATTGCTGTTTGTCTGTGTAATGTGTATGCATTTTGGTGTGTGTTTGTGAGTTTTGTGGTGAGTGCTGTGTCTCTCTGTGTGGTATGTGTACTCTGGAATGTGTGAGTGTGGTCAGTGGTATATGTCTGAGGAATGAGCACTTTGAATTGTGTGTGGAGTGTTTGGAGTGCACAGCGTCTCTCTGTGTAAGGTGTGTGCACTGCGGAGTGTGTGTGTGGTGAGTTGTGTGTATGTGTGAGGTGTGTATTCTGTGGAGTGTGTGATAAGTGCTCTGTCTGTGTGAGGTGTGTGCACTGTGGAGAGTGTGCATAAAGTGTGTGTATTCAGTGGTGTGTTTCTGTGTGAGTTATATGCATAGTGGAGTGTTTGTGTAGTCTGCGTGGTGATTGGTTTGTTTCTGAGTGTAGTGTCTGCACTTTTTTCTGGGTGTGCAGTGCGTGGTGTATGTCAGTGTGAGGTGATTGCACTATGTAGGGTGTGTGGTAAGTGGTACGTCTGTGTTTGGTGTCTGTTACGTGGATTGTGTGTTTGTTGAGAGGTGTGTGTCTGTGTGAGGTGTGTGCACTGTGTAGTGTGTGCGTGTCTGTTGAGTGGTGTGTGTTTGTGTGAGGTTTGTGGACTGTGAAGTTTGTGTTGCTGTGGTGAGTTGTGTTTGTCTGTGTGAGGTTTGTGCACAGTGGAGTGTGTGTGGTCAGTGGTGTGTTTTTTGTATGGAGTTTTCACTGTGCAGTGTGTATTTGTGGTGAGTGGCGTGCCTGTGTAAAATGTCTGCACTGAGGAATGTGTGTTTAGTGAGTGTTGCATGTCTGTGAGGAATGTTTTTACTGTGTAGTATGTGTGGTCACTCGTGTGTTTGTATGAGGTTTCTTCAATATGGAGTGTGTGTCATGAGTGATGTGTGTGTGAGGTGTGTGCACTATGGAGTGTGTGTGGTGACTACTGTGTCTCTGTGTCGGTTGTGTAAATTCTAGAGTGTGTGTTTGGTGAGTGGTGTGTGTCTCTGTAAAATGTGTGCACTGTGGTGTGTTATGTGTGTGGTGAGTGGTGTGTATGTGTGACTGGTGTACACTCTAATGTGTGAGTGATGCATGTCTTTTTAAAAATATGCACTGTGTAGTATGTGTATAGAGTGTGTGTAGTAACTGGTTGTGTCTGTGTGAGGTGTCTGCGTTGTGTATTGTGCATGCATAGGCACTGTAAATTATTAATGGAGTCCGTGGGCTGCGTGGTGTGTAGAGTCTGTGTGTGGTGGGTTGTGTGTGTCCGTGTAAGGTTTGTGCACCATAAAGTCTGCGTGGGGTGACTGGTGTGTGTCTGTGTGAGTTGTGTTCACTGTGTGGTGTGTAAATGGTTAGTGGTGTGCCTGTGTGAGTTGTGTTCACTGTGTGGTGTGTAAATGGTTAGTGGTGTGCCTGTGTGAGGTGTCTGCACTGTGGTATGTGTGTGTGGTGAGTGTTGTGTGTCTCTGTTAGGTGTGTAGAATGTACTGTGTGGGGTCAGTAGTGTTTCTGTATGAGGTGTCCTCACTGTGGAATGTGAGTGTCATGAGTGGTGTGTGTATGTGTGAGCTGTGTGCAGTGCGGGGTGTGTTTTGGTTCACTGGTGTGTCTCTGTGAGGTATGTGCACTGTGTAGTATGGTGTCTAAAAAGGTGTGAGTGTCCGTGTGAGGTGTGTGCACAGTGCAGTTTGTGTTCTGCAGTGTGTGTTTGTGTGAGATCTGTGCACTGTAGCATGTGTTTGTGGTGAGTGGTGTTTGTCTGTGTGAAATGTGTGCACTGAGTGTGTGTGGTGACTGGTGTGTGACAGAGTGAGGTTCCTGCATTGTGGATAGTGTGTCAGGTGATTGTTGTGTGTCTCTGTGATGTGTGTGCATTCTGGTGAGTGTGTGCAGAATTATTGTGGTGTGTGCTGTGTGTCTCTGTGGTGTGTGTGTTGTGGAGTTTCTGTATGATGAGTTGTGTATCTGAGGTATGTGCACTGTGAATTGTATGTGGTGTGTGTGGGTTGCATGGTGTGTATCTGTGTAAACTTTGTGCACTGTATAGTGTGTGTGTGGTGAGATGTGTGAATATGTGAGGTGTGTGCACTGTGGAGTGTGTGTGATGAGTAGTGTGTCTGTGGGAGGTGTGTGCTATATGGACTTGGTGTGTGTAGTGTGTGTATTTTGTGGTGTGTGTCTGAAGTTTATGAACAGTGGAGTGTGTTTGAAGTGTGTGGGGTGAGTGGTGTGTGCCTGTGTGTAATGTATGCACTTTGGATTGCGTGTGCAGTGGGTGGTGTGTGTCTGTGTGAGGTGACAGCAATGTAAAATGTGTGTGGTAAGTGGTATGTGTGTGTTTGGTCTCTGCACTGTGGATTCTGTTTTTGTTGAGTGGTGTGTGCCTGTGTGAGGTTTGTGCACTGTGGATTGTGTGTAAAGTGTGTGTGGTGAGTGGTGTGTGTCTGTGAGGAGTGTCTGCACTTTGGACTGTGTGTGCAGTGGGTGGTGTGTGGTGTGCGTTTGGGTAGGTGTGTGCACAATGCAGTGTGTGTGTTTGTGTGGTGTGTGTGCACTGTGGTGTTTGTGGTTAGAGGTGTTTGTCTGTGTCAGGTGTGTGCACTGTAAAGTGTGAATTTGTGGTGAGTAGTTTTTCAGTGTGAGGTGTCTGCACTGTAAAATGTGTGTTCTGTATCTGTTAGATGTGTTCACAGTGTAGTGTGTGTGGTCCGTAGTGTTTCTTTATGAGGTGCCTTCAATGTGGAGTCTGTGTATTATAAGTGGTGTGCGTAGTTTTGAGTTGTGTGCAATGTGAAGTGTGTGAATGTCGTGAGTGCTGAGTGTCTTTGTGTCGTGTGTGCACTGTAAAGGGTATGGGCATGGTAAGTGGTGTGTGCCTGCATGAGCTGTGGGTAAAAGGAGTCTGTGTGTGCTGATTACTGTGTGTCTCTGTGAGGTGTTAGCACTGTGGAGTTTGTGTGGTGAGAGGTGTGTGTCTGTGTGAAAGGTCTGCAGTATGGACTGTGTGTTAAGTGAGTGTTGTCTGCCTGTGTGAGGTGTGTGCACTGTGTAGTGTGCGTGTGTCCTACATTGTGTATTTGTCTGAGGTGTGTGTACTGTGGAATGTGTGTTTAGTGGGTGTGTCTGTGTGAAATGTGTACACTGTGAGTGTCTTGAGTGTGTGTGCTGACTCGTGTGTGACAGTGTGAGGTGTCTGCATTGTGGATAAGTTGTAAGGTTATTGACGTTTGTCTCTGTGATGAGTATGCATTGTGGTGTGTGTTTGTGTACTTTGGTGCATGCTGTGTGTCTCTGTGAGATGTGTGTATTCTGGAATATGTGTGAATGAAGAGAGTGGTGTATGTCTGAGGTATGTGCACACTGATTGTGTGTGGATTGTGTGAACTGCATGGTGTGTCTGTGTAAAGTGTGTGAACAGTGGAGTGTGTATATGTGGAGATTTGTGTGTATGTGTGAAATGTGTGCAATGTGAAGTGTGTGTGATGAGTGGTGTGTGTCTGTGTGAGGTGTGTACACAGTGGATGTTGTGTGTGCTGAGTTGTGTTTCTCTTTGAGGTGTGGGCAAAGTGGAGTGTCTGTGCTAATTGCAGTGTGCCACTTTGAGGTGTGTGCACTGTGGAATCATTGTGTGCAGTGAGTGGTGTGTCTGTGTGAGGTGTGTTCACTGTGAAGAGTGTGTGTTGTGAGTGACTTGTGTCTGTGTGAGGTTTTCACACTGTGCAGAGCGTGTATGTAGTAAGTGATGTGTGTCTGTGTGACGTTTGTGCACTGTGGAGTGTGTGTGGTGAATCTTCTGTGTCTGTGTGAGGTATGCGTACTGTGTTGTTTGTGCACTGTATAATGTGTGTGAATGGTGTGGGGTATGTGTTTGGTTTAGGTGTGTGCAAAGTGAAGTGTATGTGTTTGTGTGGTGTGTGGTATGTGTGTGTAAGTACTGGAGTGTGTGTGGTCAAGGTGTGTGTCTGTTTCAGGTGTGTGAACTGTGAAAGTGTGTGTTTGTGGTGAGTAGTTTGCCTGTGTGAGGAGTCTGCACAATGAAATCTGTGTATGGTGAGTGTTCTGTGTCTCCGTTAGGTGCTTATACTGTGTAGTGTGCGTGGTCAATAGTGTTTTTGCATAAGATGTCTTCACTATGAAGTGTGTGTTTCATGAGTCATGTATGTCTTTTTGAGGTGTGTGCACATTGTATGAAAAGTTCCGTGTGTATGTGTGTGGTGTGTGAACTGTGGATTGTGTGTGTTCTACAGTGTGTGTTTGTGTAAGATCTGGGAACTGTGGACTGTGTGTGATGAGTGGTGGGTGTCTGTGTGAAATGTGTGCACTGAGTTTGTGTGTTGAGTGTGTGTGGTGACTGGTGTGTGACAGTGTGAGTTGCTTGCATTGTGAAAAGCGTGTGAGATGATTTGTGTGTGTCTGTGTGATGTGTGTGCATTGTGGTGTCTGTGTGCAGAATTTGTGTGGTGCATGGTGTGTGTCTCTGTGAGGTGTTTGTTGAGGATTTTCTGTATGATGAATGGTGTCTCAGTTATGTGCACTCTGATTATGTTTGGAGTTTTGGACTGAGTGGTTTGCCTGTGTGAGGTGTGTGCACTGTAAAGAGTGTGTGTGTGGTGAGTGGTCTGTGTCTCTGTGAGTTATCTGCACTGTGGAGTGTGTGTGGTCAGTGTTGTGTTTCTTTCTGACATGTGTTTACTGTGCAGTGTGTGTTTGTGGTGAGTGATGTGCCTGTAAGGTGTCTGTGATGTGTAATGTGTGTGTGGTGAGTGTTGTGTGTCTGTGTAAAATGTATTTACTGAATAGTGTGAGTGGTCAGTCATATGTCCATATGAGGTTTCTTCAAAGTGGAGTGTGTTTGTCGTAAGTGGTGTTTGTGTGAGTTCTGTGCTTTATGGCATGTGTGTTTGGTGACTGCTGTGTGTCTTTTTGAGTTTGTTGAATGGTGGACTGTGTACTTGTTGAGTGGTGTGTTTCTGTGTGAAATGCGTGAACAGTGGAGTTTAATGTGTGTGGTGACTGTTCTGTCTGTGTGAGTTTTGTGCACCCTAATGTGTAAGAGGTGTGTGTCTCTTCAAGGAGTGTGAACTGTGGTGCTTATGAGTGAAGTCTGTGTGGTGACTGGTGTGTGTCTGTGTGAGGTGTCTGCACTATGGAGTGTGTGTGATGAGTGGTGTGTGCCCAAGTGAGGTATGTGCACTGCATAATATGCATGTGATAAGTGGTGTGTGTCTGTGTGAGATATATGCAAAGTGGAGTGTGAGTGTGCAGTTTGCGGTAAGTGGTGTTTGTCTGTGCTAAATGTCGGCACGCTGGATTGTGTGTGTTGAATGGTGTATGTTTGTATGAGGTGTGTGCAATGTGGAGAGTGTGTGCGTGGTTAGTGGTGCGTGTCTGTGTGAGGTGTGCATGGTGGAGTGTGTGTGTGCTGATTGGTGTGTGTCCCTCTGAGGTGTGTGTACTGTGGAGTGTGTGAGTGGTGAGTGTTGTGTCTGTTTGACGTGTCTGCAGTGTGGAGTGTGTGAGTGGTGAGTGTTGTGTCTGTTTGACGTGTCTGCAGTGTGGAGTGTGTGTGGGGGGAGTGGTGTTTGTCTTTGTGAATTGTGTTCACTTTGTATTATGTGTGTCTGGAGAGTTCTGTGTGTCTTTGTAGGTGCTCTGTAGTAACTGTTGTTGGGTGGAGTGCACTATAGTGACAGTTGCTGAATAGAGTGCTCTATAATGACTCTTGCTTGGTAGGGTGCTGTATAGTGACTTTTGTTGTGTTGGTGCTCTATATTGACTGTTTTTGGTAGGGTTCTTTACAGTGACTGTTTTTGAGTAGCTGCTATGTAGTGACAGTTTTTGGTGTGGTGCTCTAAACTGATGGTGCTGGGAAGGTGCTCTATAGTGACAGTTGATGGGTAGGTGCTCCATAGAGACTGTTGTTGGGTAGGTGTCCTATAGTGACTGTTGTTGGGTAGGAGCTCTACAGTAATTTTTGTTGGATAGGGTGCTCTATAGTGATTACTGTTGGGTATTGTGCTCTTTAATGACTGTTGTTGGGTTGGCTGCTGTATAGTCAGTGTTGTTTTTTAGATTGCTATATAGTGACTGTTGCAGGGTGGGGTGCTCTATAGTTAATTTTGTTGGGTTGAGTGCTCACTAGTGACTGTTTCTAAGTAGGGTGCTCTACAGTGACTGTTTTTGTGTAGTGTGCTCTATTGTGACTGTTGCTTGGTAGGGTGCTTTATATTAACTGTTGTTCAGTAAGTAGTTCTATAGCTACTGTTGCTGCGCAGCCTGCTTTATAGTGACTGTTTTAAGGTAGGTGCTCTATTGTGAGTCTTTTTGGGTTGGGTAACATAGTGACTGTTGTTGGCTTGAGTTCTCAATAGGTGATTGTCTTTGGGTGGAGTGCTCTATACAGACTGCTGTATAGAGGGCAGCATATTGACTTGTTGGGTAGAGTGATCTACAGTGACTTGCTGGTTAGGGTGCTGTATAATGACTATTGTTGGGTAGGTGCTCTATATTGATTGTTGTTTGTTACAGTGCTCTATACTGACTCTTTTTGGGTATGGTGCTCTATACTGACTGTTGGGTAGATTGCTCTATAGTATCTGTTTATGGTAGGTATTCTACAATGATTGTTCTTGGGTTCAGTGCTCTAAATACTAACTGTTGTTGGGTAGGGGGTGTATACTGACTTTTGTTGAATAGGGTGTGCTAAAGTGACTGTTGTTGGGTTGAGTGCTGTATACTGACTGTTGTGTAGGGGGCTTTATACTGACTTTTTGGGTAGAGTAACGAATAGTGACTATTTTTCAGTTGGGTAATCTTTACTGACTGCTGTTAGGTAGGTGATCTATACTGACTGTTGTTGGGTATGCTGCTCTATACTGACGTGTTGATTATGGTCCTCTATAGTGACTGCTGTTGGATAGGGTACTCTATAGTAAATATTTCTAGGTTGGTGCGCTATAGTGAATTTTGTTGATTTTGGTGATCTAAATACTGACTTTTGTTGGGTAAGTGTTCTATACTAACTGTTGTTAAGTTCGTTGCTTTCTAGTGACTGTTGTTTGATGGAGTGCTTTATTGTGACTGTCGTGGGTTAGAGAGCTCTATATAGTAACTGTTGTTCGGTAGGTTGCTCTAGAGTGACTGCTGTTGTGTAGAATGCTTTATACTGACTGTTTTTTGGGAGATGGCTCTACAGTGACTGTTGTTGGGTAGGCACTCTGCAGTGACTGTTGTTGAGTATGGTGCTCTATAGTGCCTCTTATTGGGTAGAGTGCTCTATATTGAGTGTCCTTGGGTAGGGTGCTGTACAGTGACTGTTGCTTGGTAGACTGCTCTATAGTGACTATTTTTGGGTAGAAAACCCGATAGTGACTATTGTTGAGTAGGTGCTCCATAGTGACTTTGTTGAATAGTGTGAACTTAGACAACTGTTGTTGGGTACGGTGTTATATAAAGATTGTTGTTGGTACAGTACTCTATAGTGACTGTGCTTGGGTAGGTGCTCTATTGTGACTTGCTGAATAGTGTGCTCTCTAGTAAATGTTGTTGGTTTCTGGTGTTCTACAGTGATTGTTGTTTGTAGATGTTTCTATAGTGACTGTTGTTGGGTATGGTGCTCTATACAAACTGTTGTTGATTGGGATGCTCTATAGAGACTGATGTTGGGTGGAGTGCTCTATAGTGACTGTTCTTGGGTGGAGTGCTCTGTGGTTACTTTTGTTGGGTAGGGTGCTCTATAGTGACTATTGCTGTGTACAGTGCTACATAGTGACTGTTACTGTGTATTGTGTTCTACAATGACTGTTTTTAGGTAAGGTGCTCTATAGTGACTGTTGTTGAGTAGGGTGTTCTATAGTGACTATTGTTGGGTAGGTGTACTGTAGTGACTATTGCTGAATAGGGTGCTCTGTACTGATTTTGGGTTCAAGTGCTGTATACATGACTGTTGTGAAGAATTCTCTATAGTGAATGTTGTTAAATAGGTGCTTTATAGTTACGGTTTTTGGGTAGGGTGCTCTATAGTGTCTGTGGCTGGGTAGGTACTTTATAGTACTGAACACAAACAAAGTTACTGCAGATCACCTACCAAAAAACAGTAACTATAGAGCCCTCTACACAACAACAGTCAGTATAAAGAACCCTACCCAGCAACAGTCAAGATAAGGCACCTACCCAACATCAGTGACTGTAGACCAACCTACACAGCAACATTTCCTACAGAGAAGGTACCCAACAGCAGTCACTAGAGAGTACTCTACTCAGCAGTAGTCACTATAGAGCACCCCAGTCACAACAAACACTATAGAGCACCCTACCCTGCAACACACACTATAGAGCAGCTAACCAACAAAAGTCACTATAAAGCACCCTATGTAACAGAAGTCACTATAGGAAAACCTATCCAAAAACAATCACTATATAACACCTGTGTAACAACTGTCAGAGTATAGCACCTTACCAACAACTGTAACTATACCACATCTACCCAAAAACAGTCGCTATAGTGCACCCAACCCAGCAACAGTGACTAAAGAGCATGTACACAACAACACTTTGTATAGAGCACCACACCCAGCAGAGTCACTATAGAGCACCCTACACAACAAAGACTATATAGAGAACCCTACCTAACAACAGTCATCTACAGATTGCTCTACCCAACCACAGTAACTGTGGAGATCTCTAATCAACAGCAATCAATATAGAGAACTCTACAGAGCAATAACCTCGATAGAGAACTCCACTGAACAACAGTCAGCTATAGAGCACTCTACCCATCAACAGCCACTATAGGGCACATAGCCAACATCAGTCACTATAAAGCACTCTAGCAATGGCCACTATAGAGCACTCCACCCACAACAGTCACTACTGGGCACCCTGCAGAGCAACAGTCACTTTAGAAAACCACACCCAACAACAGTCACTGTAGAGCACCTATCAAACAACAGTCACTATAAAGCACCACACCCAACAACAGTCACTATAGAGCACCTACCCAACAACAGTCACTAAAGAGCACCCTACCCAGAAACAGTCACTGTAGAGCATCCTACCAGCAACAGTCACTATAGAGCACCTATCCAACACCCATCAGTTTAGAGCACCCCACCACCAACAACAGTAACTATAAATCACCTATCAAAAAAAAGTCACTCTAGAGCACCCTAATAAACAACAGTCACTAAAGAGCATGTACCCAAAAACAGTCACTAGACAACAGCCTTCCCAACAAGAGTCACTATAAAGAACCCCACCAAAAACCAGACATAATAGATTACCCTACTCAGCAACAGTCACTTTAGAGCACCCTACCCAGCAACTGTCACTATAGAGCACCCTACCAACAAGAGTCACCATAGAGCACTCTACCTAGCAACAGTCATTATAAAGCACTGTAAACAACAGCAGTCACTATAGAGTACTATACACACAACAGCCTCTATAGAGCACTCTATTCAACAACAATCACCTATAGAGCACTCCACACAGAAACAGTCACTGTAGAGCACCCACCCAACAAAAGTCACAATAGATATCCTAAACAACAACAGTCACTATATAGCACCCTAACCAGCCACAGTCACCATAGAGAATGTAAACCAAATGAGTCACTATAGATCACTCTACCCTGCAACGGTCAATATACAGCAGCCAACCCACAACAGTCACTATAAAGCACCTTACACGACAGCAGTCACTATAGAGCAACTAACAAACAAAACTCGCTATGGAGCACCAACCCAACTACAGTCAGTATAGGGCACTCAATCCAACAACAGTTACTACAGAGCACCATACTCAACAACACTCACTATGACCACTCTACCCAACAACAGTAACTATAAAGCACTTACTGAACAACAGTCAGTATAGGGCAAGTTAGACCACAACAGTCATAATGGAGCACTTTATCCAATGGCAGTCACTGTAGAGCATTCTAAACAACAACAGTCACCATAGATATCTCCATGAGACAACAATCACCTGTAGAGCACTCTACACAACAGTTACTATAGCGCATGATACTCAAAACAGTCACTATGAGCACCCTAGCAAACAACAATCACTATAAAGCACCTACACAACAATTGTCAATATAAAGCTAATACCCATCAACATTCAGTATAAAGCATCC
Organism: Leontopithecus rosalia; assembly: GCA_028533165.1. Taxonomy (NCBI): domain Eukaryota; kingdom Metazoa; phylum Chordata; class Mammalia; order Primates; family Cebidae; genus Leontopithecus; species Leontopithecus rosalia. Next base: position 24,712,804 of record CM052665.1, read on the forward strand.
TACCCAACAAGAGTCACTATAGAGAACTTACATAAAAATAATCACTATTGAGCCCCTACCCAACACCTGTCACTATAGAGCTCTCTAGCTTAAAACAGTCACTATAGAACACTCTACCCAACAAAAGTCACTGTAGAGCACTCTTACCAATAACAGTCACTACAGAGCAATCTACACTATAGTCACTATAGAACAATCCACCTAACAACAGTCAGGTATAGAGCACTGTAACCAACAGCAATCATTATAGAGCACGAAACCCACCAATAGTCACTATATAGATGTTACACAACAACAGTCATTATAAAGCACAATATGCAACAACAATCAGTATAGAACACCTACCCAACAACAGTCACTATCTAGAGCACTTTACCTAACAATAGTCACTATAGAACACCCGACACAGCAAGAGTCTCTATTGAGCGCCCCACCCAGCAACAGAAACTATAGAGCACTCCAACCAGCAACATTCACTATAGATCATCACACCAAACATCAGTTACTATAGAGCATCCTAACCAAAGTCACTATAGAACACCTACCAAAAAATTGTCATTATACAGCACCTACCCAACAACATTCAGTATAGGGTACCTACCCAACAGCAGTGACTGTAGAGCACTCTACCCAACAACAGTTGCAATAGTGCACTGTACCCAAGAACAGTCACTATAGAGCATCTTACACAACAGTCACTATAGATCACCTACCGAGAAACAGTCAGTATAGAGCAAGCTACCCAACACGTCACTTAATAGCACTCTACCCAACAACTATCAGTATAGAGCACTCTACACAAGAACAGTTTTTGAAGAGCACTTCATGCTACAACAGTCACATATAGAGAACTGAATCAAACATCAGTCACCATAGAGCATGCCACCCAACAACAGTCACTAAAAAGCACCCTACCCACCAACAGTCACTATAGAGTACACTACCCAGCATCAATCTCTATAAAGCACCCTATGAAGCAGCAGTCAGTATAGAGCACTGTACTTAACAACAGTCACTCTATAGCACCCTACAGAGCAACAGTCACTACATAGCCCACTACCGAACAACAGTCACTATACAGCACTACAAGCAACAGCAGTCACTATAGAGCACATACTTAACCTTAGTCATTATATAGCACCTACCAAGCAACTGTCAGTATGAACACATTTACCCAAAAACAGTCACTATAGGGCACTCTACACAACAAGTGTCACTATACAGCACCCTACAGTATAATAGTATCTAGATCCCCCCCACCCAAAAAAGTCACTATAGGGCACGTTACCAAACAACAGTCACTGCAGAGAACTCCACTTAAAAACAGACGCTATAGAGCACTCCACCCAAGAACACTCACTATTGGGCACACTACAAATCATCAGTTACTACAGAGCACCTTAACAAACAACAGTCACCGTAGAACATGTATGAAAGAACAATCACTATAGAGAACCCTACCCAAAAACAGTCACTATAGATTACTTACCCTACAACAGTCAGAAAAGAGCAGCCTCCATTAGAACAGTCAATGTAGAGCCTTCTACCAAACAACAGTCAGTATAGAGCACTGCACCCAACAACAGTCACTTATAGAGCACTTTACTCAACAACAGTCACTATAGAGCACCCCACTAAACAACAGTCATTATATATCACCCTACCGAACAAAAGTCACTATAGAACCCCCTACCCAATAACAGTCACTAAAGAACACACTACCCAGCAACGGTAACTATAGAGCACCTACCAAACAACAGTCACTGAAGACCACCCCACCCAATAACAAATTTGAGTACCTACTCCAGAACAGTCAGTATACAGCACTCTACCTAGCAACAGTCAGTATAGAGCACCCCATGCAGCAACAGTCACTATAGAGCACCGTACGAAGGAAGAGTCACTATACAGCCCCCTACCCAACAACAGTCACTTTAGAGCGCCTTCCAAACAACATTCACTATAGAACACCTACAATATGACAGTCATGGTACAGAATTCTACCCATAATCAGTCACTATAGATTACCTATTCAACAACAATCACTATAGAACATCATACCCAACAACAGTCACTGTAGCTCTCTCTACCCAACAACAGTCACTTTAGTGCACTCTACTGAGCATCATTCAAAATAGAGTAACCAACGAAACAAGTCACTATAAAGTACCCAAATCAACAACAGTCACTATAAAGCACCTTACCCAACAACAGTAACTATGGAATACGCTACCCAGCAACAGTCAGTATAAAGCATTCTATGCAGCAACAGTCACGATAAAGCACTTTCCCCAAAAACAGTCACTCTAGAGCAACCTACACAGCAACAGTCACTATAGAGCACCTACCCATCAACAGTCACTACACAGCACCTACTCAGCAACCATCAGTATAGAGCACCCCAAAAACAACAGTCACTATAAAGCACCTAGCCAAAATATGTCACTATAGAGCACCACACCCAGCAACAGTCAGTATAGAGCACCTGCACCACAACAGTCCCTATAGAGCACCCTCCCCAGCAAGAGTCACTGTGAAGCATTTCACACAGCAAATGTCAATATAAAGAACCCCACCCAAAAACAGACAGTATCAAGCACCCTACCCTGCAACAGTCACTATAGAGCACTCCACCCAACAACAGTCATTACACAGCATGCTGCCCAACAACACTCAGTATAGAGCACCTTCCCAACAGCAGTCACTAAGACAATTTGACCCAACAACAGTAACTACAGAGCACACTACCAACAAGAGTTACTATAGAGCACTGTCCCCTGCAACAATCATTACAGAAGACTGTACCCTGTAACAGTCACTATAAAAAATTCCACCCAACAATCGTCACTATAAAGCATTCCACCCAATAACAGTCACCTATGGATCACTCTACAAAACAACAGTCCCTATAGAGCACCTTACTCATCAATAGTCACTATTGAGGACCCTACCCATCAATAGTCACAATAGAGCATCGTACCCAGTGACAGTCACAATACAGCACCCTATGTATCAACATTAACTAAAGGGCACTTTACACAACATCAGTCACTATATATGCCCTTGACCAGCAAAAATCACTTTTGAACAAACTATGCAACAATATTCACAGTGGAGAATTCTACCCAACAATTTTCACTATAGAGTACACTACCCCAAAACCATCACTATAAAACATGTATCCAACGACAGTGAGTAAAAAGCCACCACCCAGAAACAGTCACTATAAATCTCCCTATGAATCAACAGTCACTATAAAGAACCCTATTCAACAACAGTCAGTATAAAGCATCTACCCAACAACAGTCATCATACAGCACCGTTCCCAGCAACTGTTACTACAGATCACCTATCAAACAACAGTTACTATAGAAAATTATATTCAACAACAGTCACTATAGAGCTCTGTACCGAGCAACAGTGACTATGGAGCACCCTACACCGAAACAGTCACCATAGAGCACTTTTTAAAACATCAGTCACTATAGAGCACCACACCCAAGAACAGTAACTATAGAGGAATCTACCTAAGCAACAGTCAATATAAAGCACCCTACCCAGAAACAGTGACTAAGAGTACCCTACACAGCGACAGTCACTGTAGAGCTCTGTAACCAACATCAGTCATTATAGAACACCCAACCCATAACAGTGACCATAGAGCTGCTACAATACAACCGTCACTATAGACCACTGCACACAAGAACAGTCACCATAGAGCACCTTACCTAACAAAAGTCACTACAGAGCACATACCCAACAACAGTCACTATAGAGCACCCTACACAACAACAGTCACTGTAGAGCACCTAACAAACAACAGTCACTGTAGAACACTCTTCTCAACAATACTGACTGCAGATCACACTATTGAACCATAGTAACTATAGAGCACCCTCCACAAAAAGAGTAAATATAGAGCATTCCAGACAAGAACAGTTATTATAGAGCACTCTAACCAACAACACTCATTATAGAGAACCTACCCAAAAAGAGTAACTATAGAGCAACCTACCCGGGAACAGTCACTATAAAGCACTCTACCCAACAATTCAGTATAAACACCCTACCCAACAACAGTCACGGTAGAGCACCTTACCCAACAAGCGTCACTATAGAGCACCTACCAACAACACTTACTATAGATACCTCCACTTAAAAACAGTGACTGTATAGCACTCTACCAAATAACAGTCACTATAGAACATTCCAGGTAATAACAGTTACTATGGAGCAGTCCACCCAAAAAGTCAGGATAGAGCACACTACTGAACAAAAGTCACTATATAGCACCTTAACCAACATCAGTCACTATAAAGTACCTACCAAAAAACTGTCACTATAGAGCACGCTTCTTAACAACAGTCATTATAGAGAAGCGTACAAGTAAGAGTCACTATAGAGCACCCTACAAAACAACAATTAGTATAGAGCTACCGAACCACAGTCACTATAGGGCAGCTACCAGTCACTATAGAGCACCCCACCCTACAACAGGAACTATAAAGTACCTACTCAAGAACCGTCACTATAGAGCACCCTGCCTAAAAACAGTCACAAGAGAGCACCTACCCAATAGAACACCTACTCAACAACACTTAGTATAGAGCACCTACACACCAAGAGACACTATAGAGCAACCTACCCAGAAACAGTCATTAAAGAGTACCTACAGAACGAAGGGCACTATAGAGGACCCAACCCAACAAGAGTCACTATAGAGCACCCTACTCAAAAACAGTCACAATAAAGCACTCTGCCATATAACAGTCACTATAAGGCACCCTGCCAAGCAACTGTCAGTATAGGGCACCCTACCCATCAACAGTCAATATAGAGAACTCTACCCAACAGCTCCCAGTATAAAGCACCCTACCCAGCAACAGTCACTATGAAGCACCTTATGCAAAAACAGTCACTTTAGAACACTCCACCCAACAACAGTCACTACTAGAGCACCCTTCACAATAGTCACTATAGAACACCCTTCCCAACAACAGTCACTATAGAGCACCTACCCAACCACATTCAATATACAGCATGACAGCAATCACTATAGAGCACTCTGCACAACCACTGACTCTACCCAACAACAGTCAATATAGAGCACCACACCCAACAACAGTCAGTATAGTGAACCTACCCAACAACCGTCAGTATAGAGGACCACACCCAACAAATGTCACTATAGAACACCCTATACAGCAACAGTCAGTATAGAGCATGCTACCCAGCAAGAGTCAATATAGAGAACCCTAATTATAAACAGTGACCATTGAGCACTCTACCAAACAACCGTTTCTATAGAACACCCTAACCAGCAACAGTCACTATAGAGCACTCTACCCAACAACAGTCAGTATATAGCACCCTACACAACAGCAGTCACTATAGAGCATTCCACCTAACTAGAGTAACTTTAGAGCACTATAACCAAACACAGTCACTATGGAGCACTTCAGCCAACAAAAATAAGTATTCAGCACACAATGCAGCAAAAGTCACTATGAAGTGCTCAACACATTAATGGTTACTGTAGATCACTCTACGTAAGAACAGATGCTCTAGAGAATCCAACAAACAACAGCCAATATAGAGAACCTTACCTAACAACAATCACTACAGAGCTCCTACAAAACAACAGTCAGTATAAGGCACCTTAGCCAACAACAACTTTAGAGCACCTACTTAAAAACAGTCACTATAGAGCACTCTACACAACAACCCTCACTATAGAGTACCTCCAAAGAACAGTCAATATAAAGCACTCTACCCAATATAGAGAACCCTACCTAACAACAATCATTACATTGCTCCTACAAAGCAACAGTCAGTATAAGGCACCTTAGCCAACAACAGTAACTTTAGAGCACCTACTTAACAACAGTCACTATAGAGCACTATACACAACAACCGTCACTATAGAGTACCTCCAAAGAACAGTCAATATAAAGCACTCTACGCAGCAAGTCATTATAGAGCACTTTAACTAGCAACAGTCACTATAGAGCACCCTATCAGAAACAGTTAGTATAGAGCACCTACCCAAAAACAGTCACTACAGCACTCAACCCAGCAACAGTTACAAAAACCACCCCACTCTGCAATAGTCAGTATTGAGCACCCATCCAACAACAGTCACTATTGAGCACCCTACCCAACAACAGTCAGTATAGAGCACCCTGTTTAAATACAGTCACGATAGAACGCTGTACCCTACAACAGTCACTATGGAGTACCTACCTTACAGTCACTATAGAGCATACCACACAAAAACAGTTAATATAGAGCACTGTACCCAACAGCAGTCAGTATAGAGTACTACAACCAACAAGTGTCACCTACAGAGCACTCCACTCGACAACAGTTACTATGGAGCCCCTCACCCAACAATAGTTTCTATAGAGCAGCTATCCAAGAGTCACAATGAGCACTATAACAAACAGCAGTCACTAGAGAGCACCATAGGCAGCCACAGTCACTATAGCAATCTACCCAACAACAGTCACTATACAGCACTCTACCCAGAAACCGTCACTATAGAGTGCCTTACCTAACAACATTCACTATAAAGCACCCTAAACTGCAACAGTCCCTGTAGAGAACTCTAACAAACAACAGTCACCATAGAACACCCTACCCAGTAAGTCACCACGGAGCACTCTACATAACAGTTACTATAGGGCCCCTACCCAAGAACAGTGACTATACAGCACCTACCCAACAACCATCACTATGGAACACCTACACAACATCAGTCGCAATACAGAAACTACCCAACAACAGTCACAATAAAGCACCTAACCTTAAACAGTCACTATAGACTACCACATTGAACAACAGTCACTATGGTGCAGCCTAGCCAACAATACTCACTGTAGAGCACCAACCAAACAATAGTTACTATAGAGCCCCCTTAACCACACCAGTCACTGTACAGCACTTACCCAACAACAGTCACTATTGTGCACCCTACTGGACACCTGTCAATATAAAGAACCTACACAATCACAACCACTATACAGCACCCTACCCAACAAAAGTCACTATGGAGCATGCTACCCAGGAACAGTCATTATAAAGCGCTTTACACAACATCAGTCACTATAGAGCAGTCTACCAAAAAACAGTACCTACAGAGTACCAACCCAACAATTGTCAGTATGGAGCACCTAGTCAACAACAGTCAGTACAAAGCACCATATAGAACAACAGTCACTATAGAGAGCCACTCAGCAACAGTCACTATAGAGCTCCTACCCAATAACAGTCACTATAGAGTATCCTTATTATCAACGGTCACTATAGAGCACCATAAACAACAACAGTCATTATACAGCACCTTAGAAAACAGAAGTCACTATAGAACACCTACCCAACAACAGTAACTATAGAGCACTCTAACCAACAACAGTCAGTATAGAGAACTCTACCCATCAACAGTCAATAGAGAGCAAGCTTGTCAACAAGTCACTATAGAGCACTTTACCGAATAAGAGTCACTATAGAGCACCCTTCCTAACAACAGTCACTATCTAAAGCACTCTATGCAGCAATACTCATTATAGAGCACTCCATACAACAGTCACCAGAGAGCACCATGCACAACAACAGACATTATAGAGTATTTTACCAAACAACAGTCACTATAAAGAACCTTCCCAACAACAGTAAATATAAAGTACCCCACACAACAGTCACTATAGATTACCTACCCAACTCCAGTCGGTATAGAGCACTTTAACCAGCATTAGTCAGTTTAAAGTACCCCACCCAACAAGTCATTGTAGAGCACCCTACCCAGCAACAGTTTGTATAGAGCACCATAGAGCCGTTTACCCAAAAACAGACAATATAGAGTATCCTAATTATCAAAAGTCTCTATGGAGCACCTACACAAAAACAGTCACTATAGAGCACCCCAGCCAATAACAGTCAGTATAGATCACCTAACCAACATTAGTCACTAAAGGGCACAATACGCAGCAACTGTCACTCACTCTGCCCAACAACAGTCTATATAACACCGTATGCATCAAATATTACTATAGAGCACATATGCAACAACAGTCTGTTTATAGCACCCCATCAACAACAGTCACTATACAGCACCAACCCAAAAATTATCACTGTAACGCATTCAACTTAGGAGGAGTAACTTTAGAGAACCCCACCCAACAACAGTCAGTATAGAGCCCCCTACCCAGCTACAGTCACTGTAGAGCACCCTAACAACAAAGGTCAGTATAGAGCACTACCCAGCAAAAATCATTATATTGCACCATACACAACAACAGTCACTACGGAGAACCCTACCTAGTAACAGTCACAATAAAGCACTTCTCCAAACAACAGTCACCTATAGAGCACTATACACAACAGTCACTATAGAGCACTCTCTACAACAACAGCCACTTTAACGTTTCCACCCAACAACCGTCACCTATAGAGCACTGTTCTAAACAACTCTCATTATAGAGCACACCCCAACAGTCACTATAGAACACCTTGCCAACAATATCTATTATAGAGCACTTCGCCCAGCAACAGTTACTATAGAGCATGTACCCAACATCAGTCAGTATAGAATACTCTACCCATCAACAGACACTATAAATCACGTCACCCTCAACCTCCACTATAGAGCACACTACATGAAAATATTCCTTATAGAGCACCTAACCAACAAGAGTCACTGTAGAACACCCTACCCAACAATAGTCATTATAGAGCACCCCACCCAGCAACAATGAATATGGAGCACCCTACACAGCACCATTTACCATAGAGCACTCTACCCAGTATCTGTCACTATGGAGTACTCTACCCAGCCACAGTCACTACAGAGCACCCTACACAACAGTCAGTATAGAATACTGCACCAAACCACAGTCACTATAGAGCAACTTACCCAACAACAGTCACTATAGAGCACATACCCAACAAAAGTGACAATAAAGTACTTACCTAACAACAGTTATTATGGAGTACACTACCCAATAGACCTCAATATAGAGAATATACCTAAAAACAGTCACTGTAGAGTTCTCTAGTCAGCAAAAGTCACTATATAGTGCTCTAACCAACAACAGTCACTATTAGAGTACCGTACCCAAGAACAGTCAGTATAGCGCACACGACAGAACAACACTCACTAAAGAGCTCACACATAACAGTCACTATAGAGCACCTAGCCAACAACAGTCACGATAGGGCACATACTAAACAGCAGTCACTAAAGAGCACCCTATTCAACAACAGTCAGTATACAGCACTCTACTCAACAACATTCACTGTAGAGCACTTGACCCAACAGCAGATACACAGGCACACAACACCAAAAACACATTCCGCAGTGCAGACACCACACACAGGCACACCACTCACCACAAACTCAAACTGCACAGGTCATACACCTTGCAGAGACACACACCTCTCACCACAAAAACATACACAAACTGCACAGTGCACACACCTCACAGAAACACACACCACACATCATACACAAACACTACATGTGTACACACCTCACACAGACACACCATTCTCCAAACACACAATCCAACAGTGCAGACACCAAACACAGATAGAAGACTTACATCACAAACTACATGGTGCACTCAACATACACAGAAACACACAACCCACTGCACACAATATCCAAAGGGCAGACACTCCACACAGACACATACCACTCACCACACACACTACACACACACTCCACTGTGCATACACCTCACTCAGACACACACCACTCAATACACACACTTTACACCAAAACTCCACATAGCACAAAACTCACAAAGAAACAAAACTCAACACGCACACACTCTCCACAGTGCACACACCTCAAACAGACACACGCCACTCATTACACAAACACTCCACAGTGCACACGCCTCACACATATACACAACTCACCACACACACATCCTCCACAGTGCACACAGCTTACACAGAGACAGACCAAGCCCTCCACACACTACAAACACAATCCATATTGCACATACCTCAGATATACACCACTCGCCACACACACTCCAGAGTACAAACACCTCACAGAGAAACACAGCAGGCACCACACAATCTCCACAAACACACGCCACAATGCACACACATCACACAAACACCAATCACCTGACAGCTTATCCACAATGCAGACACCTCACACTGTCAAACGCCACTCAACACACACTCAACACACACTCAGTGAACACATTTCACACAGACTCACACCACTCTGCATTCACAATCCACAGTGAACATACCTCACACAAAACCACACTGCAAAACACACACTCGAGTGCACACACCTCACACACACCACATACCATGAACAGAGACTCCACAGTGCACACAGCTTACACAGAAACACAGCACGCACCATACACACAAAATCCAATGTGTGTACACCTCAAACAGACACACACTACTCATGACACACACACTTTACAATGAAGACACCTCACACACTCAGAAGACAGACCACACACACTACACAGTAAACTCACCTGAGACAGACAAACAACACTCATCACACAGTTTGCTGTTCAGACACTTCACACAGGCAAAACAATCACCTGAAACACACACTTCACAGTGCGCACACCTCACAAAATCATACACCACTGACCGCCGACACACTCCTCACTGCACACATTTCACCCACAAGCACACCACTCCCCACACAAATGCACCCAAACTTCACAGTACTCACACCTCACCCAAGCACACCACTCACCATACACACACATTTCACAGTGCACACACCAGACATAAAAAGACAATACTCACCAAATACACAACCCACAGTGCAGATAGCTAACACAAACATACCACTCACCACATACACTACACAGTCCACTTACATCGCTCAGACACACACTACACACTGAACACATAATCCAAAGTGGTGACACTTTACAGAGGCAAACACACACACCACAGAAACATACACACTACACTGTGCACACACCTCAGACACACAAGATTCACCACACAGATACTCCACAGTGCACAAACCTTACATAAACACACACCACTGATCACACACACACTGCACAGTGCAAAACCCTCACACAGACACAAGTCATTCACTGCACACATTATTCAAATTGCACACACCTCCACAAACACACACACAACTCACTGGACACACACACTTCACAAGTCACACACCTTACTGGGACACACACCAGTCAGCACACACAAAGTCCATTGTGCACACACCTAATGCAGATAGAAACCACTTACCACGCACACACCCTCCACAGTGCACACACCTCACACAGACACACACCACTTACCAAACACACTGCAAACTCACACTCCACTGTGCATACATCTTTCACAGACCCAAACCGCTCATCACACGCATATTAAATAGTGCACACACCTCAACCATGCACACATCATTCACCACAAACACACAATACAGTGCAGACACCTCACACAGACATACACCAGTTACCACAAACAGTCCACACGCATACTCCACAGTGCACACACCTTTAACATACACGCACCACTCACACATTAGAGTGCACAGAACTTACACAGACACACAACTTACCACACACATAATACTCCACACTGCACACAACTCACACAGACACACTACTCACCGAACACATACTACACAGTTTACACAACTCACAGAGATACACATCAGTCACCACACACACAAACTCCAGAGTGCACAAACCTCACACACACACCACTCACGACACACACAATCCATATTAAAATAATCTCATACAAACACACGCCTGACCACAAACTCTACACAGTAAATACATTTCACACAGACACACAACACCAACCTTACACACATTCCGCAGTGCAGACACCTTACACAGGCACACCACTCACCACAAACACACACTGCATAGTGAGCACACCTCACAAAGACACACAGCACAGATCACACAAACACACTCCAAAGTGCACACACCTCAGAGACACACCATTCGCCACACAAAAACACACAAATTTCACAGTGCACACACCTCACACAAACACACACCACTCATCATACACACACTACACAGAGCACACACCTCACACAACACACCACTCACCACTTAATCCACAGTGCAGACCCCAAACTCAGACATACCACTTTCCACACACACTACTCAGTGCACTTACATCACACAGACACACACCACTCACCACACACACTCCACACAGACTCCACTGTGCATGCAACACAGAGGGACACACACCACTTAATAGACACACTTCATGCACACACTCCACATAGCAGAAACTTCACACAGACACAGAATTCAACACAGACACTCTCCACATTGCACACACCTAACACCGACACACAGCACTCATCACACACACAATCCACAGTGCACACACGTCACACATATACACAACTCACCACACACTCTCTCTCTACAGTGCACACACCCTACACGGAGACATAACATGCATTCCACACACTTTACACACAATCCACAGGCGCATACCCTAAATATACACTACTCACCTCACTCACAAAAAACTCCAGAATACACTCATTTTAGAAAGACACACAGCACGCACTACACACACTCCAAAAACACACACCACAATGCACACACATCACACAGATAAACACCAATCACCTGAAACCTTATTCACAATGCAGAAACCTCACACTGTCACACACCAGTTACTACACACAAACAACGCATACACTCTGGGCACACATTTTATACACACACCACTCAGCACACACACTCCACAATCCACACACTTCACAGAAACACACACCGCATACTATGCACACGGTCTCTACAATGCACACAACTCACAGAGACACACAGCACTCACCATACACACACACCGCACAGAGCACAAGCCTCAAACAGACACACACTACTCAAGACACTCACACATTACAGTAAAGACACCTGACACAGACAGAAGACTGACCACACACTACAAAGTAAACAAACCTCAAAAAATAGACAACACTATCCATGCACACTTTTCCTAGTGCAGGCAACTCACCCAAGCACAGGACTCACCAGAAACACACACTGCACAGTGTGCACACCTCACAACGACACACTTTAGTGACCACACCCACACTCTTTAGTGCACACACCTCACACAGAAGCACGCCACTCACCACACACACATGCAGAAACTGCACAGTGCACACAGCTCACACAAACACACAGCACTCACCATACACACACACTACACAGTGCACACAGCACACAAAAACAGACAACACTCACCAAACACACAGTCCAACGTGCAGACACCTAACAGAGACAAACCACTCACCACACACACTAGACCGTGCACTCACTGCACACACAATCCAAAGTGCAGACACTCCACACAAACACACCACTCACCACACAGACTCCACACACACTCCACTGTGCATACATTTTACAGACACACAACACTTAATACACAAACTTCACGCACACACTCCACATAGCACAAATTTCACACAGACACACCACTTACCACAAACACACACTACACAGTGCACACACCTGACACAGAAATACACCTCCAACCACTCACAAACACTCCAGGTCACACATACCACACAGACACAAACAACAAAACACACAAAAACACACACTGCACTGTTCACACACCTTACCTCAAAACACTCCACTCAGCATACACACACCCTACAAAGTGCTCAGATCACACACAGCAGAGAATACTCACTAAACACACAATCCACAGGGCACACACCTAATATAGACTGATGAATCACCACAAACACTACACAGTGCACTCACCTTACACAGATACACACGAGTCCCCAAACACAGAATCCAAATGTCAGTCATCCCACACACACCAATCATTACACACCCCTCACACACACTCCACTGTGCACACAGCTCAAAGAGACACACACGACTCAACACAAAAACACACAGAAACTGCACAGTGCACAAACCTCACACAGCCACAAACCACTCAATACAGGAACACACACAATTCACTGTGCACACACCCAACCAGAAACACAACACTCACCATACACACACACTACACAGTGTGCACCCCTCACACAGACACACAAGATTTACCACACACACACTCCACGGAGCATAAACCTAAAACAGAGACACACCACTTACCTCACACACATTGTGCACATGGCAAAAATCTCAAACAGACACGAGCGATTCACCACACACACTCTTCACAATCTTCACACCTCACACAGACACACATTGCTCTCCGGACACACAAACTCCACAGTGCTAACACCTCACAAGAACACACACCAATCAGCACACACACACACCACTGTGCACACACCTCACAGGGACACACACCAATTGACACGCTTACAATATCCACAGTGCACACACCTCACACAGACACACACCACGCAAAACGCACACGCCAGAGTGCAGACACATTGCAGACACATACAAGACTTACCACACATTCTTCACAGTCACACTCCACTGTGCATGCATCTCACAGAGACACACACTACTCATCACAGGCATACTACACAATGCACACACCTCACATAGGCACACACCACTCTTTACACACATTCTACAGTGCATGCACCTCAGTCACACACCAGTCATGACACACACTACACACACATACTCCACAGTGCACACACCTTAAAAAGACATGCACCACTCACGCATCAATGTGTGCACATAACTCATACAAACACACCACTCAACACACACATAACAATCCACAGTGCACATATTTCACACAGACACAAACCACTCAACAAACACTACACAGTTCACACAACTCACACAGACACAAAGCAGTCACCGCACAAACTCTTCATACTTCACACATCTCACAGACACCACTCAGAAAAAAACATCATACATAAAAGAAACCTCATTAAGCTCACGACTGACCACACACACTACACACTAAATACATTCACACAGACACACAACACTCACTGCACACACACTCTGCAGTGCAGACACCACACACATACACACCACTCAACACAAACACACACTGCATAGTAAACACACCTTACAAAGACACACATCACCTACCAAATACATACTCCTCGCTGCACACACAGTGCATACACATCACACAAGCACACACCATTCACTACGCACACTCCACACACATTCCACTGGGCATACACATTACACAGACACACAATACATAATACACACACTACCTCCACAAACCGCACATAGCAAGAACCTCAGACAGACCCAAAACTGAACACACACACTTTCTCCAAAGTGCACACACCTCACACAGACACACACCACTCACCACAAAAATTCACGTAAACTGCACAGTGCACACACATTACACAAACACACACCACTCATCATACACACCCTCTACACAGTGCACACCCCTCATACAGACACACACCACTCATCAAACACACAATCCACAATGCAGACACCAAGCACAAACGTACCACTTACCACAGACACTAGAATGTACTGACATCACACAGACACAAACCACTTATCACACACACTCTACACACATTCCAATGGGCATACAAATTACACAGACACACACCATTTGATACACACACTTCATGCACAAATTCCACATAGTACAAACTTTACACAGATACAAAACTCAACAGACACACACTCTCTACAGTCCACACACCTCACACAGACACACACCAATTATCACAAACACTCCACAGTGCACACACCTCACACATACACACAACTCACCACACACAAACCCAACACAGTGCACGCACCTAATACAGAGACACCTCATGCACTACACACACTCCACACGCAATACACAGTGGATATTTCTTAGACATACACCACTCACCACCCTCACACACACTCCAGGGTACACACATCTCAGGGAGACACACAGAACACACCACACAAATTCCACACACAACACAATGCAAACACATCCCACAGACAAACACAAATCACCTGACACCTTATCCACAATGCAGACACCTTACACTGTCACAAATGAGTCATCACACACACTCAACACACACACTCAGTGTGCACATTTTATACAGC
The DNA here is from genome assembly GCA_028533165.1 of Leontopithecus rosalia. Taxonomy (NCBI): domain Eukaryota; kingdom Metazoa; phylum Chordata; class Mammalia; order Primates; family Cebidae; genus Leontopithecus; species Leontopithecus rosalia. The sequence continues at coordinate 24,728,817 of CM052665.1, forward strand.
CACACAGCACTCAGGACACACACTTTACAGTGCACACACCTCACACAAACAGACACTGTAGAACACATACACACTCCACACTGAACACACCTCACACAGACACACAACACATACCATGCATAGAGAATCCACAGTGCACACACTTCACAGGGACACACAGCACTCACCATAAACACACATTCCAAAATGCATACACCTCAAGCAGACACACACTACTCACGACACACACACTTTACCATGAATTCACCTCACACAAACACAAGACTGACCACACACACTACTCAGTAAACACACTTCACACAGACACACAACACTCACCAAACCCACAATCTGCAGTCCAGACACATCACACAGCCAAACAACTAACCAGAAACACAAACTTCACAGTGCGCCCATGTCGGAAAGACACACACCACTGACTACACACACTCCTCAGTGCACACACCCCACACAAAAACACACCACTAACCACACAAACACACACAAAATGCATGGTGCACACAACTCACACAAAAACACAGCACTCACCATACAGATTCACTACACAGTGGACAAAACACACACAAACAGTACTCACCAAACACACTTCACAGTTCACAAACCTCACACAGACACCCTCCATTCAACACACACACTGCACTGTGCAAAAACCTCACACAGAAACAAGTCAATTACCACACACACCACACAGAGCACACACCTCACGTAGACACACACCACACACTGCACACACATACTCTGCAATGCACATAACTAACAGGAAAACACATCACTCAATATACACGCTTAACGCACACACTCCACATAGCATACACATCACACAAACAACTCTCACCACACACCTTTTCCACAGTGCACACACCTCACACAAACACACACAACTAATCACACACAAACTCTACAGAACACATACCTCACACAGACACACACAGTACATGGCACACACACTCCACTGTGCACACACCTCATGTAGAAACACACCACTTACCAAGTACACACTCTCCACAGTGCACACACCTCACACAGACACACACCACTCACACATTAAAGAGTGCACACAACTCACACAGACACACCACTCACCACAGTCTTAACACTCCACAGTGCTCACATTTTACACAGACTCACACCACATACTAAATAGACACTCCACAGTTCACACAACTGACACAGACACACAGCAGTCACTACACACACTCCAGAGTGCACACACCTCACAGACACACCACTCAAGCCACACACACTCCGCATTGAACAAACCTCATGCAGACACACGACTGACCACACACACTACACAGTAAATTAATTTCACAGAGACACACAATGCTCACCACACACACATTCCGCAGTGCAGACACTTCACGCAGGCACACCACTCACCACAAACACACACTGCACAGTGAACACACTTCACAGAAACACACACCACTGACCAAACACATACACTCCACAGTGCACACACCTAACACCACACACAACAATCTCTTTACAGCCTATTCACAATGCAGGCAGCTCAAACTGTCACACCCCAGTCACCACACGCACTCAACACACTCACTCAGTGAATACATTACACACAGGTACATACCACTCACCAAACACACACACCACGGTGCACTGACCTAACACAAACACACACTGAGGACAACACACACACTCCACTGTCCACACAGCTCACACAGACACAGACGACTCTGCAGACACACTTACTCCACAGGGAACACACCTCACAAAGACACCCACCACTCACCGCATACAAACACTTTATACTGCACACACATCACACTGACGCATATCACTCATGACACACATACTCCACAATGAAGACACCTTATATAGAAACACTACTGACCACACACACTACAGAGTGATCACACCTAACAGAGACAGAGAACACTCAACAAACACATATTTCTCAGTGCCAACACCTCACACCAGTACACACCACTCACCACACACACTCCACAGTGCACACATCTGACAGACACACACCTCTGACAACACACACACTCCACAGTGCACACACCAACCACAGACACACACAACACACCACAAACACACTGCACTGTGTACACAACTATTCCAAACACAAACCACTACCCGTACACACAGAGTGCACAAACCTCACACAGACACACACCACCAACCACAGGCAAACTCCACAGTGTACAAAACTCACAGACACAGACCACTCAACAAACAGAGTCTGCACAGTGCAAAAACCTCACAGAGAAGCAAGTTATTTACTAAACACTTTTCAATTTACACACCTCAGGCAGACACACACCACTCACTGCACAAACACACTCCACAGTGCACACAACTCACAGGAACACAGACCAATCAGCACACACATTCCACCATGCACACACCTCATGCAGACACACACCACTTACCACGCACAGACTATTCACAGGGCACACACTTCTCACAGACACAACATGCAATGAACACACTCCAGAGTGGAGACACCTAGCACAGACAAACACCACTTACCACACACACTGCACGCTCACACTCCATTATGCATGCATCTCACAAAGGCACACAGCACTCATAACATGTATACTACACAGTGCAAACACCTCACACAGTCACACACTGCTCACCACGCACACACTCAAGTGCAAACACCACAAACAGACACATACCAGTCACAACACACACTACACAGAAATACTCCACAGTGCACAAACTTTAGGGAGAAATCACCACTCACACACTAAAGAGTGCACACAACTCAGAGAAACACAAAACCACACACAAATTTCACAGTGTGCAAACCTTACACAAGCACATACCACTTACCAAACACACACTCCAGAGTTCACACAACTCACATAGAAAAAGCAGTCACCACACTCACACCATAGTGCACACATCTCACACACACACCACTCACGACACACACACTCCACATTGAAGAAACCTTATATGGACACAAGACTGACTACACTCACTACACAGTAAACACGTTTCACACAAACACACAACACTCACCACACACATATTCCGAAGTGCAGACACCTCACACAGGCACATCACTCACCTCAAACACACACTGCACAATTAACACACCTAACAAAATTACAAACCACTGACCACACACACTCCACAGTGCACACAGCTCACACAGAAGCACATAACTCACTATGAAAACATACGCAAACTGCACAGTGCACACATGAAAACAGAAACCACTCACCATACACACACATTACACAGTGCCCAGATCTCACACAGACACACACAACTCTCCAAACACACACTAAACTGTGTAATAGTAAACACAGTCATACCCCTTACCACACACAATACACAGTGAACTCAACTTACACAGACAGACACCACCCAATGCACCCAAAATCAAAAGTTCAGACACTGCACACAGACACACACTGCTCAACACACAAAGTCCACACACTCCACTGGGCATACACCTCACACTTCACACACACAATCCACATAGAACAAAACTCACAAAGACACAAAACACAAACACTCTTTACAGTGCACACACTGCACACAGACACACACCACTCACCACACACAATCCCAAGTGAAGACACTCCACACACACACCACTCAGCACACACATTCCACACCCACTCCACTGTGCACACACCTCACACAGACACACACCATTAAATACAAACACTTAACGCACACACTCCACATAGCATACACATCACACAAACTCAAAACTCACTACAAACTGTCTATAGTGCACACACCTCATACAGGCACACACTACTCATCACACACAATCTCCACAGTGCATACAACTCACATAGACACACACCACTCACCACACACACACTGCACAATGCACACACCTCACACCCACACCACGGGGTCCACAAACTGCATATATAATCCACAGTGCATATTCCTCATAAACCCACCACTCGTCACACAGAAACTTGGCAACACACACCTCACAGAGACTCACAGCACTCACCACAAAAACTCCACCAACACATACCACAATACACACTTTACACAAACACCTGTCACCTGAAACTTATCTACAATGCAGACACCTCACACCATCCCACCCTAGTCACCACACACACTCAACACACTTACTGGGTGCACACATTTCACACAGACACACCACCCACCACACATATGCTACATGGTGCACAGATTACACACAAACACACATTTTATAGTACACACACTCCACAGTTCACACACATTACACAAGCACACACTGAAGAACATACACACTACACAATGCACACACCTCACACAGACACACAGCACATACCATGGACAGGGACTCCAGAGTTTACACATCTCACAGAGACACACACCACTCACCACACGCACAATCCATGGTGCACAGATTACACACCATCACACACTGCATTGTACACACACTACACAAGCACACACTGTAGAACACACACACTACACAGTGCACACACCTCACACAGACACACATCACATAACATGTACAGGGACTCCAGAGTGCACACATCTCACAGAGACACACACCACTCACCACATGCACTCCATGGTGCATAGATTTCACACACTCTGCATAGTACACACACACTCCACTGTTCACACACATTACACAAGCACACACTGTAGAACACATACACACTACACAGTGCACACACTTCACACAGATACACAGCACATACCATGCATAGTGACTCCACAGTGCACACATCTCACAAAGACACACAGCACTCAACATTTAAACATATTTCATAGTGCACACACCTCAGACACACACTACTGACAAACACAGTTTAGAGAGGACACCTCACACAGGCACAAGACTGAGAACAGACACTACACAGGAGACACACCTCACACAGACACACAACACTCACCACACACACATTCTGCAGTGCAAAGACCTCACACAGGTTCATGACTCACCAGAAACACAGACTGCACAGTACACACACCTCACAAAGACACACAGGACAGACCAAATACACACTCCTCAGTGCACAAACCTAACACAGCATCACAGCATTTACCACACAAACACATGCAAAGTGCACAGTGCACACACCTCAAACAAATACACACCACTTACCATTCACTCACACTACCCAGTGCACACACCACACACAGACAATACTCACCAAACACACACTCTGCAGTGCAGACAGCTAACAAAAACATAACACTAACCACACACACTATGCAGTGCACTCACCTCACACAGACACACACGACTCACTGCACACACAATCCAAAGTGCAGACACTCCACACAGACACACACCACTTACCAAACACTCCATATACACTCCAATGTGTACACATCTCACAGAGACATACACAAGTCACCACACAAACACACAGAAACCGCACAGTGCACATACCTCACACAAACACACACCACTCAACATACACACACGTTACACAGTGCACACACCTTAAACAGACACACAGCACTCACCAAACACAATAAACAGTGCAGACACCAATCACAGACATACCATGTACCAAACATTGCGCACACCTCACACAGAGACATACCACCCACTGCACACACAATTCAAAGTGCAGACATTTCACCCAGAGACACACCACTCACCACACACACTCCACACACACTCCACTGTGCATACATCACACACAGACACACACCAGTTAATACACACAGTTCACGGACATACTCCACATAGCACAAACCTCACAAAGATACAAACTCAACACACACGCTACCCACAGTGCACTCACCTTACACAGACACACAGCACTCATTACACACACACTCCACAATGCACACACCACACAAACACACAATGTAGAACACACGCACACTGCGCAATGCACACATCTCAGACTCACACCTCACAACATGCACAGCGACTACACAGTGCACACTCCTCACACCGACACAAAGGACTCAACATAAACACACCCAATGGCGTGCAGACACCTAGCACAGAAACACACTGCTTTCCACACGCACTACACATTCACACTCCACTGTGCATACATCTCACACAGACACACACCACTCATCACACACATACTATAAAGTGCACACAACTCACAAGCACAACGCTAACCACACACATAACACTAAACCGTGCATGCGTTTCACACAGACACACACCACTCAACACACACTCCACAATTTACACAACTCACACATAGACACAGCAGTCACCAAACACAAAACGTTTGATGTGCACACATTTTACACACACACCACTCACGACACACACTCCACTTTAAAGAAACCTTATACAAATACACGACTGACCACACACTACATAGTAAATATATTTTACACAGATACACAACACTCATCACACACATATATTCCACAGTGCAGACACCTCATACAGGCACTCCACGAACTACAGAAACACACTGCACAGTGAACACACCTCACAAAGACACACACCACTGATCACAGTCGCACACTCTACAGTGCACACACCTCACACAGAAACACCACTCTTCACATAAACACACAGAAACTGCACAGTGCAAACACCTCACCTACACACATCACCCACCATACACACACACTAAAAAGTGCACACAAGCTAACACAGACACACACCACTTATGAAACAAAAAATCTCCACAGTGCACACACATGACAGAAACACACATCACCCACTGCACACACAATCCAAATTGCAGATACTCCGCACAGAAACAAACTGCTCACTACCAACAGTCCACAAACACTACACTGGGCATACACTTCACAAGACACACACCACTTACTACACGCTCACTACACAATGCACACACCTTACACACACATCACTCGTCATACACACCACGCAGTGTACACACCTCACACAAACACACACAGTATAACACACACAAAAAGTGCACACACTTCACACAGACCTACAGCACTCATCATACACAAACACTCCACAGTGCACACACCTCAAAAAGACAGACACTACTCACGACACACACACTTCACAGTGAAGACACTTCACACAGACACACAACACTCACCACACACACATTCCATCCTGCAGACAGTTAACAGAGGCAGAGGATTCACCATACAAACACACTGCACTGTGTGCACACCTCACAAAGACACATACCACTGACCACAGAACCTGACATGAAAAATTACCACTCACCACACAAACACACACAAAATGCAAGGTGCTCACACCTAAGACAAACACACACCACTCACAGTACACACATACTTCACAGTGCACACACCTCACTCATACAGACAATACCAACAAAACACACACTCCACAGTGCAGACACCAACAGATATACCATGACCACACACAATACACAGTGAACTCACCTTACACAGACACACAACACTCACTGCACACACAATCCATAGTGCAGACACTTGACACAGAGACACACCACTTACCACACTTATTGCACATACACTCCAATGTGCACAAACATTACACAGAAACACATCACTCAATACACACTTATAGCACACACACTCCACATAGCAAACACATCAGACACAAAATTTATTACACACACAATCTCCACAATGTACACAACTCACACAAACACACACCACTCATCACACACAAACACCACAGTGCATTGACCTCACACACACACCACTCACCACTCACACTTGGCACACACTACACTGTGCACAGACTTCACACAGACCCACACCACACAATACACACGCATTATGCAAACACTCTACATAGTACACACATCACAAAGACACAAAACTCACCACACACCCTCTAAACAGTGCACACATTTCACATAGACACACACCACTCATCACACTGAACACCACAGTGCACACACTTCACACAGACACAAAACACTCACCAAAAACTCACCCTCCACAGTGCACAGACCTCACACAGACTCGCAACACGAAGTCCATGGACTCCACACATAATTTACAATGCACATACCTTAGACACACACCTTTCATTACACAGAAACTCCACACCACATACCTCACAGAGAGACCCAGCACGCATGACAAATATTTCACCCACACTCACCAATATGTACACACATCACACAGACACACACTAATAACCTCCCACAATATTCACAATGCAGGCACTTCTCACTGTCACAAGCCAGTAACCACACAGGCTCAACACACACACTAAGTGCACACATTTTACGCAGACACACACCACTTACCATACACATTTGACAGTGCACAGATGTCACACAAACACACACTGCCTAACACACCCACTCCACAGTGCACACACCTCACACAGACACACACTTTTCAGACACACATACTTCACAGTGCCAACACCTCACAAAGAAACACATAACTCATCACACACAAACACTCCACACTGCAGACACCTCACAAAGAATCACACCATTCACTACACACACACTCCATAGTGAAGACACGTCACAAAGACTACTAAACACACACTACAGAGTGAACACACCTAACAGAGACACAGAACATGCAAACACACACTCTCCACACTGCCTACATTTCACACAGGAATGCCACTCACACATTCCACAGTGCACAAACCTGACACAGTCATACACTTTTAACCACACACAATTCACAGTGCACAAACCACATACAGAAACCCAACTCTCACCACACACACTCCAAAGTACACAGAACTCACACACACACCACTCACAACACACAAACTCTACTTTGAAGAAACATTATTCAGACACACGACTGACCACACACAGCACACACTCAATACATTTCAAACAGACACACAACATCCACAACACACACATTCCGCAGTGCAGTCACCTCACACAGACACACACCACTCACCACAGAAACACAAAAAATGCACAGGGCACACACTTTGCTCACACACACCATGCAACATACACACACACTACACAGTGCACACACCTTACACAGACACAAACCTACTCACCAATGACACAATCCACAGTGCAGACACCAAACACAGAGATAAAATTTACCACATACAATACACAGTACACTGACCTCAAACAGACACACATCACCCACTGTACACGCAATCCAAAGTGCAGACACTCCACAAAGACACACACCACTCACCACACACAATCCACGCACACTCCACTGTGCATACACATCACACAGACACACGCCACTTAATACACACATCACTTAATGCACACACACGCCACACCACACATTTTACACATACACACAACTCACCACACACACCCTCCACAGTGCACACACCTTACCTGAGACACACCGTGCACTCCAACAATCCACACAGAATTCACAGTGCATATACCTCATGCACACACCACTAATCACAAAGAAACACCACAAAACCTCGTAGAAACACACAGCACTGACCACACAAATTCTGCACACACACCACAATACACACGCATTACACAGACACAAACCAATCACCTCACACCCTATCCACAATGCAGGTGCCTCACACTATCACACACCAGTTACTACACACACTCAGAAAACACACTCAGTACACACATTTTACACAAACACACAGCGCTCAACACACACTTTATGGTGCACAGACCTCACACAAACACACACTGCAGAACATACATACTCCACCGTGCACAAACCTCACACAGACACACACGACTCTCCAGACACACATAATACACAGTGCACACTTCTTACGAAGACATACAGCACTCAGAACACACACACTCCAGAAACCTTACACAGACACACACCACTCATGACACACACTGTTCATATTGAAGACACCTCATAAAAAATTACTACTGACCACACACACTACACAGTGAAGACACCTAACAGGGACACAGAACACTCACCACACACATTCCAAAGTGCAACCACCTCAGAAAGTCACACTACTCAACACAAACACGCACTCCACAATGAACACACTGGACACAGACACACACTTCTTACCAAACAAACACACCACAGTGCACACACTGCACACAAACACACATTATACACCACACAAACACAAAGTGCACTGTAGAAACACCTAACACAGACACACACCACTCACCATATGCACACACTACACAGTGCACAGATCTCACACAGACACACAAGATTCACCACACAGACTCCACAGTGCACAAACATCACACAGACACACAAAACACACCCCACACACGCACTCTGCAATGCACACACCTCACAGGGTCACACACACTCCAGTGTGCACATACCTCACAGAAACACACACAACACTTAATATGCACTCACTCTCCACAGTGAACACACCTTACACAGACACACACCACACAACACAAAAACTTTAGAGGGCAGACAGTTAACACACACACACAACTTATCAAACACACTGCATACTCGCCCTCCATCGTGCATACATCTCTGAGACAAACAGCTCTCATCACATGCATACTGCACAATGCACACACCTCAAACAGGCTCACACCACTCACCACACACACACTCTACAGTGCAGACATCTCACACAGACTCACAGCAGTCACCACACACAATTCACACATAAATTCCACAGGGCACACACCTTAAACATACACACAGCACTCACATAGTAAAGAGTGCACACAACTCACACATATACACCATTCACCACACACATAACACTCCACAGTACACACATTTCACACAGACACACACTACTCAAAACACGCACACTTTAAAATGAAGACACCTTACACAGACACAAGAGTGACTACACAGACTACACAGTAAACACACCTACAACAGACACACAATACTGACCACACACATATTCTGCAGTGCATGCACCTCACACAGGCACCCAACTCTCAAAGCACACACTCCACAGTTCACACAACACACACAGACACTTCGAAGTTACCACACACACTCCATAGTGCACACACTTTACACACACACCAGTAACGACACACATTCCACATTGAAGAAACCTCATACAGACACACGACTAACCACACACACTACAATGTATATACATTTCACACAGATGCACAACACTAACCACACACATTCCACAGTGTAGTCACCTCACGCAGGCACACCACTCACCAGAAACACACAGTGCACAGTGAACACACCTCAGAAATGCACACACCACTGACCACACACACTCCATGGTGCAAACACCTCATACATACACACACCACTCACCACACAAAACACACACTGCACCGTGCACACAAATTACACAAACTCACAACACTAAACATACACACACAGTACACAGTGTGCACAGCTCACACAGACACACACCGCTCACAAACACACAAGCCAGAGTGCAGACACTAAACAGACATACCACTGACAACACACACTACACAGTGCACTCACCTCAAAAAGACACAGACCTCTCACTGAACACAGAATCTAAAGTGCAGACACTCCACAAAGGCACATGCAACTCACCACATGCAATCCACACTTACTCCACGGAGCATAAACCTTACCCAGGCTCACACCACTTTAAATATACATTTTATGCACACCCTCCCCATAGCACAAACCTGACACAGACACAGAACTCAACACACACACTTTCCACATTGCAGACACCTCACACAGACCTACACCACTCATCACCCACACAATCCACTGTGCACACACCACACATATACATGCAACTCACAACACACACACCCTCCACAGTGTACATGCTTTACAGAGAGACACACCATGCACTCCATACACTCCACACAAAATCCACCGTACACATACCTCAAACATACACCACTCACCACAATTACACAAACTCCAGAGTACACACACCTCACACACACACAGCACGCACAACACAAACTTTACAAACCCACACCACAAGGCACACACATCACTCAAACACCAATCACTTAAATACTTAACCAAAATGCAGATAACTCACACTGTCACATACCTGTCACCACACACACTAAACACACTTAGTGCACACATTTCACACAGACACACAATACTCAGCACACACTCTGCACAGTGCACACACCTCAAAGAAACACACAGTGTAGAACACACACACTACACAGTGCACACAGCTCAGACACTCATTACTCACGACACACACATTTTACTGTGAAGACACCTCACACAGACACAAGACTGACCACAGACACTACACAGTAAACATACATCTAACGGACACACAACACGCACCACACACACATTCCACAGTGCAGACACCTCACACAAGAAAACGGCTCACCAGAAACACACTGCATGGTGCGCACACCTCTCAAAGACACGCACCAGTGTCCATGCAAACAATTCTCATTATGCACACCACACACTGCACAAACACACAAACTGCACTCTGCACACACCTCACCCAAACACACACCACTCACCATACACACATACTACACAGTAAACACACCTTACAGAGACACTCAATATTCACTACACACACTTCACAGTACACAAACCTCACACAGAAACACACTACACAGTTCACACACTGTGCAGTGGAAAAACCTCACACAAACACAAGTCAGTCACCACAAACGCTCTTCACAGTGCACACACTTCACACAGGCACAAAATACTCACCACACACACATTTTAAAGTGAAGACAGCTCACACCGACACAAGACTGACCACACACACTACAGAGAAATCACACCACACATGGACACACAAACCTCACCACACATATATTTCACAGTAAACACACTTTACACAGGCACACATCACTCACCAAGCACACATTCCACAGTTCATACAACCCATACAAACACACAGCAGTCCTGCACACACACTCCATAGTTCACAAATCTCACACACAAAACTCACGACACACACACTTCACGTTGAAGAAATCTCATACAAACAGACAAATGACCACAAACAGTACACATTAAATACATATCACACAGACACAGCACACTGACCACACACACATTCCAAAGTGCAGACACCTCACACAGGCACACCATTCAAAACAAACACACGCAGCAAACTGACCAAACCTCACAAAGTCACTATAGAGCACCCTACCAATAACAGTCACTAAAGAACACTTCACCCAATAATAGTCATTATACAGCACATTCCCATCAACAGTCACTATAGCGCACCCTACGCAGTAACTGTTGCTATAGAGCACCCAACAGTCACTACAGAGCACTCTAAACAAAAACATTCCCTATAGTGAACCTACCCAAAAACAGTCACTATAGAGCACCCCACAAAAGAACAGTCTCTGTAAAGCACCTACCAAATAACAGGTAATATACAGCATTTTACAAAACAGCAGTTGCTATAGAGAACCTAACCCAGTAACAGTCACTATAAAGCACCCTAAACAACAGCAGTCAGTATACAGCTCTAACCAACAACAGTCACTATAAAGCCATTGACCGAACAACACTCACTATGAAGCTCTCAACCCAACAACAGTCACTATAGACCACTCTACACAATCTCAGTCACTATACAACAATCTTCCCAAAACAGACACTATAGAGAACCTACACTGCAATAGTCACTATAAAGCATCTACCCACCAAAAGGCACTATAGAGTCCTTTACCCAAATACAGTCAGTATAGAGAACTCCACCCAACAACAGTCACTATACAGCACACCACCTAGCAAAAGTCACTATGGAGCACCCTACCCAACACCATTCACTATACATTACCCTACCATCAACAGTCGCCATGGCACACCCTGCCAAACCACAGTCACTATAGAGCACCTATCCAACAACAGTCAATATAGAGCACCTACCCAACAGCACTAACTATAGAGAACCTACCCAATAGCAGTCACTATAGAGCACTTTACCCAGAAACAGTTATTATAGAGCATGGTACATAACAACAGTCACTATAGCACACCCTACTTAAACACAGTCACTGTAGAGCACCTACACAACAACAGTCATTACAGAGCACCCCACCCATCAACAGTCACTATAGAGCACCTACCCGACAACAGTCTCTACAGACCAACCTACATAACAACAATCACTATCTAGAGCACTCTATGCAACAAGTTTTTAGAGAGCACTTCACTCAGCAAGAGTCACTATACATCACCCCACCAAACAACAGTCACTATAGAGAAATCTGCCCAACCTCAGTCACTATAGAGCCCCTAACAAACAACAGTCACTATAGAGGATCCTACCCAGCATCAGTCACTATAGAGCACTATACCCAACATCGGTAACTATACAGCACTCTATCCCGAAACAGTCACTATAGAGCAGCTATGCAACTACAATCAGTATAGAGCACCCTACACAGCAACTGTCAGTATAAAGCACCTACCCAAAATCCGTGTCTATAGATTACTCTGCACAGCAACAGTCACTATAGAGCACCCCACCCAACAACAGTCACTTTATAGCACCTAACCTACAACAGTCAGTATACAGCACCCTACCCAGCAACATTCACTATACAGCATCTACCAATCAACAGTCACTAAAGAGCACTCTAGACAACAGTCACTACAGACACCTACCCAACAACAGTCACTGTCTAGAGCACTCTAGCTAACAACAGAATCTATAGAACACCCTACCGAACAACAGTCACAATATAGCACATTACCCAATGACAGTCATTATAAAACATTCTACCCAAGAACAGTCTCTAGAGAGCAACCTACCAAACAACAGTCACTGTTGAGCCCTTTACACAACAACAGTCACTGTTCAGCCCTTTACACAACAACAGTCACTATTAAACACTGTACCCAACAACAGTCACTGTAGAGGACCCTATCGAAAAACAGTCACTATAGAGCACACTACACTATTGTGTAAGGTTGAATAGGGTGCTCTATAAAGACTTGTGCTGGGTAGGGTACCCTATAGTGACTGTTGTTGCGTAGTGTGCTTTTTATTGACTGTTGTTAGTTATGTGCTCTATAGAGAGTGTTGGTGGGTAGCGTGCTCCATAGTGGCTATTGTTGGGTTTGGTGATCTATGGTGACTGTTGCTGCATAGAGTGCTCTATAGTGCTGGGTATGTGCTTTATAGTGATGGTTGCTCGGTACGGAGCTCTATAGTGACTGTTGTTGGATAGGAGGTCTATAGTGACTGTTGTTGGTTGGGTAATCTATACGGACTGTTGTTTAGAGTGCTCTATAGGTGATTGTTTTTTAGTGGAGTTTTCAATAGTGACTGTTGTTGTGTAGAGTGTTCTATACTGAATGTTGTTGGGTAGAGTCCTCTGTAGTGACTGTTGCTGGTTAGGGTGCCTTATAATGACTGTTGTTTGGTAGAGTGCTATATAGTTACTGCTCTTCTTTAGGGTGTTCTATACTGAGTGTTGCTGGGTAGAGTGCTTTCTACTGACTGTTGGGTAAAGGGCTTTATACTGACTGTTGTTGCATAGGTGCATTATAGTGACTATTGTTGGGTAGGGGGTTCCATAGTAACTGTTGTTGGGTAGGGTTCTCCATAGTGACAGTTGTTGGTTAGAGGAATCTGCAGTGACAGTTTTTGGGTAGGTGATTTATTGCAACTGTTGTTGGGTAGGGTGACTATTCATGTGTGGAGTGTTCTATGGTGACTGTTATCTGGTAGCATGCTCTATAGTGACTGTTACTGGGTAAGGTACTCTATACTGACTGTTGCTATGTGGGGTGCTCTATAGTGAATGTTGCTGGGTAGACTGTTATAGATAGTGACTGTTTTGGGGTAGGGTGGTCTTTAGTGTCTCTTGTTGGTTACAGTGTTCAATAGTTACTGTTTTTGATTAAAGGGCTCTGTAGTGACTGCTGTTGGGTAGGGTGCTCTATAATGACTGTTGTTGGGTGGAATGCTCTATGGTGACTGTTGCTGGACAGGGTGCTTTATAGTGACTGTTATTTCATAGGGTGCTTTATAGTAACATTTTTTGGGTAGGTGCTCTATAATGAGTGTTGCTGGCTACTGTACTCCATAATCACTGTTGATCGGTGGGGTGCCCTATGGTGACGGTTGCTGGGTGGAGTACTCTATAGTGACGGTTGTTTGGTTGGTGCTCTAAAGTGACGATTACTCAGTAGGGGGCTCCATAGTGACTCTTGTTGGGTAGGTGGTCTATAGTGAATGTTGTTTGTTGTGGTGCTTTATAATGGCTGTTGTTGGTTAGCGCTCTATAAGTGACTGTTATGGAGTGGAGTTCTCTATAGTGACTGTTGTGTAGAGTGGTCAATAGTGACCCTTGTTGGGTAGGGTTCTCTATAGTGACTGTTGTTAGGTAGGTCCTTTATAGTGATTATTTTTGGGTAGGGTGCTTTATAGTGACTGTTTTTAGGTACTTTGCTCTACAGTAACTATTGTAGGGAAAAGTGCTCTATAGTGACTGTTGCTGGGTATGTGCACTATAGTGACCATTGTTAAGTTGGTGCTCTATATTGAATGTTGTTTGGTAGGTGATGTATAGCGACTGGTGTTGGGCAAGTGCTCTATAGTGACTGTTATTAGGTAGTGTGCTCTATAGTGACTGTGGTGGTGAGGGGTGCTCGGCACTGAATGTGGTTGGGTTGAGTTCCCTATAGGTGACGGTTTTTAGGTGGACTGCTCTATAGTGACTGTTTTTTGTAGGGTGCTCTATAGTGATTGTTGTTGGGTATGGTGCTATATAGTGACTCTTGTTGGGTACCGTGCTAGATAGTGACTGTGTTGGGGTAGAGTGCTCTATGGTAACTGTTGTTAGGTAATTGCTTTATATTGACTGTTGTTGGGTAGGGTGCTCTATACTGACTGTTGATGGGTAGGATGCTCGATAGTAACTGTTGCTGGGTAGGCTGCTCTATAGTGACACTGATTGGGTGAGGTGCTCTATAGTGACTGTGGCTAGGTAGAGTGCTCTATAATTACTGTTGTTGGGTAAAGTGCTCTATAGTGACTGTTGTGTAGGGTGCTCTATAGTGATTGTTGCTGGGTAGGTGCTCTATAGTGACGGTTTCTGGGTAGGGTTCTCTATAGTGATTTTTGTTGGTTGTGATGCTTTATAGTGACTGTTGTTGAGTAGGTAATCTATAGAATCTATTGTTTGGTGGGGTGCTCTATAGTGACTGTGGTTAAATAGTGTGCTCTATAGAGATTGTTGCTTGGTAGGTGCTCTATAGTGACTGTTTCTCGCTAGGTAATTCTATAGTGACTGTTGTTGGGTGAAGCGCTCATTGGTGACTCTTGCTGGGTAGAGTACCCTATAGTGACGGTTGTTGGGTAGGTGTTTTATAGTGACTCGTGTTGGGTATGGTGCTTTATGGTGACTGTTATTGGGTAGGATGCTCGATAGTGACTGTTACAGGTTAGGCTGCTCTATAGTGAAACTGATTGGGTGAGGTGCTCTATAGTGACTGTTGCTGTGTATGGTGCTCTATAGTGACTGTTGTTAAGTAGTGTGTTCTATAGTGACTGTTGTTGAGTAGGTGCTATATAGTGACTGTTTCTGGGTAGCAAACTCCATATTGACTGTTGCTGTGTGGACTGCTTTATGGTGACTGTTGCTGAGTAAATTACTCTATAGTGACGGTAGTTGGGTAGGTGCTCTATAGTAATGATTACTCGGTAGTGGCCTCTATGGTGACTATTGTTGGATAGGTGGCCTATAGTGATGGTTGTCTGTTGTAGGGCTCTATAATGACTGTTCTTGTTTAGAGTGCTCTCTAGGTGAATGTTGTGGGGTGGAGTTCTTTATAGTGTCTGTTGTTGTGCAGCGTGTTCTAGAGTTACAGTTGTTGGGTAGGGTCCTCTGTCACGACTGTTGTTGGGTAGGGTGCCCTATAGTGACTGCTGTTAGGAAGGTGCTCTTTATGAGGTATGCTTTTTGGGTATGCTTCTCTATAGTAACCCTTGCTGAATACGGTGCTCTATAGTAACTGTTGTTGGATAAAGTGCTGCGTAGTGACTTTTTTTGGGTATGTGCTTTATAGGGAGTGTTGTTGGGTTGGTGCTCTATAGTGAATGATGTTTGGTAGGTCCTCTATAGTGACTGTTGTTGGGAAGGTCCTTTATAGTGACTATTTTTGGGTAGGGTGCTTTATAGTGACTGTTTTTAGGTACTTTGCTCTATAGTAACTATTGTTGGGTAAAGTGCTCTATAGTGACTGTTGCTGGGTATGTGCACTATAGTGACCATTGTTAAGTTGGTGCTCTATATTGAATGTTGTTTGATAGGTGATATATAGTGACTGGTGTTGGGCAAGTGCTCTATAGTGACTGTTATTATGTAGGGTGCTCTATAGTGACTGTTGTTTGTTAGGTTGCTATATAGTCACTCTTGTAGCGTACAGTGCTTTATAGTGAATGTTTCTGCGTAGAGTGCTCTATTGTGACGATTGTTGGGAAGGTGCCCTATAGTGACTGTTGTTGGGTTATGTACTCTATAGTGACTGTTTTTTGTTAGGTGCTCTATAATGACTCTTGTTTGTTAGGATACTGTTTAGTTTCTGTTTTTAGGTGGGGTGCTCTATACTGACTGTTTTTGGGTAGGTGCTCTGTAGTGAAGGTTGCTGGGTAACGTTCTCTGTAATAACTGTTGTTGGGTGGGGTGTTCTATAGTGACTGTTGCTGCGTAATGTGCTCAGTATTGACTTTCGTTGGGTAGGCACCCGATAGTGACTGTTGCTGTGTAAGGTGCTCTATAATGACTATTTTTGGTAGGTACTCTATAGTGACTATTGTTGGGTGGGGTGCTTTATAGTGACTGGTGTTGGTTAGGGTGCACTATAGTGTCTGTACTTGGGTAGCATGCTCTATACTGACTGTTCCTGGGTAGAGTGCTGTATTGCGATTTTTGTTTGGTAGGTATTCTATAGTGACTGTTGATGGGTGTGGGGCTCTAGAGTGACTTGTGTAAAAAGCTCTATACCGACTACTGTTGCTTACAGTGCTCTGTAGTTACCATTGTTGGTTAGGTGCACTATACTTACTGATGCTGGGTAGAATGAGGTATAGTGACGTTTGTTGGGTAGGTGCTCTATAGTGACTCTTCCTGGGTAGGGTGCTCTAAATTGAGTGTTGTTTGGTAGCTGGTCTGTATTGACTATTGTTGGTTGTGGTGCTCTATAGTGACTTTTGCTATCTAGAGAGCTCTATAGGTGACTGTTGTAAGGTGGAGTGCTCTATAGTGTCTGTTGTTGTGTAAGGGGCTCCATACTGACTCATGTGGCTTACAGTGCTCTGTAGTGACTGTGGTTTGGTAGGGTGCTCTATGGTGACTGTTGTTTGTTAGGTGCTCTATAGTGACTGTTGTAGAATAGTTTGCTCTATAATGACTGTTGTTGAGTACGGTGCTCAAGAGTAACTGTTGTTGGGTAGACTGTTATATAGTGACTGTAGTTGAGCAGGTACTCTTACTGACAATTGTCACGTAGGGTGCTCCATAGTTACTGGTGTTGTGTAGCTCGTCTATAGTGACTGTTGTTGTTTGAGGTGCTCTATAGTGACTTTTGTTTTATAGAGTGCTCTATATTGACTGTTGTTGGGTGCGTACTATATAGTGACTATTTTTGGGTAGGGTACTTTATAGTGACTGTTTTTGTATAGGTGTGCTTTTTTGACTGTTTTTATGCAGATTGCTCTAGGTGTCACTGTTGTTGGGTAGAGTGCTCCTTAGTGACTCTTGTTGCATAGAGTGCCCTATAGTGACTGGTGATGTGCAGCGTACTCTATAGTCACTGTTGTTTGCTACATGCTTCATACTGATTGTTGTTGAATAGGTGGTTTATAGTGACTGTTTTTGGGTGGAGTGCGCTATAGTGACTGTTGTTGTGTAAGGTGCTGGCTAGTGACTGTAGCTGGGCGGGGTACACTATAGTGACTGTTGTTGAGTAGTTGCTCTATGGTGACTCTTTTTGGCAGGTGGTCTATAGTGACTGTTGTTGGGTAGGTGGTCAATAGTGACAGTTGTTATGTAGGGTGTTCTATAGTGACTAATCTTGGTAGTGTGACATAGAGTGACAGTTCTTGTGTAGGGTGCTCTATAGTGACTGTTGTTACATAGGGTTTTCTATCATAACTGTTGTTGGGTACAGTGCTTTATAGTGACAGTTGTATTTAGGGAGCTCTATAGTGATGGTCGTTGGGTAGGTCCTCTATGGTGACTCTTGCTGGGTAGGTGCTTTATACTGACTGTTGTTTGGTAGGTGCTCTATAGTAATTGTTGCTGGGTGGAGTGCTCTATATTGCCTGTTTTTGGTTATAGTGCTCTATAGTGACTGTTGGCTGGTAGGGTGCTCTATAGTGACTGCTGTTGAGTAAAGTGCTCAGTAGTGACTGTGGCTGGAAATGATGCTCTATATTTACTGTTACTGGGTAGAGTGCTCTATAGTGACTCTTGTTGGGAAGGTACTTTATAATGACTGTGTTTGGGTCGGGTACTCTGTAAATATTGTTGCTGGGTAGATGCTCTTTACTGACAGTTGTGTGGTTGGGCGCTCTATAGTGACTGTTCTTGTTTAGGGTGCTCTATAGTGACTGTTATTGGAAAGGTGGTCTACAGTGAGTTTTTTTGGGTAGGGTGCTTTATAGTGACAGTTGTTGGCTGGAGTGCTCTACATTGACTGTTGTTGCTTGGGTGTTCTACAGTGACTCTTGTTGGGTAGCATGCTCTATAGTAACTGTCGTAGGATAGGATGCTTTATACTGACTGTTTTGGGGTAGAGGGCTCTATACTGAGTATTTCCTGGTAGGGTTCTTTATAGTGACTCTTGTTGGCTGGAGTGTTCTATATTGACGATTGTTGGGAATGGTGCTCTACAGTGACTGTTGTTCGGTAGCTTGCTCAATAGTGACTGTGGTTGGGTAGGGTGCTCTATACTGACTGGTCTTGGGTAGTGTGCTCTGTAGTGAATGTTGCTTGGGAGGGTGCTATATAATGACTGTTATTGAAAAAAGTGCTCTATGATGAGAGTTGCTGGGTAAGGTGACTGTTTTTGGGTAGTGTTCTTTAAAGTGACTGTTGCTGGGTAGGGTGGTTTATAGTGACGATTGTTGGGTTGGGTTCTCTATGGTAACTCTTGCTGCATAAGGTCCTCTATAGTGACTGCTGTTGGGTAGGTGCTCTATGGTGAATGTTGCTGGGAGGTGGGTTCTATAGTGACCATTGTGGGGCAGGTGCTACATAGTAACTCTTGTTTGTTGAAGTGTTTTATAGGGGATTTTTGTTAGGTGGATTGCTCTATAGTGACTGTTTTATAGAGGGCTCTTTAGTGAGTATTGTTGGATAGAGTGCTCTATGGTGGCTATTGTTCTGTTTAGTGCTCTGTAATAACTTTTGTTGGATAGAGTGCTCTATAGTTACTGAATTTGGGTAGATTGCAATATAATGACTGACGTTGAGTACATGCTCTATAGTGACAGTTGCTGGGTAGAGTGCTCTATAGTGACTCTACTGTGTAGGGTACTCTATACTGTGTGTTGTTTGGTCCGTACTATATAGTTAGATTTGCTTGGTAGGGTGCTCTGTAGTGACTGGTTTTGGGTAGGTGCTCTATAGTGACAGTTATTGTTGGGGTGCTCTAAACGGAAGGTTGCTGGGTTTGTGCTCTATAGTGACTGTTCTTGGTTTGGGTGATCTATAATGACTGATGTTGGGTAGAGTGCTCTAAAGTGACTTTTGCTGGGTATGGTGCTCTATACTGACTGTTGCTGGGTACTGTGCTTTTTGGTAATTTCTTTTTGGTAGGTAGTCACTGTTGCTTGCTAGAGAGCTCCATGGTTACTGTTTTTTGGTTGAATCCTTAATAGTAACAGTTGTAGGGTAGGTGATCTATAGTGATTGTTGCTGAAAAGGGTACTCTATTGTGACTGTTGTTGCATAGGGTCCTCAATAGTGACTGTTGTTAGGTATTGCTCTTTATAGTCACTGTTGCTGGGTAGGGTGCTCTATAATGACTTTGTTTGGGAAAGTGCTTTATAATGACTATTGTTGGATGGTTGCTTTATAGTGACTCTTTTTAGATACATGCTCTATAGTGACTGTTGTTGGGTAGTGTACTCTATAGTAACTTTTGTTGGGTGGAGATCTCCAATTTGACTGTTATTGCGTAGGGTGCTTTATAGTGATTGTTCCTGGGTAGGGTGATCTATAGTGACTCTATACTGACTCTTCCTGCATAGATTGCGCGATAGTGACTGTTCCTTGGTAGAATGCTTTATACTGACTGTTGTTGGGTTGGTTGCTCTATAGTGACTGTTCCCCGGTAGAATGCTTTATGTTGATTGTTTGGTTGGCGTTCTCTATAGTGACTGTTGTTGGGTAGGGTGCCTGTAGTGACTGTTTTTATGTACGCTGCTTTATAGTAACTGTTGTTGGGTAGAGTGCTCCGTAGTGACTCTTGTTGGCTAGGTGATCTATAGTGACTGCTGTTTGGTAGGTGCTGTATAGTAACTGTTTTTTGGTAGGTGCTTTATTGAGACTTGTTGTGTGGGGTGCTCTATAGTGACTGTTGTTGGGTAGAGTGCTTTATGGGTGACTGTTGCTGGGTGGAGAAATAAATTGTGGGTATTATTCTGTGGAATGATCTATAGTGACTGTTGTTTGGTAGAGTGCTCCATAGTTACTGAAGTTGGGTATGTTTCTCTAGCATGACTGATGTTGAGTACTTCCTCTATAGTGACTTTTGCTGGGTGGAGTGCTCTATAATGACTGCTGTTTAGGGTGCTCTACAGTGAGTGTTGTTGGGCGTGTGCCCTACAGTTACTGTTGCTTCGTAGGGTGCTCTACAGTGTTTTTAGTAGATGCTGTACAGTGTCTTTTGTTGGGGTGCTCCAAACTGACGGTTGCTGGGTATGTGCTGTATAGTTACTGCTTTTTGTTATAATGCTCTACAGTTACTGTTTTTAAATACATGCTCTATAATGATTGTTGTTTGTTTGTGTACTCTATACTGTCTGTTGTTTTGTGGAGTTCTTCAATGTGACTGTTGTGTGGGGTGTTTTAGAGTGACTGTTGCTGGGTATGGTGATATATAGTGACTGATGTAGTGTGGAGATCTCTATAATGACTGTGGCAGCATAATGTGCTTTATTGTGACTGTTGCTGGGTAGGCTGTTCTATTGTGACTGTTTTTGGGTAGGGTCCTTTACAGTGACTGTTGTTGGGTATGGTGCTCTGTAGTGACTGTGGTTGCATAGAGTGCTCTATAGGTGACTGATGTTGGTTATGGTTCTCTAAAGTGTCTGTTATTGGGTACAGTCCTCTCTATTGACTGTTGCTGGGTAGAGTGCTCTATAGTGACTGTGATTGGTAGGGTGCTCTATAGTGACTGTTGTTGGGTAAGGGGCTCAATAGTGACTGTTGCTTGGTAGGGTGTTTGATATTGACAGCAGTTGGGCAGGGTTCTTCATAGTGACTGTTGTTGGGAAGGGAGCTCGTAGTGACTGCTGTTGGTTATGCTGCTTTATAGTAATTGTTGCTGGGTAGAATGCACTTTAGTGACTGTTCTTGGTAAGTGAGCTATAATGATTGTTGCTTGGTAGGGTGCTTTATACTGACTCTTTTTGGGTGCAGTTCTTTATAGTGACTGTTGTTGTGTAGGGAGCTCATAATGACTGTTGTTGGGTATGCTGCTTTATAGTAACTGTTGTTGAGTAGAGTGCTCTGCAGTGACTGATTTGGGTAGGTGCTCTATAGTGACACTTGTTGGGTAGGTGCTCTATAGTGTCTGTATTTGCGTAGGTTTTGTATAGTCACTGTAGTTGGGTAGGGTACTCTACAGTGACTGTTGTGCAGGTGTTGTATACTGACTGTTGTTGGGTACAGTGCTTTACATTGACTGTTGCTGGGTGGTTGCTTTATAATGACTGGTGTTGGATTAGTGCTCTATAGTGACTGTTGCCGGATAGAGTGCTCTTTAGTGACCATTGTTGTATAGGGTTCTCTATAGTGAACATGGTTGGGTAGAGTGCTCTATACTGACTATTCTCGGGTAGGGTGTTTGCAGTAGACTATTCTCGGGTAGAGTGCTCTATAGGGACTGCTGTCGGACAAAGGGATTTATAGTGACTGCTGTTGGTTGGATGTTGTATACTGACTATTGTTGAATAGGTGCTCTGTACTGACTGTTGCTGCATAGGGTGCTCTATAGTGACTTATGTTGGGTGGGTTGCTCTATAGTGACTCTGGTTGGGTAGAGTGCTCTATAATTGACAGTTTTTTGGTGGTATGCTCTATAGAGACTGTTGTGTAGAGTCATTTATAGTAGCTGTTGTTGGGTAGAGCGCCCTACAGTGACTTGTTTGGTAGCTTACCCTATACTCACTGTTGTTTGATAGATGATATACAATGACTGTTGTTGGGTACAGTTGTCTATAATGACTGTTTTCTGCATAGTTGCTCTATAGTGTCTGTTGCTGGAAAGATTGTTGCATAGTGACAGTTGTGAGTTAGGTGCTATAAAGTGACACTTGTGTGTTGGGGTTATATAAAGGTGATTATGGATGGTTGGAGTGCTCTATAATGACTCTTGTGTAGAAGGACCTATAATGACTGTTGCAGCGTAGAGTGCTCTATGGTGACTGTTTTCAAGTTGGGATCTCTATAGTGACTGTGGTTTGGTAGGTGCACCACAATGACTGTTATTGTGTTGGTGCTCTATACTGACTGTTGTTTGATAGGGTGCTCTCTAGTAACTGCTGTTTGGTAGGGTGCTCTATAGTGAATGTTACTGGATGGAGTATTCTATTTTGTCTATTTTAGAGTGGGGTTCTCAATACTGAATGTTGTTGGGTGGGGTGCTGTATAGTGACTGTTGTTGGGTAGATTGCTCTCGATAATGACTGTTGTTTGGTAGGTGCTCTTTAGAAATTGTTGTTAGATATAGTGCTCTATAACGACTGTTGCTGAGTATTGTGCTCTATAGTGACTGCTGTTGGGTGGGGTGCTCTATAATGACTGTTGTTAGAGTGCTGTATGTGACTGTTGTTGTGTGGAGGGTTCTATAGTGACTATTGTGTAGAGAGCTCTATAGTGGCTGTTGTTGGGCAGAGTGCTCTATAGTTACTGCTGTTACTTAGGTGTTCTATATTGACTGTTGTTGAGTAGGTTGCACTGTAGTGACTGTTATTGCATAGGTTCTCTATTGTGACTGTTGCTGGGTAGCAGACTCTATTGTGACTGGTTTTGTCTAGGGTGTTCTATAGTGAATGTTGCTGGGTAGAGTGCTTTATAGTGACTGCTGTTGGCTAGAGTGCTCTATTGGTGACTGTTGTTGGGTGGAGTGCTCTATAGTGACTGTTGTTGGGTAAGTTGTTCTATACTGACTATTATTTGTTTAGTGCTCTATAATGACCGTTGTTAAGTCTGGTGCTCTATACTGATTGTTGCTGGGTAGGGAGATCCATAGTGACTGTTGCTGTTTGAAGTTCCCTATACTGACTATTCCTAGGTAAAGTGCTCTATAGTGACAGTTTTTTGGTAGTTACTTAATAGTGACGGTTGTGGGGAGGTGCTCTATAAAACATTTGTTAGGGTGCTCTAAAATGACTGTTGTTGGGTGGAGTTCTATATAAGGACTCTTATGTGGGAGGGTGCTCTATGTTGACTCTTTTTTGTTAGGGTGCTCTATAGTGACTGTTGTTGTGTAGAGTGCTCTATACTGACTATTCTTGGGTAGTGTTTTCTATATCGACTGTTGTTGGGTAGAGTGTGCTATAGTGACTGTTTTGTGGTAGAGGGCTCTATAGTGATGATTGTTCAGTGCTCTATAGTGACTATTGTGGGGTAAAGTGCTCTGTAGTGACTGTTGTTGGGTGGAGTGCCCTTTAGTGACTGTTGTTTGGTAGGGTTCCCCATAGTGACTGTTGTTGTGTAGGATGCTCTATAATGACTGTTGGGTGGGTTGCTCTATAGTGACTATTGTTGGTCAGAGTGCTGTATACTTGATTGTTATTGGGTGGAGTGCTCTATTTTGCCTTTTGTTTTGTACAGTGTTTTATAATGACTGTTGGGCAGAGTGCTCTACAGTGACTGTTGTGGAGGTTGCTCTTTACGGATTGTTGTTGGGTAGGTGATCTATAGTGACTATTGTTGGCTAGTGTGCTCCACAGTGACTGTTTTTTTCTAGGGTGTTCTATACTGACTATTGTTAAGTATGTGCTCTATAGTGACTGTTGATCGTTAAGGTGCTCTATAGTATGTGCTTTTGGTAGTGTGCACTATATTAACTGTTCATGGGTGGAGTGCTCAATAATGTTTGTTGTTTGGTGGGGTGCCGAATACTGACTTTTGCTAAGTAGAGTGCTCTATAGTGACAGTTTTTAGTAAGAGCACTCTAGACAGTGACTATTGTTGGGTCGCTGCTCCATAGTGATAGTGTTTTGGTAGGGTGCTTTATAAAGCACCCTTCTGACTGTTGTACGGTAGGTGCTCTATGATGACTGTCATTGGGTGGGGTGATGCATAATGATTGTTTTTGGATAGAGTGCTCTATAGGTGACTGTTGTTGGGTGGAGTGCTTTATAGTGGCTGTTATTGTGTAGAGTGCTCTACACTGACTGTTGTTCGGTATGGTGCTGTATAATAAAATATTTTGCATAGACTGCTGTATAGTGACTGTTGTTGCATAGGTGCTCTATAGTGACTCTTGTTGGGTAGGTGCTTTATAGTGACTGTTGTTGGGTAGGTACTCTATACTAGCTGTTGTTGGGTAGGTTGCTCTATAGTGACTGTTGTTGGGAATGGTGCTCTATGGTGAATGTTGTTGGGTAGAGTTCTCCATAGTGAATGTTTTTAGAATAGTGTGCTTTCTTGTGACTTGCTGGGTATGGTGTTTTATAATGATTGTTTTTGGATAGAGTTCTTTATAGTGAGGGTTGTTGGTTGGTGCTCTATAGTGATTGTGTCTGAGTAGGTTGCTCTATACTGACTGTTGCTGGGTCAAGTGCTCCATAGTGACTGCTGTTGGGTTCCGTTTTCTATACCAATCCTTGTTGGATAGGTGCTCTATAGTAACTGTTGTTGGATAGGTACTCTACAGTGACTGTTTTTGGTAGAGTACAATATAGTGACCGTTTTCGGTTAGAAAGCTTTATAGTGACTGTTTCTGCATAGAGTGCTCTATAGTTAGTGTTGCTGGATACCGTGCTTTATTGACTGTTGTTGGGTATGTTACTCTATAGAGGCTGTTGTTGCATAGGTTACTCTATGTTGACTATTGTTGAATAGGTGCTCTATAGTGACAGTTGCTGTCTAGGATGCTATATTGCAACTGTTGTGTGGGGTGCTCATACTGACTGTTGTTGATTGCATTACTTTTTAGTAACTGTTGCTTGGTAGTGTGCTTTATATTAACTGTTGTTGGGTAGGTGCTGTATAATGACTTTTGTTTGGTCTTGGCTCAATACTGACTTTGGTTGGGCAGGAGCTCTATCGTAACTGTTGTTGGGTTGAGTACTCTATAATCACTGCTGCTGGGTAGGAAGCTCTATACTGACTGTTGTTTGGTAGAGTGGTCTATAGTGACTGTTGCTAATTAGGGTGCTCTATATTGAATGTTTCTGAAGATGGTTCTCTATAGTGACGGTTGCTTGGTAGCGTAATTTATACTGAGGGTTTTTGGGTGGAGTGCTCTCTAGTGACTGTTTCCGGGTAGGTGCTCTATAGTGACTTTTGCCGGGTAAGGTGCTCATCAGTGACAGTGTGGAATAAGCCCTCTATACTGACTGTTGTTGTGTGGTGTGCTTCATAGTGACTGTTGTTGGCTAGACTGCTCTATAGGTGACTGTTATTGGGTGGAGTGCACAATAGTTACTGTTGTGTAGAGGGTTCTATAGTGACTGTTCTTCGGTAGAGTGCTTTATAGTGACTGTTGTTTGGTAGGGTGCTCTATAGTGACTGTATTTGGGTAGGTGCTCTATATTGACTGTTGTGTACGATACTCAATAGTGACTGTTGTTGCATATGGTGTCTTATATTTATTGTTGTTCGGTAGATTGCTCTGTAGCCACTGTTTTTGGGTAGGTGCTCTATACTGACTGTTGTTGTGTTTAGCACTGTAAAGAGTGATTGTTTTGGGGTAGCTGCTCTATAATGACTATAGTTGGCTGGAGTGCTGTAAATATTGACTGTTGTTTGGTAGGTGCTCTATAGTAACTGTTGGATATGGTGCTCTATATTGACTGTTGTTTGGTGGAGTGCTCTATAATGACAGTTTTTGTGTAGAGTGCTGCAGATAATGACTGTTGTTGGGTAAAGTGCGCTATTATGACTGTTGTTTGGTACCGTGCTCAATAGTGACTGTTTATAGGTAGGGTGTTACATACTGACTGTTTTTGGTTAGACTTCTCTATAGTGACTGTACATTTGTATAGAGATGTACAGTAACTGTTGTTGAGAAGGTACTCTCTACTGACTGTTGTTGAGTAGGGTGCTCTATACTGACTATTGTTTGGTAGGTGCTCTATAGTAACCTTTGTTGGGTTGGTGCTCTATAAAAAATGTTGTTTGTTAGGTGCTCAATAGTGTCTGTGGTTAGGTAGGGTGCTCTAAAGTGACTGTTGTTGTTAGGGTGCTCTATAGTAATTCTTGTTGTGTAGGGTGCTCTATAGTAACTGTTGCTGTGTGGGATGCTCTATAATTACTGTTGCTAGGTAGCGTGCTTTATGGTGATAGTTCTTTAGTAGGTAGTCTATGGTGCCTGTTGCTGTGTGTGGTGCTGTATTTTGACCGTTGTTAAGTAGGTGCTCTATGGTGACTGTTGTTGGGTAGAGTGCTCCATACTGAATGTTGTTAGGAGGTGCTCTATAGTGATTGATGTTGGCTGCGGTGCTCTATACTGACTGTTTTGGGGTAGAGTGCACTATAGGCGACTGTTGTTGGGTGGAGTGCTTCATACTGACTGTTGTTATGTAGAGTCCTCTATAGTGACTCTTGTTGGGTAGAGTGCTCTATAGCGACCGTTTTTGGGTAGGGTGCTCTTTAGTGTCTCTTGTGTTGGGTGCTTTACACTGTTTGTTTAAGTAGGGTGGTCTATTGTGTCTCCTGTTTGTTCAGGAGTTGTATAGTGTCTAACATTGGGTTGGTTATGTATAGTGACTGCTATTCGGTGGATTACTTTATAATGAATGTTGTTTCGTAGGGTCCTGTATAGTGACTGTTGTTTGGTAGGGTGTTGTAGAGTGTCTGATATTGGGTAGGTGCACTATGGTGTCTCTTTTGAGTAGTGTGCTCTATAGTGATTGTTGTTTTTTAGGGTGCTTTATAGTGACTGTTGTTTGGTGGAGTGCTCCACAGTGACTTTTGTTTGGTAGGGTGATCTATACTAACTGTTGTTTCCTAGAGTGCTTTATAGTGACTGTTCTTGGGTAGAGTGTTCCATAGTGACTGTTATTGGGTAGAGTGCTCTATAGAGACTATTGTTGAGTAGGTTGCAGTATAGTGATTGTTGGTAAGTAGTTCTATAGTGACTGTGGTTGGGTGGGGTACTCTATACTGACTATCATTGGGTATGTGCTCTATAGTGACTTTTTTGGTTAAGGAGCTCCATGCTAACTGTAGTTCAGTGGTGTGCGCTATAGTGATTGTTCTTGGGTGGAATGCTCTATAGTGTCTGTTGTAGGGTGGGGTGCTCAATATGGCCTGTTGCTGGGTAGGGTGCTCTATACTGACTGTTTTTGGGTAGAGTGTCCTAGATAGTAACTGCTGTTGTATGGGGTTCTGTATAGTGACTGTTGTTGGGTAGAGTGATCTATAAGTGAATGTTGGTGGGTGGAGTTTTCTATACTGCCTATTTTATAGAGTGTTGTATAGTGACTGTGGTTGGGTAAAGTGCTCTGTAGTGAGTGTTGTTGGGTAGGGTGCTCTGTACCAACTGTTGTTGTGTAGACAGCTCTAGATATTGTCTGTTATTTTGTAGGGTGCTCTATTGTGACTCTTGTTGAGTAAAGTGCTTTGTAGTGACGGTTTTTGGCTAGACGGCTTTATACCGACTGTTCTTGTGTAGGTTCTGTATAGTTACTGTTGTTATGTAGGTGCTCTGTGGTCACTGTGGTTGGTCTCAGTGTTCTATAGTGACTGTCGTTTTGTAGAGAGCTCTACATTGACGTTTTTGGGTGTGGTGCACTCTAGTGATTGTTGTTGAGTGCTCTATGATGACTCAGTTGTGTAGGGTGTTCTATCGTGATTTTTGTAGTGTGCTTTTTCTATAGTTACTGTTGCTGGGTAGGGTGCTATACAGTGACTGGTTTTGAATAGGTGCTGTATAGTGACTGTCATTGGTGGTGCTCTAAACTGATTGTTTCTGGGGAGGTGCTCCAAAGCGACTGTTGCTGGGTAGGGTGCTCTAAAGTAACTGTTGTTGAGTAGTTGCATTATACTGACTGTTGTTACGTAGGGTGTTTATAGTGACTGTTGTATGGTTGCTTTACAGTGACTGTTGTTGGATCTGTGCTGTATAGTGAGTGTTGTTGGGTGGCTGCTCTACATTGATTGTTTTTGCGTAGGGTAGACTCTAGTGACTGTTGTTAGGTTTGGCCTCTATTGTGACTGTTGCTGAATAGCAGGCTCTGTTGTGACTGGTGTTGGGTAGGGTGCTGTATACTGACTGTTGTTGGGTAGAATGCTTTTTGGTAATTACTTTTGGGTAGGTAGTCATTGTTGCTGGGTAGAGAGCTTCATGGTGACTGTTTTTGAGTTGAATTTTATATAGTAACATTTGTTGGGTTGGGATCTCTAGTGACTGTTGCTGGGGAGGTGCTTTATTGTGACTGTTATTGCATAGGGTTCTCTCTAGTGACTGTTGCTGGTTAAGGTGCTCTATATTCACTGTTGCTGGGTCGGGTGCTCTATACTGACTGTGGTTGGGTAAAGTACTTTATAGTGACTCTTGTTGGGTGGTTGCTTTACAGTGACTGTTGTTAGATACATGCTCTATACCGACTGATGTTTGGTAGTGTACTCTATAGTGACTTTTGATGGTTGGAGTTCTCCAGTGTGACTGTTGTTGTGCAGGGTGCTCTATAGTTGCTGGGTAGGGTGATCTATAGTGACTGCTGTTTGGTAATGTGGTCTATACTGACGGTTGCTGCATAGGATGCTCTACAGTGACAGGTCCTCGGTAGAATGCTTTATACTGACCGTTTTTGGGTGGGGTTCTCTCTAGTGCCTGTTGATGTGTAGGCTGCTCGTCTGACTGTTTTTGGGTACGCTGCTTTATAGTAACTGTTTTTGAATAGAGTGCTCTATAGTGACTCTTGTTGGGTAGGTGATCTATAGTGACTGTTGTTGGGTAGGTGCACTATTGTGACTGTTGTGTGGGGTGCTCTATAGTTACCATTGTTGGGTCAAGTTCTTTAAAGGTGACTGTTGTTGGGCGGAGAGATCCATTGTGGGTATTGTTCTGTGCAATGCCCTACAGTGACTGTTGTAAGGTAGAGTACTCTTTAGTTACTGTAGTTGGATATATTTCTCTAGAGTGACTGATGTTGAGTACGTGCTCTATAGTGACTGTCCCTGGGTAGAATGCTGTATAATGACTGCTGTGTAGGGATCTCTTCAGTGAGTGTTGTTGGGTGTGTGTCCTACAGTTACTGTTGATTCGTAGGGTGTCTACAGTGATATTTTATGGTAGATGCTGTATAGTGACTTTTTTGGTGGTTGCTCTAAACTGACGGTTGCTGGGTTTGTGCTGTATAGTGACTGTTCCTTGGTATGGTGCTTTATAGTTACTGCTATTGGGTAGGTGATCTATACTGACTGTTGTTTGGTTGGGTTCTTTATAGTGACTGTTGTTGGATACGTGCTCTATAGTGACTGTTGTTGGGTAGTGTACTCTATACTGTCTGTTGTTTTGTGGTGTTTTCCAATGTGACTGTTTTTGTGTGGGGTGTTTTAGAGTGATTGTTTCTGCGTACAGTGATCTATAGTGACTGATGTAGTGCTTAGTGCTCTATAGTGACTGTTGCTTTGTAGGGTGCTCCATTGTGACTGTTGCTGGGTAGGCTGTTCAATTGTGTCTTTTTTGGGGTAGTGTCCTCTACAGTGACTGTTGTTGGGTAGGGTGCTCTATAGTGACTGTTTTTGGGTGTTTTCTTTATAGTGAATGTTGTTGGATGCATGCTCTATTGTGACAGTTGTTGGGTAGTGTACTCTATAGTGTATGTTTTTTGGGCAGAGTTCTCCAAAAAGATTGTTGTTGCATAGGGTGTTTTATAGAAATTGTTGCTGGGTAGAATGATCTATGGTACTGATGTTAGGTAGAGTGTTCTATAGTGACTGTTGCTGCGTAGGATGCTCTATTATTACTGTTTCAGTGTAGGGTGCTTTATTGTGACTGTTGTTGGTTAGAGTTGTCTATGATGACTGATGTTGGGTAGGGTGCTCTATAGTGAATTTTTTTGTGTAGAGTTATCTATAGGTGACTGTTGTTGGGTGGAGTGCCTCAGAGTTACTGTTGTTGGATTGTGTTCTCTATGGTGACTGTTGTTGGGTACAGTACACTATAATAACTGTGGCTGGGTAGAGTACTGTATAGTGACTCCTGTTTGTAGGAAGCTCTATAGTGACTGCTGTTGTATACGTGCTCTATAGTGACTGCTTTTTGATAGGTGCTCTACAGTGACGTTTGCTGATTATGAGCTCCATAGTGACTGTGGCTGTCCCAGGTGCACTATAGTGACTGTTGTTGTAAGGGTGATCTACAGTGACTGTTTTTGGGTATTGTACTCTATAGTGACTGTTGCTTGTTAGGATGCTTTATACTCACTATTGTTGGGTGCAGTCCTCTATAGTGACTATCGTTAGGTAGGGTGCTTGTAGTGACTGTGCTTGTGTATGCTGCTCTATAGTACCTGTTGTTGGGTAGAGTGCTCTTTAGTGACTGTTGCTTGGTAGGTGCTCTAAAATGACTATTGTTTGGAAAAGGGCTCTATAGTGACTGTCGATAGGTAGGGTTCTTTATAGTGACTGTTGTTTAGTTGGTGCTCTATAGTTACAATTTATTGGTAGGTGCTCTATAGTGACTGTTTTTCAGTAGCTGATCTATAGTGACAGTTGTTTGGTAGCTGCTCTATGGTGATTGTTGTTGCATATGATGCTCTAAAGCCACTGTTGTTGGTAGGGTGCTCTATAGTATCTTTTGTTGAGTAGGGTGCTCTATGGTGACTGTTGATAAGTAGAATACCCTATAGTTACTGTTACTGGGTACAGTGCTCTATAGGTGAGCCATAGAGTACAGTGCTCTACTGTTCTGAGGAGGAGTGCCTGATAGTGACTTTTGTTTGGTAGGGTTCTCTATAGTGACTGTTGTTGGGTACAGTCCTCAATTAGGACTGGTGCTACGTAGAGTGCTCTATAGTGACTCTTATTATAGGGTGCTCTATACTGACTGTTTTTAAGTAGGGTGATTTACTTTACCGTGTCAGTCTCTGTACCATGTCGTCTCTGTACCATGTCATTCTCTGTACCGTGTCTTCTCTGTTCCATGTCAGTCCCTGTACCGTGTCTTCTCTGAACCGTGTCTTCTCTGTACCATGCCTTCTCTGTACCCTGTCTTCTCTGTACCATGTCTTCTCTGTACCGTGTCAGTCTCTGTACTGTGTCAGTCTTTGTACCCAGTCTTCTCTGTACCATGTTGGTCTCTGTACCCTGTCTTCTCTGTACCGTGTCATTCTCTGTACCGTGTCAGTCTCTGTAACGTGTCTTCCCTGTACCGTGTCAGTCTCTGTACCATGTCTTCTCTGTACCGTGTAAGTCTCTGTACCATGTCTTCCCTGTACCATGTCAACCTCTGTACCGTGTCTTCTCTGTACTGTGTCAGTCTCTGTATCGTGTCTTCCCTCTGTAAAGTGTCTTCTCTGTAAGGATGTGTTAGTCATCGTACCGTGTCAGTCTCCATACCGTGTGATCTCCGTACCGTGTCTTCTCCATACTGTGTCAGTCTCTGTACCGTGTCAGTCTCTGTACCATGTCTTTCTTGTACCATGTCAGTCTCTGCACCATGTCGTACCGTGGCAGTCTCTGTACCGTGTCGGTCTGTGTACCATGTCTTTTCTATACCGTGTCAGTCTCTGTACCATGTCAGTCTCTCTACCGTGTCTTTTCTGTACCGTGTCAGTCTCTGTAACATGCCCTCCCTGTACCATGTCAGTCTCTGTACCATGTCTTCTCTGTACTCTGTCAGTCTCTATACAGTGTCTTCCCTGTACTGTGTCAACCTCTGTACCATGTCTTCCCTGTACAATGTCAGTCCCTGTACCGTGTCTTCCCTCTGTAAAGTGTCTTCTCTCTAAGGATGTGTCAGTCTCCGTACCATGTCAGTTTCTGTACCGTGTGTTCTCCATACTGTGTCAGTCTCTGTACCGTGTCAGTCTCTGTACTTTGTCTTTGCCATACCGTGTCTTCTCCATACAGTGTCAATCTCTGTACCGTGTCAGTCTCTGTACCATGTCTTCCCTGTCCTGTGTCAGTCTCTGTACCGTGTTGTACTGTGGCAGTCTCTGTACCGTGACTTTCCTGTACCATGTCAGTCTCTGTATCATATCTTCTCTGTTCCATGTCAGGCTCTGTACCGTGTCTTCTTCATACCGTGTCTTCTCTGTACCGTGTCAGTCTCTGTACAGTGTCTTCTCTATACCGTGTCAGTCACTGTACCATGTCTTCTGTGTACCGTTTCAGTCTCTGTACCATGTCTTCTCTGTACCGTGTCTTCTCCGTACCATGTCTTCTCTGTACCATGTCTTCTCTGTACTGTGTCAATCTCTGTACTGTGTCTTCCCTGTATCGTGTCAGTGTCTGTATCCGTGTCAGTCTTTGTATTGTGTCTTCACTGGAACGTGTCAGTCTCTGTACCATGTTAGTCTCTGCACTGTGTTTTCTCTGTACCGTGTCAGTCTCTGTACAATGTCTTCTCTGTACCGTATCAGTCTCTGTACTGTGTTCTTGTACCATGTCTTCTGTGTACCGTGTCCGTCTCTGTACAGTTTCTTCCCTGTATAGTGTCAGTCTCTGTACTGTGTCTTCCCTGTACCGTGTCAGTCTCTGGACCGTGTCTTTCCTGTATTGTGTCAGTGTCTGTACCGTGTCAGTATCTGCACTGTGTCTTCTCTGTACCGTGTCAGTCTCAGTACCTGTCTTCTCTGTATCGTGTCAGTTCCTGTGCCGTGTCTTCTCTATACTGTGTTAGTCCCTGTGCCATGTCTTCTCTGTACCGTGTCAGTCTCTGTACCTTGTCTTCTCTGTACCGTGTCAGTCTCTGTACTGTGTCAGTACCTGTGCCATGTCTTCTCTATACTGTTAGTCCCTGTACCGTGTCTTCTCTGTACCATGTCTTCTCTGTTCCGTGTCAGTCTCTGTACAGTGCCTTCTCTGTACTGTGTCAGTCTCTGTACCATGTCAGTCTCCGTACCATGTCTTCTCTGTACCATGTCTTCTCTGTACCATGTCAGGCTCTGTACCATTTCAGTCTCTGTACCATGTCTTCCCTGTACTGTGTCAGTCTCTGTACCATTTCTTTACTGTACCATGTCCATCTCTGTACCGTGTCTTCTCTGTACCGTGTCAGTCTCTGTACCGTGTCAGTCTCTGTACCGTGTCAGTCTCTGTACTGTGTCTTCCTTGAAATTGTGTCAGTCTGTGTACTGTGTATTATCTGTACAGTGTCTTATCTGCACCATGTCAGTGTCTGTACCGTGTCAGTCTCTGTACCGTGTCTTCCCAGTACCGTGTCAGTCTCTGTACCATGTCTTCTTTGTACCGTCTCAGTCTCTGTACCTTGTCTTCCCTGTACTGTGTCATTCTCTGTACCATGCCATGTCTTCCCAGTACCATGTCAGTCTCTGTACCATGTCTTCTCTGCACCGTTTCAGTCTTTGTACAGTGTCGGTCTCTGTACAGTGTCAGTCTCTGTACAGTGTCTTCTCTGTACCGAGTCTTCTATGTACCATGTCAGTCTCTGTACCGTTTCTTTTCTGTACTCTGTCTTCTGGGTACTGTGTCAGTCTCTGTACCTTGTGAGTTTCTGTACCGTGTATTCTCTGTACCGTGTCAGTCTCTGTATGGTGTCTTCTCTGTACCATGTCTTTTCTGTTCCATGTCAGTCTCTGTACCGTGTTAGTCTCTGTACCATGTCTTCTCAATACTGTGTCTTCTCTGTAACGTGTCAGTCTCTGTACCGTGTCTTCTCTATTCTGTGTCAGTCTCTGTACCGAGTCTTCTCGGTTTCCTGTCTCCTCTGTATGGTGTCTTTTCTCTACCATGTCTTCTCTGTACCGTGTCAGTCTCTGTACCTTGTCAGTGTCCGTAACATGTCAGTCCCTTTACTGTGTCTTCTCTGTACCATGTCAGTCTTTGTATCGTGTCTTCTCTGTACCATATCAGCGTCTTTACCCTGTCTTCTCTCTACTGTGTCAGTCTCTGTACCATGTCTTCTCAGTACCGTGTCAATCTCTGTACCGTGTCTTCTATGTACCGTGATTTTTCTGTACCATGTCAGTCTCTGTACCTAGTCAGTCTGTGTACCATGTCTTGTCTGTAATGTGTCTGTCTGTGTACTTTGTCTTCTCAGTACCGTGTCAGTATCTGTACCGTGTCTTCTCTCTAACGTGTCTTTTATGTACCATGACTTTTGTATACCGTGTCAGTCACTGCACGGTGTCAGTCTGTGTACCGTGTCTTGTCTGTACGGTGTCTTGTCTGTACCGTGTCAGTCTGAGTACATTTTCTTCTCTGTACCATGTCAGTCTCTGTACCGTGTCTTCTCTTTTCCGTGTCTTCTCTGTACTGTTTCTTCTCTCTAACTTTTCTTCTCTGTACTGTGTCAGTCTCTGAACTGTCTTCTCTCTACCATGTCTGTGTCTGTACCGTGTCTTCTCTGTATTGTGTCAGTCTCTGTACCAAGTCTTCTCTTTACCATGTCAGTCTCTGTACCATGTCCTTTCTGCACCGTCAGTCACTGTACCATGTCAGTCTCTGTGCCGTGTTTTCTCTGTGCCGTGTTAGTCTTTGTACCGTGTCTTCTCTGAACCGTGTCTTCTCTGTACCATGTCAGTCTTTGTACCGTGTCTTCTCTGTATTATGTCAGACCCTGTACCAGGTCACTCCCTGTGCCGTGTCTTCTCTGTACCGTGTCAGTCTCTATACCGTGTCTTCTCTGAACCTTGTCAGTCTCTGTACCATGCCTTCTCTGTACCATGTCTTCTGTGTACCATTTCTGTCTGTGTACCATGTCTTCTCTGTACGGTGTCTTCTCTGTACTGTGTCAGTCTCTGTACCGTGTCAGTCCCTGTACTGAGTCTTCACTGTACCGTATCATTATCTGTACCGTGTCTTCCCTGTACTGTGTCTTCTCTACTCTGTCTTCCCTGTACCGTGTCAGTCTCTATACCGTGTTTTCCCTGTATTGTGTCAGTCTCTGTACCGTGTCAGTCTCTGTACCACGTCAGTCTCGGTACTGTGTCTTGTCTGAACCGTGTCTGTGTACATTTTCTTCTCTGTACCCTGTCAGTCTTTGTACCATGTCTTCTCTCTACCGTGTCAGTCTCTGTACTGTGTCTTCTCTCTACCGTGTCTTCTATGTACCGTGACTTTTCTGTACCGTGTCAGTCTCTGTACCATGTCAGTCTGTGTACCGTGTCTTGTCTGTACAGTGTCAGTCTGTGTACCTTGTCTTCTCAGTACCGTGTCAGTCTCTGTACCGTGTCTTCTC
Organism: Leontopithecus rosalia; assembly: GCA_028533165.1. Classification (NCBI taxonomy): domain Eukaryota; kingdom Metazoa; phylum Chordata; class Mammalia; order Primates; family Cebidae; genus Leontopithecus; species Leontopithecus rosalia. The sequence continues at coordinate 24,766,299 of CM052665.1, forward strand.
TCTAATGTGTCTTTTATGTTCCGTGACTTTTCTGTACCATGTCAGTCTCTGCACCGTGTCAGTCTGTGTACTGTGTCTTGTCTGTACCCTGTCAGTCTGTGTACATTGTCTTCTCTACCATGTCAGTCTCTGTACAGTGTCTTCTCTATTCATTGTCAGTCTCTGTACCGTGTCTTCTCTGTACTGTGTCTTCTCTCTACCTTTTCTTCTCTGTAACGTGTCAGTCTCTGTACCGTGTCTTCTTTCTACCATGTCTGTCTCTGTACCGTGTCTTCTCTGTATTGTGTCCATCTCTGTACCATGTCTTCTCTGTGCCGTGTCAGTTGCTGTACTGTGTCTGTCTCTGTGCTGTGTCTTTTTTGTGCCATGTCAGTCTCTGTACCATGTCAGTATTTATACCATGTCTTCTCAGTACCGTGTATTCTCTGTACCATGTCAGTCTCTGTACCGTGTCTTCTCTGTATCAGGTCAGACCCTGTACCGCGTCAGTTCCTGTGCCGTGTCTTCTCTGTACCATGTCAGTTCCTGTGCCGTGTCTTCTCTGTACCGTGTCAGTCTCTGTACTGTCTTCTCTGAACCGTGTCTGTCTCTGTACCATGTCTTCTCTGTATTGTGTCAGTCTCTGTACCATGTCTTCTCTGTACCATGTCAGTTTCTGTACCATGTCTTCTCTGTATCGTGTCTTCTCTGTACCATGTCAGTCTCTGTACCATGTCAGTCTCTGTACCATGTCAGTCTCTCTACCATGTCAGTTTCTATACCGTGTCAGTCTCTCTACCTTGTCTTCCCCATACAGTGTTAGTCTGTGTACCGTGTCTTCTGTCTACCATGTCTGTCTCTGTACGGTGTCTTCTCTCTACCATGTAAGTCTCTGTACCGTGTCAGTTTCTGTACCGTGTCTTCTCTGAACCATGTCAATCTCTGTACCGTGTAAGTCTCTCTACCATGTCTTCTCTCTACTGTGTCAGTCTCTGTACTGTGTCTACTCTGTACCTTGACTGTCTCTGAACCTTGTCTTTTCTGTACCGTGTCTGTCTCTGTACCGTGTCAGTCTCTGTACTGTGTCAGTCTCTGTACCTTTTCACTCTCTTATGCGTGTCAGTCTCCATCCAATGTCAGTCTCTGTGCCGTGCCTTCTCTACACCCTTTCAGTCTCTGTACCGTGTCTTCTTTCCACCATGTCAGTCTCTGTACCGTGTCTTCTCTGTACCGTGTCAGTCTCTGTACTGTGTCTTCTCTGTGCCATGTTTTATATGTACTGTGACTTCTCTGTACCTTGTCAGTCTATGTAACGTGTCAGTTTGTGTACAGTGTCTTGCCTGTACCGTGTCAGTCTGTGTACCTTTCCTCCTCTGTACCATGTCAGTCTCTGTACTGTGTCTTCTCTGTTCCGTGTCTTCTCTGTACTGTGTCTTCTCTCTACCATGTCTTCTCTGTACCATATCAGTCTCTACCTTCTCTTCTCCCTACCATGTCAGTCTCTGTACCGTGTCTTCTCTGTACCGTGTCTGTCTCTGTACTGTGTCTTTTCTGTACCATGTCAGTCCCTGCACCGTGTCTTCTCTGTAATGTGTCAGTCCCTGTACCTTGTCAGTCTCTGTACCGTGTCAGTCCCCGAAGTGTGTCTTCTCTTTACCATATTAGTCTCTGTACCGTGTCAGTGTCTGTACCGCATCAGTCTCTGTACCGTGTGTTCTCTGTACCGTGTAAGTCTCTGTACCGTGTCATTCCCTATGCCGTGTCTTCTCTGTACCATGTCAGTCTCTGTGCTGTGTCTTCTCTGTACCGTGTCACTCCCTGTTCCTTGTCAGTCTCTGTACAATGTCACTGCCTGAACCGTGTCTTCTCTTTACTGTCTCAGTCTCTGAATGGTGTCTTTTCTGTACCGTGTCAGTCTCTGTACCGTGTCATTCCCTGTGCCGTGCCACTCTGTACTGTGTCAGTCCCTGTACCATATCTTCGCTTTACCATGTCTGTCTCTGTACTGTGTCAGTCTCTGTACCATGTCTTCTCTGTACCATGTCAGTCTCTGTACTGTCTTCTCTATACCGTGTCAGTCTCTGCACTGTGTCTTCTTTGTACTGTGTCAGTCTCTTTACTGTGTGAGTCTATATACAGTGTCTTCTCTGTACCATGTCAGTCCCTGTGCCGTGTCTTTTCTGTACGGTGTCACTCCCTGTGCCATATCAGTCTCCGTATGTGTCACTCCATGTTCCTTGTCTTCTATTTACCTTGTCAGGCTCTGTATCATGTCAGTCTCTGTACTGTGTAAGTCTCTGTACCATGCCTTCTGTGTACCATGTCAGTCTCTGTACCGTGTCAGGCTCTGTACCATGACAGTCCCTGTACCGTGTCAGTCTCTTTACAGAGTCTTGTCTGTAAGGAAGTGTCAGTCTTTGTAAAATGTCTTCTCTGTAAGGATGTGTCAGTCTCCATACCGTGTCAGTCTCCGTACAGTGTGTTTTCCATACCGTGTCTTCTTTGTACCTTGTCATTATCTGTACCGTGTCAGTCTCTGTACTATGTCTTCTCTGTACCATGTCAGTTTCTGTACCATGTCAGTCTCTGTGCCATGTCTTCTCTGTACCATGTCAGTCTCTGTACCGTGTCAGTCTCTGTACCATGTCAGTTTCTGTAGTGTGTATTCTCTGTACTGGGGCAGTCCCTGTAACGTGTCTTCTCTCTATCATGTCAGTCTCTATACCGTGTCTTCTCTGTTCCGTGTCAGTCTCTGCACTGTGTCTTCTCTGTACCATGTTTTCTCTGTACCTTGTCAGTCTCTGTACCCTGTCTTCTCTGTACCGTGTCAGTCTCTGTACCGTGTCTTCTCTGTATGGTGTCAGTCTTTTTTCCGTTTCAGTCTCTGTACTGTGTCTTCTCTGTACCGTGAGAGTCTCTGTACCGTGTCTTCTCTGTACCATGTCTTCTCTGTACCATGAGAGTCTCTGTACCGTGTCTTCTCTGTACCGTGTCTTCTCTGTACCATGTCAGTCTGTACCGTGTCAGTCTCTGTTCCGTGTCAGTCTCTGTACCGTGTCTTCTCTGTACCATGTCTTCTCTGTACCGTGTCAGTCTCTGTACCATGTCTTCCCTGTACCGTGTCAGTCTCGGTACAGTGTCTTCTCTGTACCATGTCAGTCCCTGTGCTATGTCTTTTCAGTTTCGTGTCAGTCTCTGTACCATGTCTTTGTACCGTGTCAGTCTCTGTACCTTGTCAGTCTCTGTACTGTGTCTTCTCTGAACCGTGTCTGTCTCTGTACTGTCTTCTCTGTACCTTGTCAGTCTCTGTATGGTGTCTTCTCTCTACCGTGTCTGTACTGTACCGTATGTTCTCTCTACTGTGTCAGTATCTGTACTGTGTCAGTCTCAGTACCATATCTTCTCTGTACCGTGTCAGTCTCTGTACCATGTTTGTCTCTGTTCTGTGTCTTATCTGCACTGTGTCAGTCTGTGTACCATTTTGGTCTCTGTACCGTGTCGGTGTCTGTACCGTGTCTTCTCGGTACCGTGTCTTCTCTGTACTGTGTCAGTGTACCACGTCAGTCTCTGTACCATGTCTTCTCTGTATTGTGTCTTCTCTTTACTGTGTCAGTCTCTGTACCATGTCTTCCCTGTACCGTGTTAGTCTGTGTACCGTGTCTTCACTGTATCGTGTCAGTCTCTGTACCATGTCAGTTTCTGTACCGTGTCTTCTCTGTACCGTGTCAGTCTCTGTACCATGTCAGTCTCTGTACCATGTCTTCCCTGTACCGTGTTAGTCTGTGTGCCATGTCTTCACTGTATTGTGTCAGTCTCTGTTCCGTGTCAGTTTCTGTATCGTATCTTCTCTGTACCGTTTCAGTCTCTTACCGTGTCTTCTCAGTACCATGTCATCCCTCTACTGTGTCAGGCTATGTACCATGTCTTCCCTGTACCATGTCTTATCTGTACCATGTCTTCCTTGTACCCTGTCAGTCTCTGTACTGTGTCTTCTTTGTACTGTGTCAGTCTGTGTACCATGTCTTCTGTGCACCATGTCAGTCTCTATACCGTACTGTGTCTTCCCTGTACCGTGTCAGTCTGTGTAACGTTTCTTCCCTGTACCATGTCAGTCTCTGTACAGTGTAAATCTCTGTACCGTGTCTTCTCTGCACCATGTCAGTGTGTGTACCATGTCAGTATCTCTACCGTGTTCTCTGTACCGTGTCAGTCTCTTTACCATGTATTCTGTGTACCATGTCTTCTCTGTACCGTGGCTTTTCTGTACCATGTCAGTCCCTGTAACGTGTCAGTCTCTGTACCATGTTTCCCTGTACCATGTCAGTCGCTGTACCATGTCTTCTCTGTTCCGTGTCAGTCTCTGTACGGTTTTTATTCCTGTATTGTGTCAGTCTTTGTACTGTACCTTGTCTTCCCTGTTAAGTGTCAGTCTCTGTACCGTGTCTTCCCTGTACCATGTCAGTCCATGTACTGTGTCTTCCCTGTACCATGTCAGTCCCTGTACCATGTCTTCCCAATACCTTGTTAGTCCCTGTACTGTGTCTTCCCTGTACCATGTCAGTCTCTGTACCGTGACTTTCTTTTACCATGTCAGTCTCTGTACTGTGTTTTTCCTGTAACGTGTCAGTCTCTGTACCATGTCAGTATTTGTACCTTGTCTTCTCTGTACCATTTCTGTCTCTGTACCGTGTCTTCTTGGTACCATGTCTTCTCAATACCATGTCTTCTCTGTACCGTGTCAGTCTCTGTACAGTGTCAGTCTCTGTACCGTGTCTTCTATGAACAGTGTCAGTCTCTGTACAGTGTCTTCCGTGGCAGTTTCTGCACCATGTCTTCTCTGTACCGTTTCAGTCTCTGTACAGTGTCTTCTGTGTCAGTTTCTGTACCTTGTCTTCTCTGTACCGTTTCAGTCTCTGTATCATGTCTTCTCTTTACCATTTCAGTCTCTGTACCATGTCTTTTCTGTACTGTGTCTTCTGTGTACCGTGTCAGTCTCTGTACCATGTC
>CM052665.1:24771384-24826068 GCA_028533165.1 Leontopithecus rosalia
TCTGTACTTTGTCCCCCTGTACTGACTCTGTACCTTGTCTTCCCTGTACTGTGTCAGTCTCTCTACCGTGACTTTCCTTTACCATGTCAGTCTCTGTACCATGTCTTCCCTGTACCATGTCAGTGTCAGTATCTGTACCTTGTCTTCTCTGTACAATTTCAATTCCTGCACTGTCTTCTCGGTACTGTGTCTTCTCAATACCGTGTCTTTATGTACCGTGTCAGTCACTGTACCATGTCAGTCTCTGTACAGTGTCTTCTGTGTCAGTTTCTGTACCGTGTCTTCTCTGTACCATTTCAGTCTCTGTATCATGTCTTCTCTGTACCGTGTCAGTCTCTTTACCGTGTCAGTACCTGTACAATGTCTCTGTACCATGTGTTCCCTGTAACATGAATTCTCTGTACCATGTCTTTCCTGTACCATGTCAATCTCTGTACCATGTAAGTCTGTGTACCGTGTCTGTCTCTGTATCGTGTCTTCTTGGTACTGTGTCTTCTCTGTATTATGTCAATCTCTGTACCGTTTCAGTCTCTGTACCGTGTATTCTCTGTATCTTGTCTTCTCTGTACCATGTCAGTCTCCGTACCATATCAGTGTCTGTATTGTGTCTTCTCTGTACCACGTGTTCTCTCTATTGTGACAGTCCTTGTACCATGTCAGTCTCTGTATCTAGTATTCTCTGTACCGTGTTAGTCTCTTCACCGTGTCTTCTGTGTACCATGTCTTCTGTGTACAGTGTCAGTCTTCGTACCATGTCAGTCTTTGTACCACGTCTTCTCTGTACTGCGTCAGTCTCTGTACCCTTTCAGTCTTTGTACCGTTTCTTCTCTGTACCATGTCAGTCTCTATACCATGTCTTCTCTGTACTGTGTCAGTCTTCGTACCATGTCTTCTCTACTGTGTCAGTCTCTGTACCATGTCTTCTCTGTACTGTGTCAGTCTCTGTACTGTGTCTTCTCTGTACCTTACGAGTCTCTGTACCATGTCATCTCTGTACCGTGTCAGTCTTTGTACCGTGTCAGTCTCTGTACTGTGTCAGCATCTGTACTGTGTCATTCTCTGTACCGTTTCTTCTCTCTACCGTGTCTGTCCTGTACCATATCTTCTCTCTACCATGTCAGTCTCTGTACTGTGTCAGTCTCTGTATCGTGTCTTCCCTGTACCGTGTCATTCTCTGTACTGTGTCTTTTCTGTACCGTGTCTTCTCTGTACCGCGTCAGTCTTGGTACAGTATATTCTCTGTACCGTGTCAGTCCTTGTACCGTTTCAATCCCTGTGCCATGTTTTCTCTGTTCCGTGTCAGTCTCTGTACAGTGTCAGTCTCTGTACTGTGTCTTCTATAAACAGTGTCAGTCTTGGTACCATGTCAGTCTCTGTACAGTGTCTTCCATGTCAGTTTCTGTAACGTGACTTCTCTGTACCTTGTTAGTCTTCTCTGTATGGTGTCTTCTCTGTACCATGTCTTCTCTGTAAAATATAAGTCTCTCTACCGTGTCTTGTCTCCACCGTGTCAGTCTCTGTACCATGTCTTCTGTGTACCGTGTCTGTCTTTACACCGTGTCTTCTCTGTACTGTGTCTGTCTCTGTACCATGTCAGTTTCTGTACCGTGTCACTCTCTTTTCTGTGTCAGTCTTCGTACAGTGTCCATCTCTGTACCGTGTCTTCTCTCCACACTGTCAGTCTCTCCACTGTGTCAGTCTCTGTACTGTGTCTTCTCTGTACCATGTCAGTCTCTATACCGTGTCTTCTCTCTACTGTGTCAGTCTCTATACTGTGTCTTCTCTGTACCATGTCAGTCTCTGTGCTGTGTCTTCTCTGTGCCGTGTCAGTCTTCATACATTGTCAGTCTCTGTACCATGCCTTCTCTGTACCGTGTCTTCTCTGTACTGTGTCAGTCTCAGTACCGTGTCTCCTCTGTGCCATGTCAGTCACTGTACCATGTCAGTCTCTGTGCTGTCTTCTCTGTGCCGTGTCAGTTTCCATACATTGTCAGTCTCTGTACCATGCCTTCTCTGTACCGTGTCTTCTCTGTACCATGTCAGTCTCTGTAACTTGTCTTCTTTGTACTGTGTCAGTCTCTGTACCATTTCAGTCTCTGTACCCTGTCAGTCTCTGTATCCTGTCAGTCTCTGTACTGTGTCTTCTCTGTACCGTGTTAGTCTCTTTACTGTGTGAGTCCCTGTACAGTGTCTTCTCTGTAGCGTGTCAGTCCCTGTGCCATGTCTTTTCTGTACGGTGTCACTCCCTGTGCTGTGTCAGTCTCTGTAGGTGTCACTCCCTGTTCCGTGTCTTCTATTTACCATGTCAGTCTCTGTATTGTGTCAGTCTCCATACCATGTAAGTCTCTGTACCATGTCTTCTCTGTACCATGTCAGTCTCTGTACCATGTCAGGTTCTGTACCATGTCAGCGTCTGTACTGTGTCAGTCTCTTTACAGAGTCTTCTCTGTAAGGAAGTGTCAGTCTCTGTAAAGCATGTTCTCTGTAATTATGTGTCAGTCTCCGTATCGTGTTAGTCTCTGTATGGTGTGTTCTGCATACCGTGTCTTCTTTGTACAGTGTCATTCTCTGTACCATGTCTTCTCTGTACCGTGTCAGTCTCTGTATCATGTCAGTCTCTGTGCCATGTCTTCTCTGTATCGTGTCAGTCTCTGTACCATGTCAGTCTCTCTACTGTGTCTTCCCTGTACCATGTCAGTCTCTGTACCGTATCTTCTCTGTACCATATCTTCTCTTTACCGTCTTAGGCTCTGTACCATGTCTTCTCTGTAGCGTGTCAGTCTCTGTACCATGTAAGTCTCTGTACCATGCCTTCTCTGTACCATGTCAGTCTCTGTACCATGTCAGGCTCTTTACCATGTCAGTTCCTGTACCGTGTCAGTCTCTTTAAATAGTCTTCTCTGTAAGGAGGTTTCAGTCTCTGTATAGTGTCTTCTCTGTAAGTATGTGTCAGCCTCCATACCGTGTCAGTCTCCGTGCGGTGTGTTCTCCATAACGTTTCTTCTCTGTACCATGTCTTCTCTGTACCGTGTCAGTCTCTGTACCATGTCAGTCTCTGTACCGTGTCAGTCTCTGTGCAATTTCTTCTCTGTACCGTATTAGTCTCTGTACCATGTCAGTTTTTGTATCGTGTCAGTTTCTGTAGCATGTCTTCTCTGTACCATGGCAGTCCCTGTAATGTGTCTTCTCTGTTCCGTGTCAGTCTCTGCACCGTGTTTTTTCTGTACCGTGTCTTCTCTGTACCGTGTTTTCTCTGTACCTTGTCAGTCTCTGTATTGTGTCTTCTCTGTACCGTGTCAGTCTCTGTACTGTGTCAGTCTCTGTACCCTGTTTTGTCTGTACCGTGTCAGTCTCTTTACCGTGTCTTCTCTGTACCGTGTCAGTCATTTTCCGTGTCAGTCTCTGTACCATGTCTTCTCTGTATTGCATTTCTCTGTACCATGTCAGTCAGTGTATCATGTCAGTCTCTGTTCTGTGTCACTCTTTGTACTGTGTCTTCTCTGTACCGTGTGACTGTATGGTGTATCATGTCTTCTCTGTACCGTGTCAGTCTCTGTACCATGTCTTATCTGTACAGTGTCTTCTATGTACCGTGTCAGTGTCTGTAATGTATGTCTGTGTACCATGTCTTTTCTGTATTGTGTCAGTATGTGTACCTTGTCTTCTCTGCATGATGTCAGTCTCTTTACCGTGTCACCCTCTGTTCAATGTCAGTCTCTGTACTGTGTCAGTCTCAGTACTGTGTCTTTTCTCCACCCTGTCAGTCTCTGTACCATGTCTTTTCTCCACCGTGTCAGTCTCTGTACCATGTCTTCTCTCTACCATGTCAGTCTCTGTACCATGTCTTCTTTGTACCATTTCAGTCTTTGTACCATGTCTTCTCTGTGCCATGTCAGTCTCTGTACCTTGTCAGTCTCTGTGCCATGTATTCTTTGTGCCGGTTCAGTCTCTGTACAGTGTCAGTATCTGTTTCGTATCCATCTCTGTACCGTGTCTTCTCTGTACAGTGTCAGTCTCTGTAACGTGTCTTCTCTGGAAGGTGTCTTCTCGGACCGTGTCTTCTCTGTACCATGTCAGTCTCTGTACCGTGTCTTCTCTGTACCATGTCAGTCCCTGAACCATGTCAGTCTCTGTAACGTGTCTTCCCTGTACCATGACAGTCTCTGCACCTTGTCTTCTCTGTGCAGTGTCAGTTTCTTTTCCTTGTCTTCTCTCTACTGTTCAGTCTCTGTACCGTGTCTTCTCTGTATCGTGTCAGTCTCTGTACCATGTCTTCCCTGTACAGTGTCAGTCTCTGTACCGTGTCACTCTCTGTTCCGTGTTAGTCTCTGTACCGTGTCAGTCTCTGTACTGTGTCTTCTCTCCACCCTGTCAGTCTCTGTACCTTCTCTTCTGTGAACCGTGTCTGTCTCTACCATGTCTTCTCTGTACTGTGTCAATCTCTGTACCGTGTCTTCTCTCTACCATGTCAGTCTCCATACCATGTCTTCTCTGTACGGTGTCAGTCTCTGTACCATGTCTTCTCTGTACAGTGTCAGTTTTTGTACCATGTCTTTCCTGTACTGTGTCAGTTTCTGTACCATGTCTTCTCTGTACCACATCAGTCTCTGTACCGTGTCTTCTCTGTGCCATGTCAGTCGCTGTACCATGTCAGTCTCTGTGCCATGTATTCTTTGTGTTGTGTCAGTCTCTGTACACTGTCACTCTCTGTTCCATGTCACTCTCTGTAACGTGTCAGTCTCTGTACCGTGTCTTCTCTCCACCCTGTCAGTCTCTATACCATGTCTTCTCTCCACCGTGTCAGTCTCTGTACCGTGTCTTCTCTGTACCGTGTCAGTCTCCATACCATGTCTTCTCTCTACCATGTCAGTCTCCGTACCATGCCTTCTCTGTACCATGTAAGTCTCTGTACCGTGTCTTCTCTGTGCCATGTCATTCGCTGTACATGTCAGTCTCTGTGCCATGTATTCTTTGTGTCGTGTCAGTCTCTGTCTAGTGTCACTCTCTGTTCCAGGTCTTCCCTGTACCATGTCAGTGTCTGATCTGGGTCTTCTCTTTACCGTGTCAGGCTTTGTACCATGTCAGTCTCTGTACCATGTCTTCTCTGTACCGTGTCATTCTCTGAACAGTGTCAGTCTCTGTACTGTGTCTTCCTTGTACTGTGTCATTCTCTGTACCATGTCTTCCCTGTACCATATCAGTCTCTGTACCAAATCTTCCCTGTACCATGTCAGTCTCTGTACCATGTCTTCTCTGTACAAAATCTGTCTCTGTACCGTGTCTTCTCTGTACCATGTCAGTGTCTGTACCATGTCTTCCCTGTACCGTGTCAGTCTCTGTACCGTTGCAGTCTCTGTACCGTTTCTTCCCTGTACCGTGTCTGTCTCTGTATCTTGTCTTCACTGTACCATGTCAGTCTCTGTACAGTCTCTTCCCTGTACCATGTGAGTCTCTGTTCCATGTGAGTCTCCATACCGTGTATTCTCTGTACCATTTAAGTCTCTGTACCGTGTCTTCTCTGTACCCTGTCTGTCTCTGTACCGTGTCAGTGTTTGTACCGTGTCTTATCTGTACCATGTCAGTCTCTGTACTGCATCTTCTCTGTACCTTGTCATCTCTGTGCTGAGTCAGTCTCTGTACCGTGTCTTCTTTTTGCCATGTCAGTCTCTGTATCATGTCAGTCTTTGTGCCATTTCTTCTCTGTGTCGTGGCAGTCTCTGTACCGTGTCAGTATCTACCATTTCTTTTCTTTATCGTGTCAGTCTCTGTTCTGTGGCAGTCTCTTTACCGTGGCAGTCTCTGTACCGTGTCTTTTCTGTACCGTGTCATCTCTGTACAGTGTCTTTTCTCTACCGTGTCTGTCTCTGCAACGTGTCTTTTCTTTACCGTGTCAGACTCTTTACTGTGTCTTTCCTGTACTGTGTATATCTCGGTACCCTGTCATCCCTGTACTGTGACAGTTTCTGTACTGTGTCAGTCTCTGTATCGTGTCTTCTCTGTACCATGTCTTTTGTGTACCTTGTCAGTCTCTGTACCGTGTTTTCTCTGTATGCTGTCTTCTCTGTACGAGGTCAGTCTCTGTACCATGTCAGTCTCTGTACCGTGTCTTCCCTGTACTGTGTCAGTCTCTGTACCGTGTCTTCCCTGTATTATGTCGTCTCTGTACAGTGTCTTCCCTTTACCGTGTCCATCTCTGTACCCTGTCTTACTGTACCGTGTCAGTCTCTGTACCATGTCTTCCTTGTACCCTGTCTGTCTCTGTACCGTACAGTGTCTTCCCTGTACCTTGTCAGTCTCTATACCGTTTCAGTCCCTGTACCATGTCTTCTCTGTGCCGTGTCAGTCTCTGTTCCTTGTATTCTCTCTACCATGCCAGTCTCTGTACCATGTCTTCTCTGTACCATCTCAGTCTCTATACCATGTCTTCTCTGTACCGTGTCAGTCTCTGTATGATGTCAGTCTCTGTACAGTGTCTTCTCTGTACCGTGTCTTCTGTGTACCGTGTAAGTCTCTGTACCATGTCTTCTTTGTACTGTGTCTTCTCTGTACCATGTCAGTCTCTGTATGTGTCAGTCCCTGTACTGTGACTTTCCTGTACCGTGTCGGTCTCTGTACCGTGTCTTCCCTCTATCATGTAAGTCTCTGTACCATATCTTCCCAGTACCGTGTCAGTCTCTGTACTGTGTATTCAATGTACTGTGTCAGTCTCTGTACCGTGTATCCATGTACCTTGTCTTCTGTACCATGTCTTCCCTGTATTGTGCCAATCTCTGTACCGTGTCAGTCTCTGTACTGTTTCTTCTCTTTACGTGTCAGTCTCTGTAACGTGTCAGTCTCTGTACCATGTCTTCTCTGTACCGTTTCAGTCTCTGTACTGTCTTCTTTGTACTGTGTCTTCTGTGAACCGTGTCAGTCTCGGTACTGTGTCTTCTCTGTACGGTGTCTTCTGTATACCATGTCAGTCTCTGTACTGTGTCAGTTTCTGTACCGTGTCATCCCTGTACTGTGTCAGTCTCTGTACCGTGTCTTCTGTGTACCATGTCTTCTCTGTATTGTGTCGGTCTCTGTACCATGTCAGTCTCTGTACTGTGTCTTCTCTGTACCGTGTCTTCTCTGTACTGTGTCAGCCTCTGTACCGTGTATTCTCTGTAACGTGTCAGTCTCTGTACCATGTCTTCTCTGTACCGTGTCAGTCTGTGTTCCGTGTCTTCTCTGTACTGTGTCATTCCCTGTACCGTGTCAGTCCCTGTGTTGTGTCTTCTCTTTACCGTGGCTGTCTCTGTACCCTGTGTCTGTACCGTGTCATTATCTGTACCTTGTCTGTGTCTGTACTTTGTCAGTCTCTGTACCGTGTCTTCTCTGTACTGTGTCAGTCTCTGAACCAGGTCTTCTCTGTATGGTGTCTTCTCTGTACTGTGTTATTCTCTGTACCATTTCTTCTCTGTACCTTGTCAGTCTGTGTACTGTGTCTTCTCTGTACCATGTGAGTCTCTGTACTGTGTCTCCTCTGTACCGTGTCAGTCTCTGAACCTTGTCTTCTTTGTTCTATGTCAGTCTGTGTGCCATGTCAGTCTCTGTACCATGTCTTCTCTGTGCCGTGTCAGTCTCTATACAGTGTCAGTCCTTGTGCCATGTCTTCTCTATGCCATGTCAGTCTCTGTACCTTGTCTTTTCTGTACCATGTCTTCTGTGTACACTTTCAGTCGTCTCTGGCCCTTGTCTTCTCTGTACTGTGTCAGTCTCTGTACGATGTCTTCTCTGTACCATGTCTTCTGTGTACAGTGTCAGTCTCTGTTCTGTGTCTCCTCTGTACCGTGTCTTTTCTGTACCATGTCTTCTCTGTGCCATGTCAGTCTCTCTACCATGTCTTCTCTCTACCGTGTCTTCCCTGTACCACGTCTTCTCTGTACCATGTCTTCTCTGTACCATGTCAGTCTCTGTACAGTGTCTTCTCTGTACCATGTCAGTCTCTGTATCATGTCAGTCACTGTGCCGTGTCTTCTCTGTACCGTTTCAGTCCCTGTACCGTGTCTTCTCTGTACCGTGTCTTCTCTGTACCGTGTCTTTCCTGTACCATGTCTTCTCTGTACCATGTCTTCTCTGTACTGTGTCAGTCTCTGTACCATGTCAGTCTCTGTATCATGTCAGTCACTGTACCGTGTCTTCTTGTACCGTTTCAGTCCCTGTACCGTGTCTTCTCTGTACCGTGTCTTCTCAGTATCATGTCTTCTCTGTAACCTGTCTTCTCTGTATCGTGTCAGTCTCTGTAGTATGTCAGTCTTTGTACCGTGTCTTCTTTGTACCATTTCAGTCTCTGTACCATGTCTTCTCTATACTATGTCTTCTGTGTACCATGTCAGTCTCCGTACAGTGTCTTCTCTGTACCATGTCAGTCTCTATACAGTGTCTTTCCTGTACGTGTCTTATGTATACCATATCAGACTCAATACCGTGTCAGTCTCTGTACCATGTCTTCTCTCTGCCGTGTCAGTCTCTGTATCGTGTCAGTCTCTGTACTGTGTCTTCTCTGTACCATGTCTTCTCTGTACCGTGTCAGCCTCTGTACCGTGTCAGTCTCTGTACCATTACAGTCTCTGTACCAAGTATTCTCAGTACCGGGTTCTCTGTACTGCATCAGTCTCAGTACTGTGTCTTCTCTGTACCATGTCAGTCACTGTACCATGTCATCTCTGTACCTTTTCAGTCTCTGTACCGTGTGTTCTCTGTACCGTGGCTTCTCCATACTGTACCATGTCTTCTGTACCATGTCAATCTCTGTACTGTGTCTTCCCTGTACCGTGTCAGTCTCTGTACCATGTCAGTCTCTGTACAGTGTCAGTCTCAGTACCGTGTCTTCTCTGTACCGTGTCAGTCTCTGTACTGTGTTCTCTGTACCGTGTCTTCTGTGTACAGTGTCAGTCTCTGTACCATGTATTCTCTGTACTGTGTCTTCCCTGTACAGTGTCAGTCTTTGTACCATAACTTCCCTGTACCGTGTCAGTATCTGTACTGTGTCTTCCATGTACCGTTTTACTCTCTGTACCATATCTTCTCTGTCCCGTGTCAGTCTCCATACTGTGTCAGTCTCTGTACCGTGTTATCTTTGTACCATGTCTTCTTTGTACCATTTCTTCTATGTATTTTGTTTTCTCTGTACCGTGTCAGTCTCTGTACGGTGTCAGTCTGTGTACCATGTCTGGTCTGTACCATGTCAGTCTGTGTACCTTGTCTTTTTCGTACCATGTCATTCTCTGTACCGTGTCTTCTCTATACCGTGTCAGTCTCTGTACTGTGTCTTCTCTGTACCATGTCAGTCTCTGAACCGGGTCTTTTCTGTACCATGTCTTCTCTGTACTGTGTCATTCTCTGTACCATTTCTTCTCTGTACCTTGTTAGTCTGTGTACTGTGTCTTCTCTGTACTGTGTTAGTCTATGTACTGTGTCTTTGTGCCGCATCAGTCTCTATAACGTGTCAGTCTCTGTGCCATGTCAGTCTCTGTACCTTGTCTTCTCTGTACCATGTCTTCTGTACACACTTTCAGTTGTCTCTGGGCCGTGTCTTCTCTGTGCCATGTCAGTCTCTGTACTGTGTCTTCTCTATACCATGTCTTCTGTGTACAGTGTCAGTCTCCATGCTGTGTCTTCTCTGTACTGTGTCTTCTCTGTACCATGTCTTCTCTGTACCATGTCAGTCTCTGTACCGTGTTTTCTCTGTACCGTGTCTTCCCTGTATCATGTCTTCTCTGTACCATGTCTTCTCTGTACCGTGTCAGTCTCTGTACAGTGTCTTCTCTGTACCATGTCAGTCACTGTACTGTGTCTTCTCTGTACCGTTTCAGTCCCTGTACCGTGTCTTCTCCGTATCGTGTCTTCTCTGTTCCATGTCTTATCTGTACCGTGTCAGTTTCTGTACTGTTTCTTCTCTGTACCATGTCTTCTCTGTAACCTGTCTTCTCTGTACCATGTCAGTCTCTGTACCGTGTCTTCTCTGTACCGTGTAAGATTCTGTACTATGTCAGTCTTTGTACCGTGTCTTCTTTGTACCATTTAATTCTCTGTACTGTATCTTCTGTGTACACTGTCAGTCTTCGTACAGTGTGTCTCTGTACCATGTCAGTCTCTATACAGTGTCTTCCCTGTACCGTGTCTTATCTATACCATATAAGACTCAATACCGTGTCAGTCTGTGTACCATGTCTTCTCTGTACCATGTCAGCCTCTGTACCGTGTCAGTCTCTGTACCGTGTCAGTTTCTGTACCGTATTTTCTCTGTACCATGTCTTCTCTGTACCATGTCAGTCTCTGTACCGTGTCAGTCTCTGTACCGTTACAGTCTCTGTACCAAGTATTCTCAGTACCGGGTTCTCTGTACTGCATAAGTCTCAGTACCGTGTCTTCTCTGTACCATGTCAGTCACTGTACCATGTCTTCCCTGTTCCGTTTTAGTCTCTGTGCCATGTGTTCTCTGTACCGTGACTTCTCCATACCATGTCTTCTCTGTAACCGTGTCAGTCTCTGTACCGTGTCTTCCCTGCACTGTATCAGTCTCTGTACCATGTCTTCCGTGTATCGTGTCAGTCTCTGTACCATGTCCTCCCTATACCATGTTAGTCTCTGTACCGTGTCAGTCTCTGTACCGTGTCTTCTCTGGATTGTTTCAGTCTCTGTACCATGTCTTCTGTGTACCATGTCTTCTGTGTACTATGTCAGTCTCTGTATCGTGTCTTCTCTGTACCGTATCATTCTCTGTACCGTGTCAGTCTCTGTTCCTTGTCTTCCGTGTACCAGTCACTATAGAGCACTGTACCCAACAACACTCACAATAGAGCACCATTCCCAGCAACAGTCACTATAGATCACCTTCCATAGAACAGTCAGTATAGATCAAGCTACCCAACTTGTCACTGTAGAGCACTCTCCCCAACAACAGTCAGTATAGAGCCCTCAACACAACCGTCTCTGTAAAGCACTCCACCCAATAGCAGTTGCTTATAGAGCACTGTACCCAGTAACAGTCACCATACACACTGCCTCTAACAACAGTCACTACAGAGCACCCTACCCAGCAACAGTCTGTATAGAGAACCCAATGCAGCAACAGTCATTATAAAGCAACTACCCACCAACTGTCACTATAGAGCACCAATTGAACAATAGTCAGTATAGAGAACTCTATTGAGCAACAGTCACTACAGAGCCCTCTACTTACCAACAGCCACTATGGAGCACTCTTTTTAGCACAGGTAGTTTAAAGTACTTTACCCAGCAACAGTCAGTATAAAGCACCCTACCTAACAACAGTCACTATAGGGTACCTGCTTCAAAAGACACTGTAGACCAACAACCCAACATGTGTCACTATAAAGCACCTACCCACCAACAGTCACAATAGAGCACCTACCCAACAACAATTGCGATAGAGAAATCTACCCAACAACAGTTAATATTGAGCACTCTAACCAAAACAAGTCACTATAGAGCAACCTACCCTACAACAATTGCTATAGAGAACCTACCCAAAAACAATCACTATAAAGCGCCTACCCTAAAACCGTCACTATAGAGGACTCTACCTACAAACACTCACTGAAGAACACCTTACACAACCACAGTCAGTATAGAGCCGTTGATCCAAAGCAGTCACTATAGAGCACTGTACTTAAGTCACCAGAGACCACCTAACAAAACAGTCACTATAGATTGCCTACCAAAAATTTGTCACTGTACAGCACTTTACCCAGCAACAGTCAATGTAAGCACTTCACCCAGCAACACTCACTATGGAAAACCATACATAGCAACAGTCAGTATAGAGTACTCTACTTAACAACAGTCATTATAGAGCACCATATATAATAGTCACTATAGAGCACCCTACCCAATCAGTCAGTATAGACGTCCTACTAAACAACAGTCACAGTAGGACACCTACTGAACAACAGTCACTACTGAGAACCAACCCACCAACAGTCACTATAGAGTCCTCTACCCAACAACAGTCACTGTAGAGCACTTTACTCAGCAAAAGTCACTATAGAGTATCCTATCGAACACCAGTCACAATAGAGCCCACTACCCAGCAACAGTCACTATAGAGCACCTCACCAACAACAGTCATTATCGTGCACCCTACCCAACAACAGTCACCTATAGAACACTCTAACCAACAGCAGTAACTATAGAGCACCCCATTCAACAACAGTCACTATAGAGCACCCTTCACTACAGCAGTCACAATAGAGCACGGATTCCAACAACAATCACTATGGGAATCCTACCACACAACAGTCAGTATCTAGAGCACTCTATTCAACAATGGTCACTATGAGCTCCCCACCCAGCAACTGTCAGTATTGAGCACTCCAGCTAACAAAATACACTATAGAGTACTCCACACAACAACATTCACTATCAGGCACCCTACCCAAAAGCAGTAATTATAAAGCACCCTAACAAATAACAGGCACTATGGAAAACCTTAACCAGCAGCAATCACAATACAGCCCCATACTAAGCAACAGTCAGGATAGAGCACCATACACAGAAACAGTCACTATAGAGCATTATACCCAACAACAGTTAGTATAGATAACCAAACAGAAAACACTCAGTATGGAGCAAGCTACCGAAAAAGTCACTGTAGGGCACTCTACACAAAAACAGTCTCTATAGAGAACTCTACACATCAACAGTCTCTGTAGAGCACTCCACTTAACAATAGTCACATATAGAGCAGTCTACCCAACAACAGTCACCATGGAGCACTGTACCCAACAAGGGTCACTATAGAGCACCCTACACAGTAACAGTCAGTACAGAGCACTTATTCACCAATAGTCACTATAGAGAACTCTACCCAACAACAGTCACTATAAAGCACCATAATCAACAACATTCACTATAGAGCACGCTACCCAGCAACAGTCACTATAGAGGTTTCAATTCAGCACAAGTCACTCTGGAGCACCCTACCAAGCAACACTCTCTGGAGCACCTACCCAACAACAGTCACTATAGGGCACCCTACATAAGAGCAGTCACTATAGAGCACGTGCCCTACAACAGACAATATACAGCACTCCACCCAACAAGTCACTATAAAGTACCTAATCAAGAACTGTCACTAAAGAGCACTCTACTTAGCAAGAGTCACTATAGAGCACCGCACCCAGCCAAAGTCATTATACAGCACCTGAGGTAACAACAGTCACTGTAGAGCACCGTACCCAACAACAGTCACTGTAGAGCACCTACCCACCAATAGTCACTAGAGAGCACCTACCCAACAACAGTACATATAGAGAACTCTACCCAACAGCAGTCATTATAGAGTGCCATATCCAAAAGCAGTCACTATAGAGCAACATATGAAACAACAGTCACTATAGGGCACCTACCCAACAACAATCACTACAGACCTCCTACTCAACAACAGTCACTGTAGAGAACTCTACCCAACAACAAACACTATAGAACCTCATACCCCAAACAGTCACTGTAGAGCAAACTATTAAACAAAAAATAAAGCAAGGAACCCAACAAGTCACTGTAGAGCACTCTACCCAACAGGAGTCAGTATAGAGCACCCAACACAATAACATTTTGTATCTAGAGCCCCCCACACAACAACCGTCATTATAAAGAAACAGTCAGTATAAAGCATTGTACAAGATAAAAGTCAGTATCTAGAGCCCCTTAAAGAAAAACAGTCACTATAGAGCACTCCATCAAACAACAGTCACTATAGAGCACTCCATCCAACATCAGTTAACGTAGAGCACTCTACACAATATTCACTATAGAACCCTCCACCCCAAAACAGAGGCCTATAGAGAACTGTATTAAACAACATTCACTATTGAGCACCTAACACAAAATCAATCATTATAGAGCACCCTCCCCAACAACAATCACTATTGAGCACCTATGCAACAACAGTCACTACCTACAGGACTGTTCTCAACAACAGTCACCCAGGAGAACCCCAGCCAGAAAAAGTCAGTATTTAGCACTTCACCACACAACACACACTATAGAGCAATCTACCCAAACATAGTCATTGTAGAGCACCTTCCCAACGACAGTGAGTATAGGGCACCTACCCAAATACAGTCACTATTGAGCACTCTACCCAACAACAGTCACAATAGAAGATTATACCCAACAACAGTCACTATAGAGAACCCTACCCAACATCAGTCACTATAGATAACCTTCCAAACAACAGTCAGTATCCAGCAACCTCCCCAATGACAGTCACTACAAAGCACTCTACCCAACAACAGTCAGTACAAAGCACTTTACCCAACAACCGTCACTATAGAGCACTCTATCCAACAACAATTCGTATACAGCACCGTCCCAACAACAGTCCCTATACAACACTCTACCCAACAAGACTCACCATAAAGCACGGTACACAGCAGTCATTATAGAACACCCTACACAAGAAAAGTCAAAATACAGTACTCTACCCAACGACAGTCACTATAGAGCACCCTACCCAACAAAAGTTACTATAGAGCACCCCACTGCAAAACAGTCACTATAATAGTGCCTGCAAAAACACAGTCACAACAGAGCACTCTACCCAGCAACAGTCACTAAAAAGCACTTCACCCTGCAACAGTCACCATAGAACACTCTACCCAGGATAAGTCAGAATAAAGCACCCGACTTAACAACAGTCACTATGGAGCACCCTACAAATAAAAGACACTATAGAGCATTCTACAAAACAATAGAAACTATAGAGCTCCTACACAAGAGTCACTATAGATCATGTTCCCAAGAAGAGTCACTATACAGCACGTACCCAGCAACAGTCAGTATAGAGACCTCTACTTAAAAACAGTCACTATAGAGCACTCCACCCAACAACGGTCAGTGTAGAGTACTCTACACAATAGTCAATATAGAATTCTCCACCCAACAACAGTGACCTATAGAGCACTCTGCTTAAACAACAATCACTATAAAACACCCAACCCAAAAACAATCATTATAGAGCACCCTGCCAAAATCAATCACTATAAAGCACCTACACAACAACAGTCACTAAAGAGGTCTCCAACAAGCAACAGTCAGTATTGGGCACCCCACCACACAACACACACTATAGAGCATTTTACCCAACAGTCACCCTACCTAACAACAGTTACTATAGAACACCCTAACCAGCAACAGTCACTTTAGAGCACCTACACAACAACAGTAATTTTAGAGCACCTACCCAACGACATTCAGTATGAATGACCTACCCAAAAACAGTCACTACAGGGCACTCTAGCCAACAACAGTCACAATAGAGGACCGTACCAAAAAACAGTCACTATGGAGCAAAATACGCAATAACAGTCTCTATAGATCAGCTTCCAAACAACAGTCAGTATAGGGCAACATCCCCAAAAAGAGTCACTGCAAAGCACTCTACTCAACAAGTCAGTACAGAGCACTATACCCAACAGTAGTCACTATAGAGCACAGTACCTAACAACAGTGACTATACAGCACCATCCCAACAACAGTCACTTTACAGCTCTCTACCCAACAAGAGTCAGCTTAAAGAAGTCTAGCCAACAACAGTCACTATAAAACACCCTTTGCAAAAAGAGTCAATATAAAACACTCTACCCAACAACAGCCACTATAGAGCAACCTACCTAACAGAAGTTAGTATAGAGCCCCTCACCGAAAATCAGATACTATAAAATACCTACAAAGCAACAGTCACGACTGAGCACTCTACCTAGCAACAGCCAGTATGAATTACTTCAACCAGCAAGAGTCACTATAGAACACCCAACCCAATAAAAATCAGTATTGAACACCCTACTTAACAACAGTCACTATGTATCACCCGACAAATAAAAGCCACTATAGAGCACCCTACAAAACAAGAGTCACTATAGAGCTTCTACCCAACAACAGTCATTATAAATCATGTTCCCGAGAACAGTCACTATATAGCACCTACCAAAAAACAGTCACCGTAGAGCCCTCTACCCAACAACAGTCACTAGAGAGCACTCTACTCAGCAACAGTGACTATAACGCACCCCACCCAAAAACAGTCACAATAGATTATGCTACCCAGCAACAGTCACTATACATCACCTACCCAATAACAGTCAACATAGAGCACTCTACACAACCAGTCACTACAGAGCAGTCTACAAAATAGTCACTATAGAACACTCCACTTAACAACAGTCACTATAGAGCATCTCACCCAACAACAGTCACTACTGATCACCCTACCCAACAGCAGTCACTATAGATAACCCTATCAAAAATAATTCACTATAGAGCTCCTACCCAACAACAGTCACTATGCAGAGCACTCTACCCAATAACAGTCACTATAGAGCACCGCATCCAACAACAGTCAGTATTGTTCACCACAACCACCAACAGACACCATAGAGCACTCCACCCAACAAGAGTCACTATAGCACACTGTAAACAACAGCAGTTTCTATAGAGCACCCTAACCATAAATAGTCATTATAGAGAACCTACTCAGCCATAGCCATTATACAGCACCTACACAAAATCTGTCAGCATAGGGCACCTACTAAACAACAGTCACTATAGAGCACTCTACCATAAAAAGTCACTATAGAACACTGTACCAAACAACAGTCACTATAGAGGATCCTACTCAAGAATAGTCAGTATATAACACTCTTCTCAACAACAGTCACTTTAGAGCACCCTACACAACAGCAGTCACTGAAGAGCACCTAAGCTACAACAGTCAGTGAAGAGTCTTCTATCCATCAACAATCACTATGGAGCACTCGTCACAACAATAGTCACTATAAAGCACAGTTCCCACGAACAGTAGTTATAAAGCACTCTACCCAACAACAGTCACTACAGAGCACCCTACTCAACAACAGTCACCATAGATCACCTACCAAACAACAGTCACTATAGAGTCCTGTACCCAACAACCGTCATTATAGAGCTCTCTACCCAACAACATTCATTTTAGAGCACTTTACTAAGGAAAAGTCACTAGAGAGGACCCTACTCAACAACAGTAGGTATTCAGCTTTCCACCCAGAAACAGTAACTATAGAGCACATACCCAACAACAGTCACTATGGAGCCCTCTATGCAACAACAGTCACTAGAGAGCACTCTACACATAAGCAGTCACTATAGATCACCCTACCAATTAACAGTCATTTTCTAGAGCCCATTATGGAACAACAATCATAATAGAGTACCCTACCCAACAAAAGTCACTACAGAGCAATCCACCCAACAACAGTCAGTATAAAGCCCCATACCCAACAAAAGTCATTAGGAAGCACTGCACCCAACAACAGTCATTATAGAGTACCTACCCAAAAACTGTCACTATATAGCAGTCTACACAGAAAGAGTCACTATAGGGCACTCCACACCACAACAGTCACTATAGAGTATCCTATACAGTGGCAGTCACTATAGAGCACCCTACCTAATAGCACTCAGTATACAGCACCCTACTAACAACAGACACCAGAGCACCCTACAAACAACAGACACAATAGAGCACCATATCCAAACACAGTATCTATAGTGCACCTAACCAACAAGAGTTAATGTATATCACCTACCCAAAAACAGTCATTATAGAACACCTACCCAATATCACTATAAAGAACCTACCCAATGACAGTCACTTTAGAGCACCATACCCAACAACTGTCACTATAGAACATTCTGTTCAACAATAGTCACCATAGAGCACCAATCAAATAACAGTCACTATAGAGCACTGTACCCAACAACAGTCACTATTGAGTACCCTACCAAAGAACAATAAGTATAGAACACTCTAACCCACAAGGGTCATTATAGAGCACTCTACCCAACAACAGACACTGTAGAGCACTTACCCAACAACACTCACTGTAGAGCCCTCTACCGAAAAATATCAGTATAGATCACTCTACCCAACAATAGTCACTATAGAGCACCCTACTCAAGAACAGTCATCATAGAGAATTCTAGCCAACAACAGTCATTATAGAACACCCTACTTAACAACATCCTCTGTTCATCATGTACCCAACAACAGTCACTGTAGAGCCCTCACCCAAGAACAATCACTATAGAGCACTCTACTCAACAATAGTCAGTACAGAGCACTCTACCCTAGAACACTCATTATAGAGCATCCCACCTAGCAACAGTCAGTATAGAGCATCCCCCTAAACAACAGTCACTACATAGCACCCTACCTAGTAACAGTCATTATAGAGTCCTCTACACAACAACAGTTCCTATGGAGCACCCTACACAACAGCAGTGACTATAGACCACTAAACCCAACAAGAGTCACAATAGAGAAACTATGCAGTATTAGTCACCATAGAGCACTCTATCAAACAACAGTCACTATAGAACGCCCTACCTAACAACAGTCACTAAAGAGAACCTACACAGCAACCATCACTATAGAACACTCTACCCAACAACAGCTACTTTAGAGCACCGTATGCAACAACTGTCACTATAGGGCACCCTACACAAAAACAGTCACTATAGAGAACCTAACCATCAACAGTCAGTAAAGAGCACCATACCCAACAACATTCACTTAAAGCATTCTACCCAACAACAGTCACTATAGAGCTCTCTACACGACAAGAGTCACTATACAGAACTCCACCCAACAACTTTCACATATAAATCACTTTTCCGATCAACAGTCACTGTAGAGCACCCCAAACCTACAACACTCACTATACAGCACCTACCGGAAAAACAGTCACTATACAGCACTCTAGCCATCCAACTTTACTATAGAGCACCGTACCCAACAGCAGTTGCGATAGAGGGTCCTTCCCAACAACAGTCACTATAGAGAACCTACCAAACAACAGTCACTATAGAGCACCGTACCCAACAAGAGTCACTACAAAGAACTCTACCCAACAAGAGCCACTATAGAACACTCTACACAGCAACAGTCAGTATAGAGAACTCCACCACACAACTGTCACTTACAAAGCACTCTAACCAACAACAGTCATTACAGAGAACCCCAACTAACAACAGTCACTATAGACCACCTATCCAACAACAGTCACTATAGGGCCCCCTCTTAAGCAACCCTCACTATACAGCACCTACCTAACAACCATTAGTATAGAGTAATCAACCAAAAATCCGTCACCATAGATCACCCTACCTATCAATAGTAACTATAGAGCATGCTACCCAGCAACAGTCGCTATAAAGAACCTACCGAACAAAAGTCACTATACAGCACTCTACCTAGGAAAAGTCACTATAGAGCACCCTATTCAACAACCCAACTATTTTGCAGGATGCTTTACAGTGACTGTGTTTTGATAGGGTGTTCTATAGTGACTGTTGTTTGGTGTGATGCTCCATAGTGACTGATGTTGGGTACAGTGCTTTTTAGTGACTGTTGTTGGGTAGGGTGCTCTACAGTGGCTGTTGTTGAGTAGCGTGCTCTATAGTGACTTTTGCTACGTAGGGTGCTCTATAATGGCTGTTGTTGAGTGGGGTGACCTAGAATGACTGTTGTTGTGTAGGGTTCTATATAGTGACTGTTGTTGAATAGGTGTTCTATAGTCACTTTTGTTGGGTGGGGTGCTCTATACTGACTGTGGTGTAGGTGCTCTATAGTGACTGTTGTTGGGTAGTGTGCTCTACAATGACTGTTGTGTGTTAGGGTGCTTTATAGAGACAGTTGTTGGGTAGGATGCTTTATAGTGACTGTTGGGTAGAATGCTTTATAGTGACTGTTGTTGGTTTGGGTGCTGTATACTGACTGTTGCTGAGTTGGGTGTTCTATAGGGACTGTTGTTGTCTAGAGTGCTCTAGATAGTGATTGTTATTATTAGGGTGCTCTATAGTAACTATTGTTGGGTAGGGTGCTCCATAGTGACTGTTTTTGGGTAGAGTGCTTTATAGTGACTTTTCTTCAGCAGGGTACTCAATAATGACTGCTGTTGTGTAGGTATTCTATAGTAACTGTTTTTGAGTAGGGTGCTACATAGTGATTGTTGTTGGTTACGATGCTCTATAGTGACTGTTGTTCGGTAGGTGCTCTTTAGTGACTGTTGTTGGGTAGGTGCTCTGTAATGACAATTGTGTTGGTGCTCTATAGAGACTATAGTTCAGTAGCGTGTTCTATAGCGACTGTAGAGCATAGAGTCATCTATAATGGATGTCTTTGGGTAGGGTAATATAGAGTGACAGTTGCTGGGTAGGGTGCTCCATAGTGACTGTTTCAAGGTGGAGTGCTGTATAATGAAGGTTGTTGGCTGGAGTGCACTATAGTGACTGTTGTTGAGTAAAGGGCTCTAGAGTGACTCTTGTTGGTTAGATGCTCTATAGTAATTTTTGTAGTGTAGGTGCTCTATAGTGTCTGTTGTTGGGAAGAGGGCTCTATAGTGACCGATGTTGGGTAGAGTGGTCTAACATAACTGTTGTTGGTTAGACTGCTCCACAGTGACTGTTGTTGCTTCAAGGGTTCTATTGTGACTGTTGTTTGGTGGAGTGCTCTATAGTGACAATTGTTGGGGAGGGTGCCGTATAGTGACTGTTCTTGGATGGGTTATCTATAGCGACTGTTTTTAAGTATGTTGTTCTAGAATTACTGTTGTTGGGAGGAGTGCTCTATAGTAACTGTTACTCTGTAGTGTACTCTATTGTAACTGTTGTTGGGTAGGTGCTCTATTGTGGCTATTGTGGGTGGGGTGTTTTTAGTGACTGTTATTTGAAGGGTGCTCTATAGTGACATTGTGAGTTGTGTTCACTGTGCTGTGTGTGTTTTTGTTGAGTGATGTGCCTGTGTGTTGTGTCTGCACTGTGGAATGTCTGTGTGGTGAGTGTTGTTTGTCTGTGCGAAATGTATTTACTTTGTACATTGTGTGGTCATTTGTGTTTCTGTATGAGGTTTCGTCAACCTGAAGTGTGTGTGTCGTTTGTGGTGTGTGTGTGAGTTGCGTGAACTATGCAGAGTGTGTACAGTGACTGCTGTGTGTCTATGTAATTTTTGTGAACTGTGGATTGTGGGTTTTGTGAGAGGTGTGTGTCTGTGTGAAACGTGTGCACTGTAGAGTATTATGTGTGTGGTGAGTGGTGTGTCTGTGTGAGCTGTGTGCACTCTTTAATGTGTAAGTGTTGCATGTCTGATTAAGTTGTGTCCACTGTGGAGTATGTGTGTTGAGTGTGTGGTGACTGGTGGGTGTCTGTGTGACGTGTCTACACTGTGGAGTATGTGTGTGGTGAGTGGTGATTGCCTTGTGAGGTGTGTGCTCTGTGTAGGCTGCGTGTGATGAGTGGTGTGTGTCTGTGTGAGATATATGCACAGAGGAATGTGAGTGTGCAAGGCGTGTGGTAAGTGGTGTGCGTTTGTGACAGGTCTCTGCACTCTGGAGTGTGTGTGTTGTGTGTTGTGTGTCAGTGTCTGTTATGTGCCCGGTGGAGAGTGTGTGCATGTTAATCTGTGTATATCTGCATAACGTGTGTGCATGGTGGAGTGTGTGTGTGCTGATTGTTGTCTGTCCCTGTGAGGTGTGTGAACTGTGTTGTGTGTGTGTGAGGTGAGTAACGTGTTTCTGTGTGAGGTGTGTGTATTCTGAAGAGTGTGTGTGGTGAGTGACATGTGTCTATGTGAGGTTTTTGCGCAGTCCAGAGTGTGTTGTGAGTGGTGGGTTACTGTGTAAGGTTTATGCAATGTGGAGTGTGTGTGGTGTATCTTGTGTGTCTGTGTGAGGTGTGTGCACTGTGTAATGTGTGTGTATAGTGAGAGGTGTGTGTTAGGGTTAGGTGTGTGCACAGTGCAATGTGTGTGTTTGTGTGGTGGGTGGTGTGTGTCTGTGTGTGGTGTGTGCACTATGGGGTGTGTGGGTGTTCAGAGGTGTTTGTGTCAGGTGTGGACACTGTGGGGTGTGTGCTTGTGCTGAGTTGTGTGCCTGTGTGAGGTGTCTGTACTGTGGAATGTGTGTAGTGAGTGTTTTGTATCTTTGTTAGGTATGTTCACTGTGTAGTGTGTGCGGTCAGTAGTGTTTCTGTATGAGGTGGCTTTACTGTGGACTGTATGTTATGAGTGGTGTGTGTCTCCGTGCAGTGTGTGCACTATGGAGTATGTGCATGTGGTGACTGATGTGTTTGTGTGATGTGGGTGCACTGGGAAGTTTGTGTGTTTGTGTGGTGAGTGTTGTGTTTCTGTGTAAAGTGTGTGCACTGAAGAGTGTGTGTGTTCAGTGGTGTGTGTCTTTGTAAGATGTGCACACTGTGCAGTTTGTTTTTATGGTGAGTCTTGTGCCTGTGCGAGGTGTCTGCCCTACAGTATGTGTGTGTGGTGAGTGTTGTGTGTCTGTGTGAGGTGTGTTTACTGTGTAGTGTGTGTGGTCAATCTTGTGTCTTTGTGAGGTGTCTTCACTGTAGGGTGTGTGCCATGAGTAACGTGTGTCTTTTTGAGGTGTGTGCACTGTGGAGTGGGTGTATGGTGAGTGACGTGTGTTTGTGTGAGTTGTGTTCACTGTGCAGTTTGTGTGTTTGTTTGGTGAGTGTTTTGTGTCTGCGTGAGGTGTGTGCACAGTGGAGTGTGTGTGTGGTCAGTTTTTTTGTCTTTGTGAGGTGTGTTTACTGTGCAGTGTGTGTTTATGTTGAGTGGTGTGCCTGTGCCAGGTGTCTGCACTGCAGAATGTGTGGTGAGTGTTGTGTGTCTGTGTGTAATGCATTTACTGTGTAGTGTGTGGTCAGTCCTGTGTCTGTATAGGGTTTCTTCAATGTGGAGTGTTTGTGTCCTGAGTGGTGTGTGTGTGAGGTGAGTGCAGTATGGAGTGTGTGTGGTGACTGATGTGTTTCTGTGTGAGTTGTTTGAACTATAAAGGTGTGTTTGATGATCGGTGTGTTTCTGTGTGAGGCCTTTGCGCTGTGGAATGTTTATGGTAAATGTTGTTTGACTTTGTGAGGTGTGTTTACTCCTTAGTGTGGGTGGAGAGTCTTGTGTCCGTGTAAGATGCCTTTACTGTAAAATGTGTTTCGTGAGCAGTGTGTTTGTGTGAAATGTGTACACTGTGGAGTGTTATGTTTGTGGTGAGTGCTGTGTCTGTGTGAATTGTGGGCACTCTTTAATGTATAAGTGGTGCATGTCTGTTTAAGGTGTGTGCACTGTGGAGTAGGTGTGTGGATTGTGTGTGGTGACGTGTGTGTGGTGTCTCTGTGAGGTGTCTGCACTGTGAAGTGTGTGTGTGATGAGTGCTGTGTGCCTGTGTGTGTTGTGTGTCCTGTGTAGTATGCATGTGATTAGTGGTGTGTGTCTGTTTAAGATATATGCACAGGGGAGTGTGAGTGTACAGTGTGTGTGGGAAGTGTGTGTGTTGGTGCTAGGTGTCTGCACTCTGTAGTGTGTGTGTTGCGTTGGGTGTGTCTCTGTGAGGTGAGTGCACTGTGTAGGGTGTGTGGTGAGTGATATGTCTGTGTTAGGTGTCTGCACTATGGAGTGTGTGTTTTGTGAGTATTGTCTGTCTCTGTGTGGTGTTTGCACTGTGAAGTGTGTGTGTATGATGAGTGGTGTGTGTTTTTGTAAGGCATGTGCACTGTGCAGTTTGTGTGTGCATATGAGGTGATTGGTAAATTTCTTTGTGTGGTGTGTGCACTGAAGAGTTTGTGTGCGGTCAGTGGTGTGTGTCTTTGTGAGGTGTGTGCACTGTGCAGTGTGTGTTTCTGGTGAGACGTGTGCCTGTGTGATTTGTCTGCATTGCAGAATGTGTGTGGTGATTGTTGTGTGACTGTGTGAGGCGTTTTTACTGTGTAGTGTGTGTGGTCATTCTTGTGTCTGTTTGAGTTGTCTTCACTGAAAGTGTGTGTAGTGAGTAATGTGTTTTTGTTTGAGATGTGTGCACTGTGAAGTGTGTGTGTATTGTGAGTGCTCTTTGTCTGTGTGAGGTGTGTGGACTGTTTAGTGTGTGTATATGCTGAGTGCCGTGTGTCTGTGTGAGATGTGTAAAGTGTGGAGTGTGCGTGTGTTCTACAGTGTGTGTTTGTGTGAGGTGTGTGGACTGCACATTGTGTGTGCTGAGTGGTGTCTGCCTTTGTAAAATGTGTGCACTGTGTGTGTGTGTTTATGCCGTGACTGGTGTTTGACACTGTGAGTTGTCTGCATTGCGGATAATGGAAAAGGTGATTGGTGTTTTTGTGATGTGTGTAAATTGAGGTGTGTGTTTGTGGAGTTTGTGTGGTATGTGTTGTGTCTCTCTGAGATGTGTGTACTCTGGAGTGTGTGTTAGTGTGGTGAGTGGTGTACATCTGATTTATATGCACTGTGTATTGTGTGTGGAGTGTGTGATGTGCAAGGCGTGTCTCTGTGTAATTTTTGTGCATTGTGGAGAATGTTTGTGAGGTGAGTTGTGTGTATGTGTGAGGTGTGTGCACCGTGGAGAGTGTGGGAGTGTGGTGACTGGAATATGTCTGAGGTATGTGCACTGTGGATTGTGTGTGAAGTGTGTGGAGTGCATGGTGTATCTCTGTGTAAGGTGTGTGTACTGTGAAGTGTGTGATTGTTGTGAGATGTGTCTATGTATGAGGTGTGTGCCCTGCAAACTGTGTGTGTGATGAGTGGTGTGTGTCTGTTTGAGGTGTGTCTACTGAGGAGAGTATGCGTTTGCTGTTTTGTGTCTGTGTGAGGTTTGTGCTATGTAAAGTGTGTTCATGACGAGTTTGTATTGTGATGTCTGTGTGAGGTGCATGCACAGTGGAGTGTGTGGAGTGTGTCTGGTGAGTGGTGTGTGTGTGCAGTGTCTGCACTTTGGATTCTGTGTGCAGTGGGTAGTGTGTGTCTGTGTGAGGTGAGTGCTATGTGTAGTGTGTGGTAAGCTGTAGTCAGTGTTTTATGTCTGCACTGTGGATTGTGTGTTTGGTGAGTGTTGTGTGTCTGTGAAAGCTGTGTGCACTGTGTAGTGTGTGTGTATCGTGAGTGGTGTGTGTTCGTGTGCGGTGTGTGCACTGTACAGTTTGTGTATTTGTGTGGTGAGTGGTCTGTGTCTTTGTGATGTGTGTACACTTTGGATTGTGTTTGTGTGGTCAGTGGTGTCTGTCTTCATAAGGTGTGTTCACCATGCAGTGTGTGTTTTTGGTGAATGTTGTGCCCGTGTGATGTGTCTGGACTGCAGAATGTCTGTGTGGTGTTGTGTTTCTAAGTGTATGTTGTTGGGTGAAATGCTCTATAGTAACTGTTGTAGGGTAGGGTGCAGTATACTGACTGTTGTTGGGTAGGGTGCTCTATAATGACTGATGTTGGATATGTGCTCCATAGTGACTCTTGCAGGGTAGGGTGCTCTATAGTGGATCTTGTTGGGTGGTGCTCTACAATGACTGTTGTTGGGTGGGATGATCTATAATGACTGTTGTTTGGTACAGTGCTTTATACATAACTGTTGTTGGGTGAAGACTTTATAGTGGTTGTTGTGTAGACTGCTCTATAGGTGACTGATTTAGGATGGAGTTCTTTATAGGGA
Organism: Leontopithecus rosalia; assembly: GCA_028533165.1. NCBI lineage: Eukaryota > Metazoa > Chordata > Mammalia > Primates > Cebidae > Leontopithecus > Leontopithecus rosalia. The sequence goes on from CM052665.1 coordinate 24,796,887, forward strand.
CTGTTGCTGTGTAGGGTTTCCTACAGTGACTGTTGTTGGGTATTGTGCTCTATAACGACTGCTGCTTGGTAGTGGAATCTATATTGATCCTAGTTGGTAGGGTGTTCTATTGAGACTGATGATGTGTAGGATGTTCTATACTGACTGTTGTTAGATGGTGTTCTCTAGAGTTACTCTTCCTGGGTAGAGTGCTTTATATTGCCTGTCATGGTAGGGTGCTCCATAGTGACTGTGTTTGGGTAGGTGCCGTATTGTGTCTGTTGTTGGTGTGGTGCTCTAAACTGATGGTTGTGGAGTAGGTTTTCTATAGTGATTGTTGATGGGTATGGTGCTCTATAGACAGTTGATGGGTACAGTGTTCTGAAGTGACTCTTGCTGCATAGTGTGCTCTTTAGTGACTGTAGTTGGGTAGGTGCTCTATAGTAACTGTTGTTGGCTGGGGTGCCCTATAGTGACCGTTGCTAAGTAAGTGCTCTAAAGTGACTCTTGATTGGAAGAATACTCTATAGTTACTGTGGTTGGGTAGGGTGCTCTAAAGTGACTGTTGATTGGGAGGGTGCTCTATAATGACTGTTGTTGGGTGGGGTCATTGATACTGACTGGTGCTGGTTAGAGTGCTCTATAGTGACTGGGGTTGGGTAGGTACTCTATAGAGACAGTTGCTGGGTGGGGTGCTTTATAGCGACTGTTGTTGGGTAGGTGCTCTATAGTGACGGTTCTTTGGTAGAATGCTCTATACAGACTGTTCTTGTGTATGGTGCCCTATGGTGACTGTCGTTGGGTGTAGTGCTCTATAGTGACTGTTGTTATGTAGAGTGCTCTTGATAGTGACTGTTGTTGGGTAGGGTGCTCTATAGGAACCCTTGTGGTATAGAGTGCTCTATAGTGACCGTTCTGGGGTATGGTGCTTTATAGTGACTGTTGTTTGGTAGAGTGCTCTACATTGACTGTTGTTTCATAGAGTGCTCTATAATTGACTGTTTTTTGTAGAAGACTTTATAGTGACTGCTGTTGGGTAGGTGCTATATAAAGGCTGTTGTTGAGTAGAGTGCTCTATAGTGACTTTTGTTGGGTAGAGTGCCCTATAGTGACTGTTTGGTAGAGTGCTCTATACTGAGTGTTGCTTGTTAGGGTGCTTTTTAGTGACTGTTGTTGGTTAGAGTTATCTATAGTGACTGTTGTTGCGTACGTGCTCTATAGTGACTGTTGGTGTGTAGGTGCTCTATAGTGACAGTTGTTGGGTAGGGTGCTCTATGGGGACTGTTGTTGAGAAGGGTATTCTATACTGACTTGTTGCATACGTGCTCTATAGTAGCTGTTGTAGGTTCAGTGCTCTATAGTAACAGTGGTTGTGGAGTGTGCTTTATAGTGACTGCTGTTGGTTGGAGTGCTCAATAGTGACTGTTGTTAAGTAGGATGCTCTATAGTGACTGTTGCATGAGTGGGTGTTCTATAGTGACTGTTGCTAGGTAGGGTGCTCCCCAGTGACTGTTGTTGGACAGGTTGCTTTATAGTGACTGTTGATGGGTAGGGAATCTATACTGACTGTTTTTTCGTATGTCCTCTGTAGTGAATGTTGTTAACACGGTGCTCTATAGTGTGACTGTTGTTAACACGGTGCTCTATAGTGATTTTTTTGGGTAGTGTGCTCTATATTCACTGTTCTTGAGTAGGGTGCTCTATAGTGACTGTTGTTTGGTAGGTGCTCTATATTGACTGTTGTTGGAAAAAGGACTCTATAGTGACTGCTGTTGGTTAGAGTTCTCTATACTGACTGTTGTTGTGTAGGGTGCTCTATAGTGACTGTTCTAATTAGGGTGAACTATAGTGACTTTATTGAGTAGGGTGCTCTATATTCACCCTTTTTGGGTATGGTGCTCTATAGTGACTTTTGTTTCGTAGGTGCTCTACAGTAATGTTTTGCTGTCAGGTGTTCTATAGTTAATGTTGTTGGGTAGGGTGCTCTATACTGAGTGTTGTTGAGTAGGGTACTCTATCCTGACTGTTGTTGGGTAGGTGCTCTATAGTGACTGTTGTTAGCTGGGGTGCTCTATATTGACTGTTGCTGTGCAGGATGCTCTATAGTGACTTTTGTTGGGTAGCGTTCTTTATAGTGAATGTTGTTGGGTAGGTGCTCTATAGAGATTGTTGTTGGGTTGGGTGCTCTATAGTGACTGCAGTTCAGTAGGTGCTCCATAGCGGCTGTTATTGCTGCTGTGCTCTATAGAGACTGTTGTTGGGTAGTGTGATCTGTAGGTGACTGCTGTTGGGTGGATTTTTTTATAGTGACTGTTGTTGTGTAGAGTGCTCTACAGTCAGTGTTGTTAAATAGAGTGCTCTATAGTGACTATTGTTGGGTAGGTGCTCTATAGTGACTGTTGTGTTGGTAATCTATAGTGACCGTTGTAAGGTAGGGTCTATATAGTGACTGTTGTTGGGTAGAATATATATAGTGACTGTTGGTAGGTTGCTCCATGGTGACTGTTGTATGGTAGGAAGGTCTATAGTGATTATTGTTGAATAGGTGTTCAATAGTAACTGTTGTTGGGTAAAGTACTCAATAATGACTGTTATTGTTTGAAATATTTAATAGTGACTATTTTTCTGTAGAATTCTCCATACTGACTGTTGTTGGGTAGAGTGCTCATAGGGACTATGGCTGGTTAGGTGCTCCCTAGTGACTGTTGTTTTGCAGTGTGCTGTATACTGACTGCTTTTGGCTAGGTAATCTATAGTGACTGTTTTTGGGTAGGTGCTCTATAGTGACTGTTGTTGTATAAAGTGCTTTATATTGACTGTTGCTAGGTAGCATGCTCCATAGTGACTTCTGTTGGGTTGGGTGCTTTATAGTGACTGTTTTTGGGTAGGGTGCTCTGTATTGACTGTTGTTTGGTATGGTGCTCTATAGGGACTGCTTTTGTGTAGGTTCTCTGTAGTTTCTGTTGTTGGGTAGAGTGCTTTATAGTCACTTGCTTTGTAGAGTTCTCTAGATTGTGGCTGTTGTTGGGTAGAATGCTCAATTGTGACTCTTGATTAGAAAGCCCTATAGTAACTGTTGCTGGCTATAGTACTTTATAAATGACTATTGTTGGGTGGAGTGTTGTATAGTGACTTTTGTTTTGTAGAGTGCTGTACAGTGACTGCTGCTTGGGTAGAGTTCTGTATGCTGTCTTTAGTTGGTTATGTACTTTATAGTGACAGTTGATATGTAGAGGGCTCTATAGTGACTGTTCTTGTGTAGAGTGCTCGATAATGACTGTATTTGGGTAGACTGCTCTATAATTACTTTTTCTGGGTAAAGTGCTCTATAGTGACTGTTGTTCGGTAGGTGCTCTATAGTGACTGTGGCTGTGTAGTGTACTCTATAGTGAATGTTGTTGGGTGGAATGCTGTATAGTGACTGTTGTTTTTTAGGTGCTGTATTGTGACTGTTGTTGGGTGGGATGCTCTATAGTGACTTTTGTTTCGTAGGTGCTCTAAAGTGACTGTTGTTGGGTAGGTGCTCCATAATGACTGTTGTTGGGTAGAGTTCTCCATAGTGACTTGTTTTGTAGAGTGCTCAACAGAGTGAATTTTGCTGGGTAGGGTGCTCTATAGTGACTGTTTTTCAGTAGGTGCTCTTTAGTGACTGTTGCTGGGAAGACTGCTCCATAGTGACTGTTGTGGGGTGGGGTTCTCTATAGTGATTGTTGCAGTGTAAAGTGCTCTATAGTGACTGTTGATGGGTAGAGGGCTCTATTTTGACTGTTGATTGGTAGGTGCTCTATAGTGACTGTTGTTGAATAGTGTGTTCTATAGTGACTGTTGTTGGGTAAAGCGTTTTATAGTGATTGTTGTTGGAAAGTGGGCACTATAGTGACTATAGTTGGGTAAGTGCTATATAGTAATTGTTGTTTGGTAGGTTCTCCATAGTGAGTGTTTTTGAATAGGTTGCTCTAAAGTGACTGTTTTCCGGTATGGTGCTCTATGGTGAATGTTGTTGTGTAGAGTAATCTATAATGACTGTTGATGAATAGAGAGCTCTATAGTGACTGTTGCTGGAAAGGTGCTCTATACGGACTGTTGTTGGGTAGGGTACTCTATACTAACTGTTATTGGGTAGGTTCTCTAAAGTGAATTTTGTTGGGTAGGTTCTCTATAGTGACTATTGTTAGGTGGAGTACTCTATAGTGACTCTTGTTGCGTATGCTACTCCATAGTGACTGTGGCTGGGTAGGCTGTTCTAAAGTGTATGTCATTGAATAGGTGCTCTATAGTGTCTGCTGTTGGGAAAGTGTTCTATAGTTACTGTTTTTGGGTGGAGTGCTGTTTAGTGAATGTTATTCGGTAGGGTGCTGTATAGTGACTGTTCTTCAGTAGGTGCTTTATTGTGACTGACAGGTCTTGTGTAGGTACTCTATTGTGACTTTTGTTGGGTTTGGTGCTCTATAGTGACTGTCGTTGGTAGGGTGCTTTATAGTGACTGTTGTTGGTTAGGGTTCTTTATAGTGAGTGTTGTTGGGTAGGGTGCTCTATAGTGACTGTTGGGTAGAATGCTTCATAGTGATCGTTGTTGGGTAGGGTGCACTATAGTGTCTGATGTTGCTTAAGGTGCTTTATAGTGACTGTTGTTGGGTAGGGTGCTCTATAGTGTCTCTTGTTTGGCAGGGAGCCCTATAGCGTCTATTGTTTGGTAGGTTCTCTATAGTGACTATTGTTAGGTGGAGTACTCTATAGTGTCTCTTGTTGCATATGGTACTCCATAGTGACTGTGGCTGGCTGGGTAAGCTGTTCTAAAGTGTATGTCATTGGATAGGTGCTCTATAGTGTCTGCTATTGGGAACCTGTTCTATAGTTACTGTTTTTGGGTGGAGTGCTGTATAGTGAATGTTATTCTGTAGGGTGCTCTATAGTGACAGTTGTTGGGTAGTGTGCTCTATAGTGAATGTTGTTGAGTAGGTGCTCTATAGTGACTGGTTTTGTATACAGTGCTTTACAGTGACTACTGTTCAGTAGAGTGCTCTATAGTAAATTTTTCTGCATAGGTGCTCTATAGTGACTGATGTTGGGTTGGTTCTCTTTAGTGACTGATGTGGGGTAGGTGCTCTACAGTGACTGTTGTTGGGTAGCTGCTCTACAGTGATTGTTGTTGTGTAGGGTGCTCTATTGTGACAGTTGTTGGTAAGCTTTCTTATAGTGAAAGTTGCTGCGTAGGGTGGTCTATAGTAACTCTTGTTGGGTAGAGTGCTGTATACATGACTGTTGTTGTGTAAAGTGCTTTATAGTGTCTGTTTCTGGGTAGAGTTCTCTATAGTGAGTGCTCTTGGGTACAATCATCTCTAATGACTGTTGCTCGGTAGAGTGCTCCTTAGTGACTCTTGTTGGTAGGGTGCTCTATAGTTACTGGGTATGGTGCTCTATATTGACTGTTGCTGGATAGGGTGATTTATACTGACTGTTGTTGGGTGGGGTTCTTTATAGTTACTCTTGCTTTGTGGAGTGCTCTATAGTGAATTTTGCTGGTTAGGGTGCTTTATAAAAACTGTTGTTTATTAGGTGCTCCATACTGACTGTTGCTGGTTAGGGTGCTTTACAGTGACTGTTTTAGGTAGGTGCTGTATAGTGAGTGTTGTTGGTGGGGTGCTCTAAACTGACGGTTGCTGGGTAGGTGCTCTATAGTGACTCTTGTGGGGTAGGATGCTCTATAGTTACTGTTGTTGGTAGAGTTCTCTATAGTGACTGTTGCTGGGTATGGTGCTCTACATTGACTGTTGCTGTGTAGGGTGCTCTTTGGTGACTACTGTTAAGTAGGTGCTTTATAGTGACTGTTGTTGTGTGTGAAGTCGAGTGACTGTTGTTGGGTAGGTGTTCTATATTGAGGTGCTCTACATAGAGCACTCTTGATGGGTACGATACTCTATAGTGACTGGTGTTGGTTAGAATCCTCTATAGTGACTGTGGCTGGGTAGGGTGCTCTATAGTGACTGTTGCTTTGTAGGGTGCTCTGTACTGAACGTTGTTGGGTGGCATGCTCTGTAATGATTGTTGTTTTGTAGAATGCTCTATAATGACTGTTCTTGGGTATGGTGCTCAGTAGTGACTTTTGTTGGGTAGAGTGCTCTATAGTAACTGTTGTTGAATACAGTACTGTATAATCAGTGCTGCTTGGTAAAGGGCTCTATAATGACTGCTGTTTAAAAGTTACTCTGCCATGACCGTTTGTTGGGTTGGGTGCTTTACAGTGACTGTTGTTGGTTAGGAGCTCTATAGTGACTGTGGTTCGGTAGAAAGAGCTATGGAGTCTGTTGTTGGGTATGGTACACTACAGTGACTGTTATTTTGCGGAGTTCTCTATAGTGAATGTTGTTGGGAAGAGTGCTAGAGATAGTTACTGTTGGGTAGGGTACAGTATAATGACTGTTGTTGAGTAGAGTGCTCTATAGTGACTGTGTTTTAGTAGAGGGCTGAATGCTGACTGTTGTTAAGTTGGTGCTCTATAGTGACTGTTGTTTTGTAGGTTTCTTTATAGTGACTGTTATTGGGTACCATGCTCTATAATAACTGTTGTTTGCTGGGGTGCTCAATAGTGATAGTTTTTGGGTGGACTGCTCTATAGTTGACTGTTGTTGGGTGGAGTGTTTCACAATGACTATTGTGCAAAGTGCTCTATAGTGACTGTTGTTAGAGTTCTTTATACTGACTGTTGTTGCGTAGGTTCTTTATAGTGACTGTTTTTGGGTAGGTTGCTCTCTAGTAAGTGTTGTTGAGTAGGTGCTTTACAGTGACAGTTTTTGGGTAGGATTTCCTATAGTGATTGTTTTTTGTAGGGTGATCTATAGTGAATGTTACTGGGTAGAGTGCTCTACAGTGACAGTTTCTGAGTAGGGTCATCTTTAAGGACTATAATTGGGTAGGTGCTCCATAGTGACTGTTGCTATGTAGGGTGCTCTATAGTGACTGTTGTTGGTTACAGTGCTCTATACTGACTGTGGTATGGTAGGTTTTTAAGAGTGAATGCAATTGGGTAGGGTGCTATATAATAACTGTTGTTGGGTTGGTGCTCTATAGTGATCGTTGTTGGGTACGATTATCTTTTTTTGGTATGGTGCTCTATAGTGACTGTTGTTGGGTTGTGTGCTATACAGTGTCTGTTGTTCTGTAGGTGCTCTATACTGTCTATTGTTTGGTAGGTACTCTATACTGACTATTGCTTGATAGTGTGCTCTAGAGTGAGTGATATTTTGGGGGGTGCTCTATGCTGACTGCTGCTGTGGGGAGTGCTTCATAGTTACTGTTGTTTAATAGGTAGTCTATAGTAACTGTTGTTAAGTGGGGTGCTCTGTAGTGACTGTTATTAAGTAGGGTGGTTTTTATTGATTGTTGTTGTGTAGGGTGCTCTATAATAACTGTTGTTGGGTAGGTGCTCTACAATGACTGTTGTTGGGTAGGATTCTTACAGTGACTGTTTCTGGAGGAGTGCTCTATGGTAACGGTTGTTGGGTAGGTGCTCTGTAGTGACTGTTATTATGTAAGATTCTCTATAGTGACTGTTTTTGGTAGGGTGCTCTAAAGTGGCTGCTGTTGGGTAGGGTGCTCTATATTGATTGTTGTTGGGTATGGTGCTCTATAGTGTCTGCTGTTCTGTAGTTCTACTGTAGTGTCAGTTATTGTGTAGGGTGCTCTGTCGTGACTGTTGTTGAATGGGGTGCTTTGTACTGACTGTTGCAGGGTAGGTGCTGTATAGTGACTGTAGTTGGTCAAAAAGCTCTATCGTGACTGCTGTTGTGCTGGGGCTCTATAGTGACGCTTGTTGTGTAGGGTGATCTGTAGTAACTGATGTTGGGTAGGTGCTCTATAGTGACTGTTGTTGCATTGGGTGCTCTATAGTGACTTTTGTTGGTAGGGGGCTTTATAGTGACTTTTGTTTTGTAGGGTGTCCTATGGTGACTGTTGCTGGGGAGAATGCTTTATAGTGACTATTGTTGGTAGTGTTCTCTATAGTGACTGCTGCTGAGTAGTGTGCTATATAGTGACATTTGTTGCAAAAGTGCTCTACCTTAACTGCTGATGGATGGGGTGCTCTATAGCCACTGCTGTTGGGTAGAATACTCTATAGGTGATTGTTGTTGGGTGGAGTTCTCTATAGTGACTGTTGTGCAGAGTTGTCTAAAGTGATTGTTGTTCAGTATAGTGGTACATAGTGATTGTTGTTGGGTATGGTGCTCTATAGTGACTGTTGTATGGTAGGTGCTCTATAGTTACTGTAGTTATGTAGGGTGCTAATAGTGACTATTGGGTACGCTGCTCTATAGTATCTGTTGTATAGTAGAGTGCTCCCTATTGACTGTTGTTGGGGAAGTGCTCTATAGTGACAGTTGTTGGGTAGGTGCTCTATAGTGACTGTTGCTGTGTAGGTGCTCTATTGTGATTTTTGTTGGGTTTGTTCACTATAGTGACTGTTTCAGTGCAGGGTACTTTCTACTGACTCTTGTGTTTGGGGTGCTCTACAGTGACTGTTTCTACATAGAGTTCTCTATAGTGACTGTTGTCTGGTAGGTGCTCTATAGTGACTGTTTTTGTGTTTGGTGCTGTATAGTGACTGTTGTTGGGTGGAATGCTCTATAGGTGACTGTTGTTGGGTGGAGAGCTCTATGGTGGGTATTTCTCTGTAGAGTGTTCTATAATTACTGTGGTTGGGTAAAGTGCTCTATAGTGACTGATGTTGAGTATGTCCTCTATTTTAACTGTTGCTGGGTAGAATGCTCTGTAGGGACTCTGCTGTGTATGGTGCTGTATAGTGAATGTTGCTCAGTAGGGTGCTCTATAGTGACTGTTTTTGCATATTTTCTGTATAGTGACTGTTGTTGGGATGGTGCTCTTAATTGACATTTGCTAGGTAGATGCTCTATAGTGACTGTTGCTGGGTAACGTGCTCTATAGTGACTGTTGCTGAGCAGAATGCTCTACAGTGTCTAATGTGGGTGGAGTGCTCTATACTAACTGTTGCTAGTTAGAGAGCTCTATAGTGACTGATGCTGGGTACATGCCCAGTAGTAACTGTTGTTGGGTAAGGTACTCTATAATGACTGTTTTTCGGTAGGTTCTATATGTTAACTGTTGTCGGTTGGGGTTCTTTATAGTAACTGTTGTTGGGTAAAGTTCACTATAGTTGACTGTTGTTGGGTGGAGTGCCTTGTAGTGGCTGTTGTTGCATAGAGTGCTCTATAATGACTGTTGTTAAGTAGAGTGCTCTATAGTGACTGTTAATGTGTAGTGTGCTCTAAAGGTGACTGTAGATGGGTGGAGTGCTTTATATTGACTGCTTTTGGGAAGGGATTACTATATTGACTATTTTTGGGTACAGTTCTCTATAAGGACTGTTGCTGGGTAGAGTGCTCTATAGTGACTGTTGTTTTGCAGAGTGCTCTATACGTGACTGATATTGGGTGAAATGGTTTATAGTGACTGGTTTCTAGAAGTGTTCTCTATTGTGCCTGTTCGGTCCTGTTCTCTATAATGACTGTTGGTGGGTAGAGTGCCCTAGAGTTACTGTTCTTTGGTATGGTGCTATATAGTGGCTGTTGTTGGGTAGAGTACACTATAGTGACTGTTGTAGGGTAGGTGCTCTATAGGGACTATTGCTGGGTACTGTGCTCCATAGTGACTGTTGTTGGGTAGGATACTATATAGTGACTGTTGCTGGGTGGAAAACTCAATTGTGATTATTGTTGGGTAGAGGGATCTATAGGTGACTGTTGTTGGGTTGAGCGTTTCACAGTGACTATTGGGCAGAGTGCTCTATTGTGACTGTTGTCGGTTAGAGTGCTCTATAGTGACTGTGTTTGGTTAGGTTCTTTAGTGTTATTATTCTTGAGTAGGGTGCTCCATAGTTACTGTTGTTTGGTAGGTGCTCTATAGTGACTGTTTTTGGGTAGAATTATCTATAGAGACTCTTTGGCAGGGTGTTCTATAGTGACTGTTGTTGGTTAGGGTGCTTTACCGTGACTATTGTTGAGTAGGGTAATTTATACTGACTGTTGCTGGGCAGAGTGCTTTTATAGTGACTCTTGGTGGGTAAGACTCTATAATGACTGTTGTTGGGTGGGGTGCGTTATACTAACAGCTGTTGGATATGTGCTTTACAGTGACTTTTGTTCATAAGAATGCTCTATAAAGTCTGTTGTTGGGTATGGTGCACTGTAGTGATTGTTGTTTGGCAGAATTCTCTAGAGTGACTGTTTTTGGGTTGAGTGCTCTTTTGTGACTGTTTTTGCATAGGGTGTTCTATTGTGACTGTTGTTCGGTAGAGTTCTATATACTGAATGTTGATGGGTAGAGAGCTCTATAGTGACTGTTATTGGGAAGGTGATCTTTATGGACTGTTGTTTGGTAGGGTGCTTTATATTGCTGTTGTTGGCTGGGTGCTCCATAGTGACTGTTGGTCTATAGGTGTGCTACAGTGACTGTTGTTTGGTAGGGTGTTCTATAGTGACTGTTGCTGTGTAGAATGCTCTGTAGAAACTGTTACTGGGTGGGGTGCTTTATTCTGACTGTTGCTAGGTAGAGTGCCCTATAGTAATTTTTCTTGGTTAGGTACTCTATAGTGACTGTTGTTGAGTGTGTGCTCTATAGTGATTGTTGTTGGGTAGGTGCTCTTCAGTGACGGTTGTTTGGTATAATTCACTATAGTGACTGTTGATGGGTGGGCTATTTGATAGTTACTGCTGTTGAGTATGTGCTCTATACTGACTTTTTCAGTAGGGTGCTCCATAGAGACTGTTGTTGGGTATAGTGTTCTATAGTGACTGTGGTTGGGAGCATGCTCTATGATGACTGTTCTTGGTGAGGGTGTTCTATAGTGACTGTTTTTGGGTAGAGTGCTCTATAGTCACTTTTGTTGGATAGAGAGCTCCATAGTGACTATTGTTGGATAGTTTCTCTATACTGACTCTTGTTGGGTAGGGTGCTCTATACTGACTTTTGTTGGATAGGGGCTCTACAGTGACACTTGTTGGGTAGAGTGCTTTATAAGTGACTTTTGTTAGGTGGAGTGCTCTATAGTGACTGTTGTTGCATAGAGTGCTCTATAGTGACTATTGTCCTGAAGGTTGCTTAATACTGACTGTTTTTGGGTAGGTGATCTATAATAACTGTTGTTGGGTAGGGGGCTGTATAGTGACTGTTTTGGGGTATGTGCTCTATACTGACTATTGTTGGTTACGGTGCTGCTTAGTAACTGTTGTTCAGTTTTGTGCGCTATACTGACTGTACTTGGATGGAGTGCTCTATAGTGTCTGTTTTTGAGTGTGTTGCTCAATACAGACTGTTGCTGGATAGGGTGCTCTATAGGGACTGTTTTGGGTAGTGTGCTCTATATTCACTATTGCTGGGAAGCGTGCTGTACACTGACTATTGTTGTGTAGAGTTGTCTTTAGTGACCATTGCTGAGTAAAGGGTTCCACAGTGAGTTTTGTGGGGTAGGTGCTCTACCACGACTGTTGTTGAGTAGGGGGCTCTGGATAATGACTCTTATTGGGTAGGGTTCTCTAGACTGACTCTTTTTGGGTAGATTGCTCTATAGTGACTGTTGCTGCATAGGGTGTTCTATAGTGTCTGTTGCTGGGTAGCGTGCTCTATGGTGACTGTTGATGGGTAGGGTGCTATAGAGTGACTGCTGTTGGTTAGGGTACCCTATAGTGACTCTTGTTGAATAGGTGCTCTGTAGTGACTGTTGCTGGGTAGGGTGCTCTATAGTGACTGTTGTTGGTAGAATGCTCTATAGTGACTCTTGGTTTGTAGGGTACTCTGTAGTGTCTATTTGTGGGTTGAGTGCTCTAAAGTGACTGCTGTTGGGTAATGTCTCTATAGTGACTGTTGAAAGGTGGTGTGGTCTATAGTAATTATTGCTTGGTTGGGTGCTCTACACTGACTGTAGTTGGGTGGAGTCTTTTATAGTGACTATAGTGTAGAGTGCTCTACAGTGACTGTTATTGGTTAGAGTGCTCTACACTGCGTGTTTTTGGGTAAATTCATTATCATGACTGTTGTTGGATAGGGTGCTCTATATTGACTCTTGTTAGGTAGGGTGCTCTATAGTGACCGTAGCAGGATAGAGTGCTCTATAGTGTCTGTTGTTGCTTAGAGGGCTCTATAATGAATGTTCTTGGTTTGGGTGCTCTATAGTGATTGTTGTTGGATGGAGTGCTCTATACTGACTCTTGTTGTTTAGAGTGTTCTATAGTGACTGTTGTTCAATAGGTTCCTTACAGTGATTGTTGTTGCATAGGGTGCTCTATAGTGTCTGTTGTTGGGTAGGTACTCCATGGTATTCTACTCAACATCAGTCACTGTGGAGTGCCTATACAACAGCTGTCACTGTAGGGTCCTCTACCCAACAAACGTCACAAGAGAGAAGTCCACCCAAAAACAGTCACTATAGTACAACATACCAAAGAACAGACTCTATAAGGCATTGTATCAAACAATACTCACTATAGAGCTTTTACCCAACAACAGTCACTATGATGCACCCAACCCAACCGCAGTCACTATAGAGTACTTCTGCAACAACAGTCACTATAGAGCACTCTACCCAGCAGCAGTATGTATGAAGCATGCCACCCAACAAAAATTAGTGTAGAGCACCCTACCCTACAATAGTTATTATGAAGTGCCCTACACAGCCACAGTCACTATAATGCACTCTAACAAACAAGACTCACTATGGAGTATCCTACTTATCAAGAGTCACTATAGAGCACCTATCAAACAATAGTAACCAAAGAGCAACATACCCAGCATGAATCACTGTAGGGGACCCTACCAGGCGACAGTCACTATAGAGCACTTTACCTAGCAACAGTCACTATAGAGCACATACTTAGCAAGCATCAGTTTAGAGCACATAACCAACAACACTCACAATACAGCACCTACCATCACTATACAGTCATTATTAAGCATTCTACCCAGCAACAATCGCTATAGAGCACCTACCCAACAACAGTCACTATGGAGCACACTAACCAGCAACAGTCACTATAGACCACTCTACCAGCAATAGTCACTATAGACAACCACACCCAACAACAATCAGTACAGAGCACCCTACCCTGTAACAGTCACTGTAGAGCACCCTACACAAAAACAGTCACTATAGAGCACCATACCAACAATAGTCACTATACAGTACTCTACCCAGCAACAGTTATTATATAGCACTGTACACAACAACAGTCACTATAGGGAACCATACCAAACCACAGTCACTATAAAGTACTCCACCCAACAACAGTCACTGGCAAAGCACTCTACAAAACAACAGTCACTATAGAGCCCTATATGCAACAACAGTCACTGTAGAGCACTCTACAAAACAAAAGCTAGTATAAAGCACTGCACTTAACAACAGTCACCTATAGAGCAGTCTTCCCAACAACAGTCACTATAGAAAACTGCATCAACAACATTCACCATAGAGCGTTTACACAACAACTATTATATTGCACCCTACCCAGCAACACTCACTATAGAGCACATACACAACATCAGTAACTAAAAGGCACTCTACCCAGCAATAGTTAATATAGAGCACCGTACTTACAACAGTCACTTTAGAGCACACTTTTCAACAACCGTTACTATAGAGCACCTAACCAACAAAAGTCACTCCTGAGCACCCTATGCAACAGACGTCACAGTAGAGGACTGTACCCAACAGCAGTCACTATAGAGCACCTAAGCAAAATCCGTAAGTTTAGAGCACCTCACCAACAACAGTAACTATACAGCACCTACCCAAAAAGAGTTACGATAGAGCACCCTACACAACAACAATCACTGTGGAGCATGTACTCAACAACACTCCCTATAGAGCACTTTACAGAGCACAGTCACTACAGAGCACTCTACCCAGCAAGAGTCAACATAGAGAACCCAGCATAACAACAGTCATCTCAAAAGCACTCTACACAACCACAGTAACTGTAGATCACTCTACCCAACAACTGTCACTATAGAGCACTGTACAATACAATAGCCACTATAAAGCACTCCACACAACAACAGTAACCTATAGAGCACTCTACCCAACAACAGTCACTATAGATCACCCCACCCAACAACAGTCAGTATAGAGCATCTACCCAACATCAGTCGCTATAGAGCAACCTACCCAGAAACAGTCACTATAGAGCACATTCCCAACATCAGTCATTATAGAGCACTCTACCTAGCAATTCTCACTATAGAGCACCTTACCGAAAAATAGTCACTTTACAGCACCTTACACAGCAACAGTCACTATAGAGCACCCTACCAGGCAGCAGTAACTATAGAGCACTGTACCCTACAACCGTCACTACAGAGCACTCCACCCAGCAACAGTCAGTATAGAGCACTCAAATTAACAAGAATACCTATAGAGCACCCTACCCAACAACAGTCACTATAGAGCACCCTTCCTAACAACAGAAACCATAGAGCTCCTACACAACAACAGTCAACAAATAGATCACTCTACACAAAAACAATAACTATGGAGCACTCCACCCAGCAACAGTCAGTATTGAGCACCCCACCCAACAACAGACAAAATAGAGCACTCCACCCAACAACATTCACTATAGTGCACCCTACCCAACAGCAGTTAGTATAGAGCGCCCTAACCAACAACAGTCTATATAAAGCTCCTAACCAAGAACAGTCATTTGATGTCACCTACCCAACAACAGTCACTATGGATCACTCTACGTTAAAACAGTCACAATAGAGCACTCTACCAAACAACAGTCAAAATAAATCACCTACCGAACAACAGTCAGTATAGGGCAAGCTAACCAGCAAGTCATTGTAAAGCACTTTTTCCAACACAAGTCACTACAGAGCACCCTACCAGCAACAGTCAGTACAGAGCACCCTGCCCAACAACAGTCACTATAGAGCACCCTAGCCAATAACAGTCAGTATAGAGAATGCTACACAGTAACAGTCATTATAGAGCACCCTATGAAGAAACAGTCATTATGGAGCACCTACACACTAAGAGTCAATATATAGCACCAACCCCAAAACAGTCACTATAGAGAATTCTACCCAACGACAGTCACCATAGAGCCCTCTACCAATAAACAGTCACTAAACAGCACTTTATTCAGCAACAGTCACTAGAGAGCACCCCACTGAACAACAGAAACTATAGAGCACAATACACAGCAACAGTCACAAAAGAGCACCTATTCAACAATCGTCACTATAGAGCACCCTACCCAACCAAAGTCACTATAAAGCAACTTACCCAACAACAGTCATTATAAAGCATTCTACCCAGCAACAGTCAGTATACAGCACCCTCTGCAGCAACAGTCACCTTAGAGCACTTTTCACAATAGTCACTCTAGAGCACCTTACCCAGCAAAAGTCACTATAGAGCACCCTACCAAATAACAGTCAATATACAGAATTCCATCCAACAACAGTCAGTATAGATCACCTACACAACAGTCACTTCAGAGCCCTCTACACAACAACTGTCAGTATAGAGCACTCCACCAAACAACAGTCACTAAAGAGCACTCTACCAACAGCAGTCACTAGAAAACACCCAACCAAAGAACAGTCACTATAAAGCTCTCTACCCAGTGAGAGTCACTACAGAGTACCAGACCCAACAACAGTCACTATGAAGCACCTTACCAAACAACAGTCACTATTAAGCACCCTGCCACCAACAGTCATTAGAGAGCACCCTACCTAACAAAAGTCAGAACAGAACACCTGCCAAAAACAGACACTATTGAGAACCTACCCAACAACTGTCACTATAGAGCACCTACCAACCAACAGTCAAGATAAAGCACCAACCCAACAGCAATCACTTTAGAGAATTCGACTCAACAACAGTCAGTATAGAGCACTGTACCCCAAAAAATTCAATATACAGTAACCTACCCAACAACAGTCACTATCGCGCACCTACCCAACAACAATCACTACAGAAAACCAATGCAAAACAGTCCCTAGAGAGCACTCTACCCAAAAACAATCACTATTAAACACAGTGCCCATCAACAGTCACTATAGAGCCCCCTACTTAACATCAGTCACTATAGAATACCCTATGAATAAACTTTCACTATGGAGACTCTACCCAACAATAGTCACTGTAGAGCACCCTACCATACAAAAGACCCTATAGACCACCTCACCCAACATCAGTCACTATAGGTTACCCACCAAAATACTTTCACTTTAGAGCACTTGATTCAGCAACAGTCAGCATATAGCACTTCACCCAGCAACACACACCAGGGATCACCCCACACAACAACAGTCACTATAGTGCAACCTACTTAACAACACTTATTATAGAACACTGTACACAAAGCAGTCACTATAGAGCACCCTACTTAACAGCAGTCACTATAGAGCAGTCACCCTACTTAACAGCAGTCACCATACAACAATCTTTATAGGGCACATACCCAACAACAGTCACTATAAAGCACCTACCCATCAACAGTCACTATAGAGAACTCTTCCCAATAACGGACACGATAGAGTACTCTACCCAGGAATAGTTACTATAGAGCACCCTACACAACAGCAGTCACAATAGAGCCCACTACACAGCAACAGTCACTATGGAGCACCTACCCAACAACAGTCATTATAGTGCACTCTACCAAACAACTGTCACCTATAGAGCAACCTAACCAACAATATTCACTATAGAGCATTCCACCCCAAAACAGTTACTATAGAGCACCCTGCACAACAGTTACTATAGCACATGATATTCAACAACAATCACAATAAAACACTTACTTAACAGCAGTCAGTATCTAGAGCATTCTACCCAAAAATAGTCATTATAGAGCACCATACACAGCAACAGTCAGTACAAAGCACCCCACCCAAAAACAGGCACTATAGAGTACTCCACCCAACAACTTTCACTATATTGCACCCTGCCCAAGAGCAGATACTATAGAGCACCCTAAGGAACAACAGTCACTATAGAGCACATACCCAACAAAAGTCGTAATAGAGCACTTATACAACAACAGTCAGTATATGCACCTATGCAATAACCGTCATTATGGAGCACTCTACCCCAAAACAGTGACAATACAGGACCTTACAAAACAACAGTCAATATAGAGCACTGTACTCAACAACTGTCACTATATATTACATAACAAACAATAGTCAGCATAGAGCAAGCTACCCAACAAGTCACTGTTGTTCACTCGACATAACAGTCTCTAGAGAGCACTAGACAGAACAACAATCTGTATATAGCCCTCCACCCAACAACAGTCACCATATAGCACCCCAACAAGAAACAGTCACTATAGAGCACCCTACCTAGCAACAGTCATTACAGAGCACCTATTAAAAAATAGTCATTATAGAGCACTCTACCCAACTACTATCACTACAGAGAGCCCAACCCAACAACAGTCACTATAGAGCACGCTACCCAGCAACAGTCAATATACAGCACCCTATGCAGCAACACTCACTATAGAGTACTCTATTCTACAACAGTCACTCTAGGGCACCCTACCCAGCAAAAGATTTTTAGAGGACCTACCCAACAACAGTTGCTATAGAGCCCTATATGCAAAAACCATCAATAGAGAGCATTCCTTACACAACAAGAGTCACCATTGAGCACCCTACACAATAACAGTCAGTATCTGGAGCCCCTATTCAACAACAGTTTCTATAGAGCACCATACCCAACAACAGTCACTGCAGAACACTCCACCCAACAACAGTCACTATGGAGCACTCTACAAAATTGTCACTATAGAACACTCCACCCAGCAACAGTCACTTATAGAGCACTGTATCCAACAACAGTCACTATAGAGAACCACACAAAACAGCAGTTACTATAGAGCACCCTACTCAACAACTGTCGCTGTTGAGTACCCTACCAAACAAAAATCACTATAGATCACCTACCACAAAAAATTACTATCAAGAACACTCTACCCTAAAGCAGTCACTATAGAGCACCCTACCCAGCAACATTCAGTATTGAACAACTCATGCAACAACAGACACTATAGAGCACTCCTCCGTAAAACAGTCACTATAGCACAGACTTCCAAACAGCAGTTACTATAGAGCACCTTAACCAACCACAGTCACTCTAGAGCACATACCCAACAAAAGTCACTATAGAGCACCCTACTCAACTACAGTCACAATAAAGGACCTACCCAACAACAGTCAATATAGATCACGACACCCAACAAACGTCATTATAAAGTACTTACTCAAGAAAAGTCACTATAGAGTACTCTATACAACAACACTCACCATAGAGCACCCTACTTAACAACAGTCACTATAGAGCACCTACCCAAAATTAGTCAGTATGGAGCACCCTACTCAACAACAGTTTGTATAGAGCACCTTCCCAACAACAGTCGCTACAGAGCTCTCTACCAATCAGCAGTCACTATACAGAACTCTACCCAACAACAGTCAGTCTAAAACACCCTACCCAATAACAGTCACTGTATAGCACTCTACCCTACAGCAATAATTATATAGCATTCTACCAACAAGAGTCAATATAGAGCACCCTATTCTACAACACTCAGTCATTATGTAGCATTCTATGCAACAACAGTCACTATAGAGCACCTGCCGAACAACAGACACTATAGGGTATTCCAACCAAAAACAGTCACTATAATGCACCTACTCAAGGACAGTCTCTATAGAGCACTCTACCTAGCAGCAGTCACTATAGAACACCCCACCCAGCAACAGTCAGTACAGAGCACTGTGCCCAGCAACATTCACTATAGAGCACCCTACAAACAACAGTCACTATAAAGCATTCTCCCTAAAATCTGTCAATATAGAATACATCACCCAGCAACAGTCGCTATAGGGCATCCTACAAACGACAGTCACTATAGAGCACCTACTTACCAACTGTCACTATAGAGCACCTACCCAACCATAGACACTATAAGGTCACTACAGAGCATTGTACCAAACAAGAGTCACTATAGAGCAACCTACCCAACAAGAGTCAGTATAGAGACGCCTACACAACAGTCACTATAGAGCACCTACCCAACTAAAATTACTATAGACCACCAACCCAACAACATTCAGTAGAGAGCACGCTACCCAGCAACAGTCAGTATAGAGCACACTATGCAGCAACAGTCTCTTTAGAGCACTCTAGCCAACAAGAGTCACTCTTGAGCACCCCATTTTGCAACAGTCACTATAGAGCACCCTACCCAACAACACTCTGTAAAGAGCATTCCACCCAATGACAGTTACTATAAAACACCTACCCAACAATAGTCACCTATGAAGCACTGTATCCAACAACAGTCAATGTAGAGCACCCCCCCCACAATAGTCACTATACAGCACCCTATGTAACAACAGTCACTATAGAGCATCGAACCAAACAACAGTAACTATACAGGACCCTACCGAACAACAGTCACTATAGAGCACTTTACCCAGCAAGAGTGACTATAAAGCACCATACCCAACAACAGTCAATATAGAGAACCTACCCCAAAACAGTCAATGCATAGCCCTCTACACAGCAAAAGTCACTATAGAGCACTCAACACAACAGCAGTCACTATTAGAGGACCTTACTTAAGAACAGTCACTATAGAGCACAGGACCAAACAACAGTCACTAAAAAGCACCTACACAACAACAGTCACTATAGAGCACTGAACCAACAACAGTCACTATAGCACACATACCCGCCAATAGTCAGCATAGAGCACCCTACCCAACAATCAGTGTACAGCATTCTACCAAACAACAGTCAGTATAAAACACTTCACCCAACCACAGACACACTGGCACAAAACACCACACACACATTTTGCAGTGCAGACACCTCACACAGGTACATCACGCACCACAAAGACAGACTGCACTGTGAACTCACCTCTCAAAGAGACACACCACTTACTAAACACAGTCTACAGTACACACACCTCACAGACACACCACTCACAACAAAAACACACAGAAACTGCACAATGCAGACACCTCACACAAACACACACCACTAATCATACACACTGACTACACATTGCATACACCTCACACAGACACACACCACTCTTCAAACACAGTATCCACAGTGGAGACACCAAACAGAGACATATCACTTTCTGCACACACTATACAGTGCACTCAACTCACACAGACACAAACCAATGAGTTCACACATGATCCAAAGAGTAGACACTCCACGCAGACACACAACACTTACCACACACACTGCACTGTGCATATACCTCACACAGACGCACACCACTTTATACACACACTTCATACACACACTGCACAAATCACAAACCTCACACAGACAAAAACTCAACACACACACTCTCCACAGTGCACACATTTTACACAGACACACACGACACATGACACACACTCCATACTGCACACACTTTCCACATACACACAACTCACAACACACACAAACTCCACGGTGCACACACCTTACAAAGAGACACACCATACACTCCACACACAATCCACAGTGTACATACCTCAGACATACACCACTCACCACACTCACAGAAACTCCAGACTACACACACCTCTCAGAGACACAAAGCACACACCACAGAAACTCCACAAACACACACCACAATGCACACACATCACACATAAAAACAGCAATGACCTGACACCTTATCCACAAGGCAGACACCTCACACTGTCACACACTAGTCACCACACACACTCAACACACACACTCAGTGCACACATTTCACACAAAAACACACCACTCAGCACACACACTCCACAGTGCACACAAATCACACAAACACTCACTGTGGAAGACACGCACAGTACACAGTGCACACGCCTCATACAGACACACAGCACATAGCATGCGCAAAGATTTCATTATGCACATACCTCACACAGGCACACAGCACTCACAATACATGCACACTCCACAGTGCACACACCTCAAACAAACACTCACTTCTCACAACACACACACATTATACTAAAGACAACTCACAAAGACACACTCACAAAGAACACACATACTACTCAGTAAACAAAGCTCACACAGACACACAACACTCACCACACACCCATTTCACTATGTAGATATCTTAAAGAGGCAAACGACTTACCAGAAACACAGAATGCACAGTGCACACACCTCACAAAGACACACATTACTCTCCACAGACACAGTCCTCAGTGAACACATCTCACACAGAAACACACCACTCACCACACAAACATACACAAACTGCATAGTGCACACGCCTCACACAAACACACACCACTCACTATACACACACGGAACACAGTGCATACACCACACACAGACAGACAATAGTCACCACACACTCCCCTGTGCAGACACCTAACACAGACATGCCACTCACCACACACTATGCAGTGCACTCACCTCACACAGACACACACCACTCAGTACACACAGGTAACCCAAAATCTCCACATAGCACAGACCTCACAAAAATACACAGCACACAACACACACACTCCAGAGTGCAGACACCTAGTACAGACACACACCTTACCACACACACTGTACGCTCACACTCCATGTCACATATATCTCACACAGACCCACACCAATTATCACACGCATACTACAGAATGCACACACCTCACACAGACACACACACACTCCACAGTGCAGATAACTCAGTCACACACCAGTCACCACAAACACTCCACACACATACTCCAAAGTGAACACATTTTAAACAGACACGCACCACTCACACATCAAAGAGTGCACACAATCACACAGACACAGTACTCACCACACACATAACACTTCACAGTGCACAAATTTCACACAGACACACACCACTAAAAAACACACACTCCACACTGCACACATCTCACAGAGACACACACCACTCACCAAACACACACAAACTGCACAGTGCACATATTTCACACAAATACACACCACTCACCATACACCCACTACACAGTGCACACTCCACAGACAATACTCACCAAACACACACTCCACAGTGCACACACCTCACACAAAATCACACCGCTCACCATACACACACTACACAATGTACACACCCGACACAGACACACAGCACTCACGACACACACACTCAAGAGTGAAGACACCTCATACAGAAACACTACTGAGCACACACACTACACAGTGAACACACCCAACAGAGACACAGACCACTCACAACACCCATATTCCACAGTGCAGACACCTCACACAGGCACACTACTCACCTCCCACACTACACAGTGCACTCACCTCATGCAGACATACACCACTTAACACGCACACACTCTCCACTGTGCACACACCTCACATAGACACACAATGAACACACACACTTCAATGTGCAGACACCTATCAGAGACACACACCACTTACCACACACACTGCACACTCACACACCACTGTGCATACATCTCACACAAATACACACCACTCATCACACGCATACTACACAGTGCACACAACTCACACAGCCACACCATTCACCACACACATAACACTCCACAGTGCAC
Source organism: Leontopithecus rosalia (assembly GCA_028533165.1). Lineage (NCBI taxonomy): Eukaryota > Metazoa > Chordata > Mammalia > Primates > Cebidae > Leontopithecus > Leontopithecus rosalia. Next base: position 24,819,444 of record CM052665.1, read on the forward strand.
ACTTTTTACACAAACACACACCACTCACCAAACACACACTCCACAGTTCACACAAGTTACACAGACACAGAGTAGTCAACACACACACACTCCATTGTGCACACACCTCAAACCCACGCCACACATGACACACACACTCCACATTGAAGAAACCTTATTCTAACACACGACTGACCAAACACATTACACAGTAAATATCTTTTACACAGACACACAACACTTGCCACACACACATATTTCACAGTGCAGATACCTCACACTGGCATACCACTCACCACAAACACACATTGCCCAGTGAACACAACTCACAGAGATACATGCCACTGACCACATTCACACTCCACCATGCACACACCTCATGCAGACACACCCTACTTACCATGCACACACTCTTAACAGTGCACACACCTCACACAGATGCACAGCACGCAACACACACATTCCAGAGTGCAGACACCTAGCACAGACACACACCACTTACCACACACTTTACACCTACACTCCACTGTGCATACATCTCACTCAGACACACACAACTCATCACATGTATACTACACAGTGCACACATGTCAAAAAGGCACACACAACTCACCACCACACATTGCATAGTGAAGGCACCTCACACAGACAGACACCAGTCACCACACAAAATCCACACACATGCACTGCAGTGCACACACCTTAAACAGACATGCACCTCTTATACATTAAAGAGTGCACACAACTCACACAGTCACACCACTCACCACACAACACTCCACAGTGCACCCATTTCACACAGACACACACCACTCACCATACACACACTTTCCAGTGAAGACAATCTCACAAAGACAGAAAACTGACCACACACTACACAGTAAACCCACCCCACGCAGACACACAACACTCACCACAAACACATTTTGAAGAGCACACACCTTACACAGGCACAAACCACTCACCAAACACACTACACAGTTAACACAACTTACACATACACAGAGCATTCAACACACACAAACTCCATAGTGCACACACATTGCACACACACTACTCACGACACACACACCCCACATTACATAAACCTCATACAGATGCACGACTTACCACAGACTACACAGTAAATAAATTTTACACAGACACGCAATACTCAGATCATGCACATTTCACAAAGTTGACATCCCACACAGGCACACCACTCACCAAAAACACACAATGAACAGTGAATACACCTCAAAAAAACATACACCACTGACCACACACACATTTCACAGTGCAAACACCTCACACAGACACACACCACTCAGCATACAAACACACACAAACTGCACAGTGCACACACCTCACACAAAAGCACACCACTCACCATACACACAATCCACAGTGCAGACACCAGAGATATACAACTTACCACACACACTACAGAGTGTATTCACCTCACACAGACACACACCACCAATTACACACACAATCCAAAGTGCAGACACTCCACACAGACAAACACCACTCACCACACACACTCCAAACACACTCCACTGTGCGTATATTTTATAGAGACACACACCACTTAATCACACACTTCACACACACACTCCACATAGCACAAACCTCACGAAGACAGAAATCTCAGCAGACACACACTCTTTGCATTGCACACACCTCACACAGACACACACCACTCATCACACACAAACTCCACAGTGCACACACCTCACACATACAAACAGCTCTCACCACAAACACTCCATAGTGTGCATGCCTCACACACACATCACTTGCGAGACACACACTTCATATTAAAGAAACCTCATAGAGACACACAAATTACCACACACACTACACAGTAAGTACATTTTACACAGACACACAACAGTCACAACACACACATTCCACATTGCAGACACCTGACACAGGCACATCACTCAACACAAACACACACAACACAGTGAACACACCTCACAATTTCACTATAGAGCACCCTACCTATAACAGTAACTAAGGAACACCTTACCCAACAACAGTCTCCGTAGAGCACCTACACAACAATTGTCACTATACAGCACCCTACATAACAACAGTCACTAGAACACTCTGTGCAACAACAATCCCTGTAGGGCACCCCACTAAGCAACAGTCAATATAGAGCACCCCACCGAACAAGTCACTATAGAGCATTGTATACAACAACAGTCAATACAGAGCACCCTACAAAACAACAGACTCCATAGAGTAAAATACCAAACAACAGTCACTATAGAGCGCCCTACATAACAACAGTCACTATTTAGATCACTCTATGCAACAACTGTCCCTGTAGAGAACCCCACTAAGCAAGTCATTATAGAGCACCCCACCCAACAACAGTTTCTATACAGCACATACCCAAAATGAGTCACTCTAGAGCACCCTTCCAAACAACAGTTGCCATAGAGCACCCCATCTAACAACAGTCACCATAGAGCTCCTTACTATAGAGCACCCTACTCAACAACAGTCACTATACAGCACCCCACCCAACAACATTCACTACAGAGCACTCTTCCCAACAACAGTCACTAAAAAACACCCTACCAATTAACAGTCACTATAGAGCACCCTACCCAACAGCCATCACTATAGAGCACCCTACCCAACAGCAGTCACTATAGATCACTCCAGCCAACAACATCCACTATAAAGTACCTACCCAACAACCGACTCTCTAAAGCACCATACAGAACAGCAGTCACTATAAAGCACTCCACACAAGAACAGTCAGTATAGGGCACCTACCCATCAACAGACAATATAGAGCACCCTTCACAAAAGTAGACACTATAAAGAACCCTACCCAGCAACAGTCATTATAGTGCACCTATCCAACAACATCCACTAGAGAGAATTCTACGCAGCAACAGTCGATATGGAGCACTCTACCCATCTTCAGTCACTATGGATCACTCTTCCCCATAACAGTCAGAATAAAGCACCTACCCAACAACAGTCATTATAGAGCACCCTACCTATCAATAGTCACTATAGAGCACCCTACCAAACAACAGTCACTATAGAGCACTTTACATAACAATAGTCACAATATAGCACCCTACCAAAGAGCAGTCTCTAGAGAGCTCTTACCCAACAACAGTCACTACAGAGCACTCAACCCAACAGCAGTCACTATAGAATATCGTACCCAAGAGCAGTCACTGTAGAGAATCCTATCAAAGAACAGTCACTGTAGAGCATCGTATACAATAGTGTAGGGTGCTCTACAGAGACTGTTTTGGATTAGGGTGCTCTATAGTGACTTTTGCTGTTTATGGTGCTTTATAGTGACTGTTGTTGTATCGGGTGCTTTAGAGTGACTTTTGTTGGGTAGGAGCTCTATAGTGACTGTTGCTTTGTAGCATGCTCTATACTGACTATAGTTGCGTGGGGTGCTCTATGGTGACTCTTACTGGTTAGAGTACTCTATAGTAACAGTGGTTGGGTAGGTACTCTGTAGTGACGGTTGCTTGGTAGGGGTCTCTATAGGGACTATTGTTGGATCGGTGGTCTATACTAACTGTTGTTGGCTGAAGTGCTCTATATTGACTGTTGTTGAATAGAGTGCTGTATAGGTGACTGTTTTGGTGTGGAGTTCTTTATGGTGACTGTTGTTGTCTAGAGTGCTCTATAGTGATGTTTGTTGGGTAGAGTTCTCTGTAGTGATTGTTGTTGGTTAGCTTTTTCTATATTGACTGTTGTTGGGTACGTGCTCTATAGTGTCTGTTGATGAAAAGGGTGTTCAATAGTGACTGTTGTTGAATACGGTGCTCTATAGTGTCTGTTGTTCTGTAGAGTGCTCTATAGTGACTGTTGTGGTGTAGATGCTCTACAGTGACTGTTGTTGGGTAGGGTGTTCTATAGTGACTCTTATTGTGTAGAGTGCTCTATAGTGACTATTGTTGTGTCTGGTTCTCTGTAGTGACTGTTGTTGTGTACAGGGCTCTAAAGTGACTGTAATTGGGTTGGATGCTCTATGGTGACAGTTGTTGTGTGGAGTGCTTGATAGTGACTGTTGTGGGGTATGGTGCTGTATAGTGACTGTTGTTTTGTGGGGTGCTCTATATGACTGTTGCTGTGTGGGGTGTTCTATCATGATTGTTCTTGTGTACAGTGCTCTAGATATTTATTGTTGCTGGGTGGGGTGCTTTATACTGACTGTTGTTGTGTACAGTGCTCTAAATAGTAACTGTTGTTGGGCAGCGTGCTCTATAGTGACCTTTGTTGTGTAATGTGCTCTATAGTGACTTTTGTTCTGTGTAGTGCTCTATACTGACTTTAGTTGGGCAGGGTGTTCTATAGTGACTGTTGTTAAGTAGAATAGTCTATCGTGACTGTTGTTGGGTGGAGTGATCTATAGTGACGATTGTTGGTTAGGGTGCTTTATAATGACTGTTGTTGTGTAGAGTGCTATACACTTACTGTTCTTGGGTAGGGTGTTTTAGACTGACTGTTGTTGGGTAGAGTGTTCTATAGTGACAATTGTTAGATAAAGGGATTTATAGTGACTGTTGTTGCATAGGTGCTCTGTAATGACTATTGTTAATTAGGGTGCTCCATAGTGACAGGTGCTGAGTAGAGGGCTCTATAGTGCCTGTTGCTGGTTTGGGTGCTCTATGTTTACTGTGGTTGGGTAATGTTCTCTATAGTTACAGATGTTGGGTAGCTTCCTCTATAGTTAGTTTTGTTAAGTGGAATGTTTCATACTGACTGTTGCTGTTTGGGCTGCTCTATAGTGACTATTATTGGTTAGAGTGCTACAGATAGTAACTGTTGTTTAGTAGGGTGCTCTATAATAATTGTTGTTAAGTAATGTGTTCTATAGTGACTGATGGATAGGGTATTCTATATTGATGGTTGTTGGTAGGCTTCTCTACAGTGACTGTTGTTGGGTAGTGTTCTCTATACTGACTTTTGTTGAGTAGGGTGCTCTATAGTGACATTTTTGGTAGAATTCTTTATACTGAATGTTGTTGGGTAGGGTCCTCTAAACTGACTTTTTCTGAGTTGGGTACTCTATAGTGACTATTGTTGTGTTGAGTGCTACAGATAGTGACTGTTTTTATGTAGGGTGTTCTTTAGTGACTGTTGTATTGAAGGGTGTTCTATAGTGACTGTTTTTGGGGAGTGGGCTTTATACTGACTGCTGTTGGGTAGGGTGCTCTATAATGACTGTTGTTAGGTTGTGCTCTGCAGTGACTGTTTTTGGCTAGAGTGCTGTATAGTGACTGTTCTTGGGTACGGTGCTCTAAAGTAACTGTTTCTGGGCAGAGTGCTCTATACTGACTGTTGTTGGGTAGGTGCTTTTAGTGACTGTTATTGGGTAGGTGCTCTATATTGACTGTTGTTGGGTATGTGCTCTATACTGCCAGTTTTTTGGTAGGTGCTCTATAGTGACTGTTGTTTAGTAGGGTGCTCTATAGCGACTATTGATGGTAGGACGATCTATAGTGAATGTGGTTGGGTATGGTGCTCTATAGTGACTATTTCTGGGTTGGGTGACACATAAAGACTGTTGTGGGGCAGAGTGCTCTGTAGTAACTCTGGTTGAATAAAGGGATCTATAATGACTATAGGTAGATGCTCTATAGTGAGTGTGGTTGTGTAGTGTGTTCTATAATTACTGTTGTTGGGAAGAGTAATCTAAAGTGACAGTTGTTGGGTAAGGTGTTCTATAATGACTGTTTTGTAGAGTGTCTCTTGTTGGTTTAAGGGCTCTATAGTGACTGTTGTTGGGTAGTTGCTCAATAGTGACTGTTGTTTGGTAGGGTGCTCTATAGCGACTGTTGTAGTGTAGGGTGCTCTATAGTGACTGTTGTTAGGTAAAAAAATCTATAGTGACTGTTGTTAGGTAGAATGGTTTTTAGTGACTGTTTTTGATTAAAGAGCTCTATAGTGACATTGTTGCGTCGGTCCTTCATAATGACTGTTCATAAGTAGGGTGCACTATATTGACTATTGTTGGGTAAAGTTCTCCATAGAGACTGTGGTTGTGTAGAGGTCTCTATAGTGACTGTTGTTCTTTAGGTTCTCTGTACTGACTGTTGTTGGTTAGGGTGCTCTATAGTGACTGTTGTTGGGTGAAGTGCTCTATTGTGATTGTTTTTGGGTAGGGTTCTCCAAAGTAACTGCCGCTGTGTAAAGGGTTCTATAGTGACTGTTATTTCTTAGAATGCTCTGTAGTGACTGTTGTTTGGTGGAGTGCTTTATAGTGACTGTTGTTGGGCACAGTATTGTATAGTGACTGTTTTTGGATGTTGTGCTCTATACTGACTGTTGCTAGGTGCAGTGCTCTATACTGACTGTTTTGGGTAGATTGCTCTAGATACTGACCATTGCTTTGTGGGGTGCTCTACAGTGACTCTTTTTGCATACAGTGCTCTTAAAATAGTGACTCATGTTGTGTAGGGTGCTATATAGTGACTCCAGTTGGGCAATATGCTCTATAGTGATTGTTTGGTGGAGTGCTCTATAGTGACTGTTGTTCAGTAGAGTGCTCTAGATAGTGACTGTTTTTGAGTATGGTGCCTTATTGTTAATGTTTTGTGATGTTCTTTGTAGTGACAGTTATTTGTTAGTGTGCTCTGTAGTGACTGTTGCTGGGTAGGGTGCTCTA